>CAXIVR010000013.1:18221357-18821357 GCA_964035755.1 Teleogryllus oceanicus | reverse complement strand
CCACGGGCAAGAATCATGGATGGTCAGTTGTTTGGATAATACATTTTGCCGCCCCGCCTCTACGCCCCCAACTTACCTCATGTTTCCGCAGGAGACACTGCCTGCTTTCCTGGAGGTATTTTCAAGAGTGTTTACCGGCTTAGGTGGCTCAGTAGATGAAATGATACCACTGCAGTGCCACTGACTGGGAGATTCTGGGTTTCAAGTCCCGGCGGTGGCAGAATTTTCGACATTAGCGAAATAGCTGGGTCAAATTCAGCCGCCGTCAGAAGGAGAATTCTAGCGGTCGCCTACTCTGATCGGTAGTTTTCTGTGGTTTCACCGATCAACACCAGGCGAATGGCGGAGCAGTGACCATGGGGTGAAAGGGCCATAGTCTGTGCGAACTTTCCTTCCTCTTCCTTGCACCAATCTCGCCCCTTATCTTCACACACGTACACTTAAATGCACTACACCATTACACATGCCGAGAGACGAGTTTGGAGCTTAGAGCTTGTGCCGAGTAGGGCGGTGACCCGCTGGCAGGCGGTTGGGAAAAAAACCGCAAGCCGACGGATGTCGGTGTCGGATCTCACCGATCAGAGGGGAAGATCACCGGCGCCTCACGCGATAGAAACATGTACAACACTTACGTGACCCATGATCTTAGCAGTTGACGCACCCGGATTCACTAATCGATCAATTAATCAATTCAAGAGGGTGCACAGGACGCGCATTGTCAACAGCAAGCTTGCTTCAAATTTCGTGACCATTCCTTAAACTTAAAAAATCAGAGGAACTTTTGTATTTAAAGCTTAATAATAAAAAAATGAAATTTTCAGGTCGTTACTTGATTCGTGTACTCGCTCTAAATTCATCCTCAAAACAAAGACGCGAATTCAGAAATGTCTATCCGACGGAGACGATGTTGAATGGTTTACTAACGAAAAATATTGAAATATACAGACTTCACAAAAAGTTTGCGATGGATTCCAAACTTTATTTCGAATAAATAAATTAATTTTGAATAAATGAAATGAAGTAATGGGGTAAATCGTCCGAAGTTTTCAAACGCAATTTAATCTAATGATTTTCACATTAATTCAATGAATGAATTGAAACCGTATGAAAAACAATGGAATGTTTACGAATCTTGATCCGATATGCCAACTAACAGTATATTTAAGGTCTTCTGATGGGTTTCTGTTCTTGAACAGTTAAAAATTTCCTTAATGTTAGAATGTGTGAAAAAGAATAAGTATGAAACTAAAAATTATAGAGGATCAAGACTAAGATCTTCCCAAATTTTCAAAAAAAAAATTTAAAGGGCAAACTATGAACATTTTCAAAACTACCTAGAATCAAAAGAAAGAGATCAGTATGACAACTTGAAAAATGTTCCCAAATCGTCAGCAGGCTTCCAAACCTACTTGTCCCAGTTTTATCCTTTGTTCAAAAAAATGAAACAAATACAAACACGGCCACACAGAATGGACAGACGGATGTTTTACCGTTAACCAATTTTTCAGTGTCAAGAATCCACAAATCGTTGATTATGACTACACAATGTGTTAGAGAAAGTAATTTACTACATACTGGCGTTAACCACTTTTTATAAATCTCCCACATGGAAGATTTATCCACTTTTTCTCTGTCAAAGCCCCAGAATTCGAGCCTTTCTGCCGAAAAATTGCCGGTTCTTGCCGTAGCATTACATAACTTCCTCTATTTTATGTTCATTACTTAATACATACGTATGTATACGAGAAAGTAAAAAGTTTTCGTCATCAGGCTTCCAATCCCGCTTTAACCAGATTCATGGAATATTCAACTGAATGAAACGAAAGCATTTAACAAGAAGAAGAACAAACACTCACCACGCTTCCAGACCTGCTACGTCCGAATCGATCCTGTTTTCAGATGAATAAAAGTGTGACAAATAACCACCTGAAAATGATTCCAAACGGTAATAAACTATTTCTAAATGGTAAACTTACAAGCTTGGTGTTTCCAAATCCATGTTTGCTTTAAATTAATATGAATGTTAATAACTACGTAGATTTGTCCAAACTTTAAAATTTCCAAACCGCCTTTTTAAAATTTTAAAGCTTTCAAACCTTCTTTTGACAGCCTGAAAAATATTTACAAACTTAACTAGGCTACCAAAGTCCTCATGACAGAATATATCCAATCCTCAAATTAATGAAAGAACTGCCTATGTCCTAGCTTCGGAGTCCATGACCCCCATCTCGATCAGATTTTTGTCTAATGTTTCTGATCCATTGAACAAATGCAGAGATGATCCCTTGTTTTGCTTCTGGACATCCACTATGCCACGTAGTAATATGTCTAACCTCCCCCATACGTCTATTCAGTTTTACTGTTCTTTGACTAAATAATTTGAATCAAATCAAACCTGGACGTTTCCCAGAGGCCATCATTCGTTTAAATCTGTTCTTTACAAATTCTTCATATATTTAATTGAATGACATGAATGCAAATGATAATCTGAAAAATGTTTCTAAAGGATCTTCAGCCATTCAAACCTACTCTTTCCTAATCCTTCATACGTTTAAATGAATAACACGAATGCAAATGGGTACGTGAAACATGTTTCCAAACCGTCAACAACCTTCCAAAACTATTCTTTCCATCCTTCAATTTCAAATAAATGACGAATGCAAATGGCCAGAACAAGTTTACAAACGGTCGCCAACCTTCCGAAACTACTCTTTTCATCCTTCATATATTCAAATAAATGATTCGAACGCAAATGGCAACATAAAAATGTTTCTTAGTGGTCACTAGCCTTTGAAAACTTCTCTTCTCTTTCTTCAAATGTTCAAATGAATGTTACGAATGCATTTAAAAACCCAAAAATGTTTTCAAACGGTCTTCAACCTACTACTCTTTCAAATCTTATAAACATTCAAATGAATGACAACATTGCAACAAATGTGTATCCGAACGGACATCTTCCTTTCAAACCTGCTCTTCAAATTCTTTAAACGTGCAACTGCACGAACGTAAATGGCAACCTAAAACATGTTTTCAGTCACAATCTTTCAAAACTGCATTTCCCACCCGTAAAATGCTCATGAATAAATAAATACTCAAGAATGACACGAATGAATGTGAAAATCTGAAACAAAAATTCAAAATGGTTATCAACCTCCCAAACCTGCTCCTTCCAAATCCTTCAAATGTTCAAATGAAAAACGCGACTGGAACTGACAATCCCGAAAATATTTCCAAACGGTCACCAATCTTTCCAAAACTACCCTTTCCATCCTCCAAATGTCCAAATAATGACACGAACGCAAATGGCCACCCGAAAAATGTTTCCAAACTGTCACCAACCTTTCAAAACTATTCTTCTCATCCTTCAAATGTTGAAACGACTGACACGTTTGCATTTGCACCCTGAAAATGTTTCCAAACGGTATTCAATCTTCCAAAACTGCTCTTCCATGTCCTACAAATATTGACATAAACGACACCAATGTAATTGACAACCTGAAATATGTATGCAAACGGACACCTTTCTTTTAAATGTGCTCTTTCCAAATCCTTTAAATGTGCAAATGAATTTCACAAACGAAAATGGCAACTTAAAACATGTTTCCAAATGGTCACCAACCTTCCAAAGCTACTCTTTGCAAATTCTTCAAAATTGGAATGTTAATATTCCAACACGACACGTCAAAAAATAACACGAAAAATTTTCAAATGGTCATCACATTTCAAATGCTCAAATAAATAACCCGAACGCAGTCTGAAACGAATGAAATCTGCATCACATTCAACCTGAACCAATGCAACCAAAAACATGTTTCCAAGCGGTCACATCCTTCAAATGTCCGAATGTCGAACGCGTTTGACAGCCCCAGCGGCTGCTCGGCCGGGGCGGAGCATTTGAATGCGCGGCGCCGCCGCCGGCCGGGTGGGGTGGGGGGCGGGTCTCCTTGGCACGCGTGCTATTGATTTTCCATCGCCGCCTCGGGGTCTAGGCCGCCGCGTGCCTGGGATTTCACGGAAGAGGCTGCGGCGGCGGTGGAGCGCGGGGCGTTGCGGTCGGGCTGCGAATTGAATCGCCTCCCAGCCGATGGAGTCATTGTCGTAATTGAGGAACTGAACAAAGGAGTCGATTTTTATTAGTTGTAAAGAGAGAGATAAATAGGGAGATAAATGGAGAAATAGATCTGCACATATATTCATACATAGATCAATAGATAGGTAATTACAGACACTGTATTTATTCTCAATGCATGTATGTTTGGCATTATTGGGACGGATTAATCCGACTTTTGCCATCTGTCAATGTTCCCAGGCCGCAGCACTCTTTTTATTTATTACCCTCGCCTGTTGATAAGGGAGTCATGTGGCGAGCACGACGTATTCCCAACAACGAACGTAGCTCATATGGCCTGCTGGCGTTTTTCATTCGCCACACAGGCACGATTTGTATTAGAAGGCTACAGTTCTTTTGCCCCAGCCGGAAACTGGACCCGGGACCACCTCACAGAAAGCTAGCACGTTGTCCGTGAGACACCCGAGGGGCGTATTTTTCTCTCAATAGCTTTCAAAAACTTTTATCTATCGTACCCATTTTACATCCTGTTTTCTACGAGGTGAATGTTGATTAAATTGCGCACTATTATATCCAATACAATAAAACTCCCTGCAGTAGATAAACTACTTCACTAATCATTGATGCCGTGGATTTTTACGGGGCGAAAAAATCCTGCGTACGCCTTCCGTGACAGGGGAAGTAAAGCCGTCTGTCCCATGTTAGTAGATTTACTGCATGAAAAAGATCCTCAAAGCAAAATTCAAATTATGTTTCGTCGCTAAAATGGTTAGGTTAAACAGATAGGTCATAAGTCATACCTTCTTTCTTCCCTAGTTGGTGAAAGAAGCTTAGCAAAATTTGCGTGGCCAGACAGAAGAGCAGGTCTCATGGCCTGACTCTCACCACATAAAATAAGGCATCAATTCAATTCAATTTAATTCAAAATTCAATGTATTCGTAATAATAGCCGGTACAATGGAATGCCAGCGTGGGCCACCCCACACATTTTTGTCACACCAGGGGGATTGCTTCCCAGGGTGAGCGCACCTAGGCGTCACCCCCGCGCCGTACAATTACACCTTTGGGCTGGCATCCGAATACGTCGGAAAGGAGCCCCCCACCAGGGCGCCTCTCTGATTAAGCCTGGGTGGGGCCGCTGTGCAGCTCAGAGCAATTAGCTGCCCGGGCAAGCACCGGTGTCTGATTAAGCACCACTTACCGTGCGCCGGACGAATACCTACTCAATAACCCTCGAGGGTCGGGCACTGCCTCGACGAAACCAAGTGCCCACCTGGGGGCCATCTGGCCAAAGGTCCATGCGGCTCGGGGCCCCAACCCAAGGTCTCCTCACTGCAGTCGCCTTGATGCTAACGACATGAGTATTGCCAGAAATCTGGAGCACGCTGAGGGGAGATTTCAATGATACCGTCGGATTTTCTTGGTTTGCGTGGGTGCGGGACACTTCCCTGCCCGCAAATCTGCTCCACAGATCGCCTCCCAACTGATCGGTCATCAGGCAAATGGGTTGGAAATCTCTGGGGAAATGAGAGAAATGGCGAAACCACGTGCACTTGATACATCGTTCATTGGATTCTCAATTCGAAATACATCCTTTTGATGAAAAATACTTAGAGATGTAATGCTTTAAAAGGCGCCAAAACACTTTAATGAAGACAAGAAATCACTAATCAAGAATAATAAATCTGTTAAGAATGAAAGTAGCAGTGGAAACAGGAAATGCTTTTTCTGTGGGGGAGGAGAAATAGAAGAACTCTTAAAGCGAAGTGTGACTAATATTTGGATATGAATTATATCCAATATTAGGGCATCAATTGCATTAGTAAAATTTGGAATTTTGTTCCAGTTGTTCATGCTTAAGAATATGCTCGCATGGACGCAGGGACATTAATATTTACTTGTGAAGACGAGATGTACGATTTTTTGGTAAACACAGTCTTAAACTATTTCTGCAGTAATGCAGTTGCCCTCCAAAAAGCAATAACCAGCAACAACTACAAATAACGGAACAAACGATCTCGTCTCGATCAAGATTTTCGTTCAGTTTCCCTGATCCTTCGAGCGAATGTTGGGATTTGTTTGCTTTAGTTCGCTTCTGGACGCGAATGCAACTTCACTATCTGCGAACGTTTACTTCAACTCTTTAGGTTTGGTTTGGTTTTTCGTGTTTCCGGGCGCGGCAAGTCCTTTGCTCAGTTGTCCCGTTAGTGTAGTGCATATTTCTTCTCGGGAGATGGCGGTGATCTTTCCCCGCTGGATGTCGAGATCCGGCGCCGACCTTCCGTCGGCTAGTCGGGTTTCCCCCAAACCAGGACTTTCCCACCAGCAGGGCACCACCCCAGCCGGGACAAGCTCTAAGGTCCCGACCGGTGTCCCGGAATATGTGGTAGAGTAAGTGTGTGTGTGTAAGAGGGAGAGGACAAGACAAGGAAGAGGAAGGAAAGATCGCGCGCGGTCCGTTTGGTAGGGTACTGCTCCGGCATTCGCCTGGTGTTGATCGGAGAAACCACGGAAAACTACCGATCAGAGCAGTCGGCCGCTAGAATTCTCCTCCAGGCAGCGACTGAATTCGACCTAGCTGAAAAGCTAGTGTCGAAAATCCGGCCGTCGTCAGGACTCGAACCTAGGACCTCCCGGTCAGAGGCGCTGCAGTGACATCAGTTGATGCACTGAGCTCCCGCTCCCGGTTTGAACCCTTTATAGAACGGCTCCCGGTTTGAACTCTTAGGTGTTGAAATAATAATAACATATGCACACAAAAAGAGGTGTGAGACCCAAAGACTTGACACATGGTTATTCGTTATAACCAAGAATTAAATTTGAAGAAAAAAATGTGTTTTAAGAATTTTTTTAATGAAAAAAAAGTTTAAAATTTCTGAAGAGCAGATTTTATTTCAAGAAATCTCAGTCTTCAATATTGTTCTGCTACGAAGAAGTACAAACAATCTTAAAGTAATGCAATTTTCGAAAATTTGGAGAATTAAGTGAAAATCGGTTCTATGCCATTTTTGGAGTTTTTTCTGTATTCCAGAGAAAAAAAATTTAAAAAATTTTGGGCATTTTTGAAAATATTTTTAAAATGTCTAGAAATGTATATATTGAACCCCGCCAAATCCAAATATCCGTTTAAAATTTAAGGAACAGTGACATAAGTCAGATCGATCGAGGAATATCAATTGCGATTAAATTCTTAAAAATAATTTGTTGTTGCAAACACAATTGCCAATAATATGACAAGCTGCCAATGATGGCAAACTACACTCATTAATAGGGAGCGCATTTTTTATGATTTTATATATTTTTTTCCGTTGCTTCAGTGTATAGCCAAGTGAAATTTCTTGACATTTGGTTAGAATAGATGCTATAAAGATGAATATGTTAGTTCGTATTTGTGTGTATTTGGCCAATTTTTCCAGTTGATATTAGAATCATTGTAGGTGCATATTTAGCACATTTCGTTAAAATAAAACGTTTCATCTTTTTGTAAAATATATTTTTTGTGAGTGGTCATTGATTCGAATGAGCTTGTCACAGCTTGCGATTTTTTGATTTTTATAGATGATAATATACTTGCGCCAATGCATATTTCTTAATAACATCTTTTGAAACAGCCAAAAGAAAAATTTGTACAACCAAACACCGCACTTCACTAAGGTGAATATTTACTTCAATTATTTCTCTCGCGAAGTAGGGAAGATTACATAATGTTTTCACAAAAATATATCTTTTTAGCATGTTTTACCAGAATTCCAAGCATGTTTTACCTGAATTTTATCAAGAAAGGTTTATAGAGGAATAGCAATTTTGTTAATTTTAATTGCATATTAAAGGGCATATTTAAGAATTTTTAGGTCATAAGTGCATATTTAAAGATTTTTTAGAGCATAAAAATCCTCTCTCCACTCATTAATCTCGATTTCGTACTATTGTTAAGACATGCACATTAAGAAAATATCAAGTGTCAGACGTATTATCAAGAGGCAGTGGCGTAGGTTGTGTGTCAGCCGCCCGGGGCGGAGTAAAATTTCACTTTTTTCTGACAGAAGTCATTCTCGTATTCGCTACGTAATTCAATGTAGCTTCATTTCGACTTGGTTTCGTAAGATGCACTTGTAATGCGGTTGAAGAATCTATGTACTTTAGAACTTAGTCGGCAGGATTACTTTCTGGTATTTAAATTTTTGAAAACTCATCAAAATAGAAATACAACTTTTCTTGACCCATTGAAAATCCCAAATCTTGATGATATTGACGATATAGTATTATGCTGAGGGAAAATTAAAAGTTTATGTAGAGTACTGGAACTACTAGAATAGAACAATTCATATATATTACAATATATTGTTATCGCAAGAATTGTGGCAGAAGAAGTGAATTCGCAAATTAATTTTTGATCTGAATAACAAATTCAATATGTAGTGTGACACTTTTCATGGTCCGGATACGGTATCCTAAGTTGCGATTATGACAGATATTAAAAACATGATCAGGGAGACAAAATGTGTTTCGGAGATATGACGTGAGAGACAGAATTTTTTCTATGAAATTTTCTAGAAAATTTGGGGTAGCTGACAATACTATAAGTACTACACAGTCGTTGCTGCAAAGTGTCCCATGTACCAGGAAGCCCATCTTTGAGGTAGAATGCAAATCCTGTTTTTTTATACATGGTTTCCCAAAAGGGTTATACCACTTGTCAAATTTGTTTGAAATCTTTGGTGCTCCAACTTGTTAATGATTCTTTTTGAGGCACTGTATCAAATAATTTGTTTAATTAATGTATAACTTTGACAAATGAAGCAAACAGGAATACATTTGACTGATACAGTACTCGCAGCAAATTATACAGAAGCGAGCACGCACTATTGGCAGCGTAGCGTTATCAAAACTATGTACATTCGCTGGGTGAATAATACGAATTCTTGGCAAAAACGCTTATTTCCATCTACATTCAGATTTCATCATGTTTATCGATTAGTCACAATACATCATATACAGTTGATAAATAACTCTAATATTAATAAAATTACTAATATTCTACGATTTGTAATATTAAGTTAATTTATTCCCGACTTTTTGTACACAGTGCAGTCGATAGGGAACCAAAAGAGGGTCGACCTTGCAAAAGGTGAGGTAGAAGATTTTAATTTTTTATTTTGTATTGTTATTAGTAAGAAAACTCTTAGTTTTCCACCTCAAAATACGTACTCGTACTTCAGGACCAGTTTCCATAGCCTCCCCCCATAAAAACTTTTTGGGCATTTTTTAGTTTTCCTGAAATACCTTTTTTATGGTTGATCTTAGCGCAAAAATAGTTATGTAAAATTTGAAAGGTCATAAAATTCTCTACAAATTTGCTTCATAAATTATTCTTCTCTGACAAATATTAACAGTGCTAAGAGATTTTAAAATTTCACCAAATTTTCCTTTTACTCTGAAGTTGCCCAAAATTACTAATAGTTTCTGTAATGTAGTATTTATGAATTCTTAAGGTCATTATAAATAAAATCGATTAATTATTTTTTTTAATGATTACTGAGGTTACACTCGTGTTTGAAAGTTCTGGTTAAAGTGACCGTAGGCCTATACGTTCTCCCAACTAACACGATTTACTTATATCAAAAGCATTTCAACAGAATAAAATGACATTCGTTATTATCTTCTTCTTCTTCTTCTTCTTCTTCTTCTTCTTCTTCTTCTTCTTCTTCTTCTTCTTCTTCTTCTTCTTCAAGGAAAGCGAAGGAAATATCGCACGCGGCCCTTGGCGAGTTTGTTACAGTGCTAATTCGGGATTCACCTGGTGTTGATTGGAGAAACCTCAAAAAACTACCGATCAAAGCCGCCGATCACTAGAATTCTCATCCAGACAGTAGTTGACTTCAACCTAGCTATGTATTTAGTGTCGAAAATCTTGACACTGTCGGTTCTCGACCTCTAGAACCGGTTAGAGACTCTGCAGCTATCTAAGGGGATGCCCTGAATGAACTTAACCGGTTTGCGGTACATTGTTGACAGCCCCATTGGTGCAGTGACGGCTGCTCCTTAAGGGCTCTAAGGGCGGCGCCTTCCCCCCCCAAAAAAACTACGGAAAAGTATTAACTTGCAATAAATCGACTCGTTTAATTTGTGCATACCACCAGCGCAATTTTTTAGTACGAATTTAGTTTTAAGTGCCCTATTAAGCGAATGATAAATGTTTTTGGAATGAGTCGCATCGTGGACTATCTGGAGACCGTCGGTAGCTGGTGCATGCAAGGAAATGGAAGCTTCAGGAAGAGTGAGGGTACTTGGAGTTGGGTGGAGGCAGCGTGCTTCTATTAGGGTTTAGTTCGAAAGAGTCCGCCGCTATTAACTAAGCTAATAATATCGACCCTTTCATCTGATTTCATAAATTACTGTTTTGTTTGCTGAAAATATTAAAAAAATCTCTTATTTTCGTGTGAGTATCTTCCGTTACCAACGTAAAAGTTGTCTTAAACAAGGATTAAAATTGCGATACGTGAAAATGGGTTGGAAGTTACATGTCATAATTTTCTTCGTTTAAGAAATATTTTGAAGAGGTAAAGTAGTTCGGACATTCATCCCACCCCTTCTAATTCTCAACCCACCGGCCGCCACTGCATTGGTGTATAACTTTACTCGCGTCTCCTTGGGAGCCTTCGATTAAAGTTTGAAGGTGTTAGAGCGCACAGTGGTATCGTGGGCTGCGGTCTAACGTGTGTTACGGGTTCGTCTTAAATCAGTTCGATGCATCCAGGAGGGAGGACGAGAGAAATTTCCTAAGTTTCGTCTGCAGATTGTTTTGGATATACGATGAGATGACAACTTAGACCCTGGAGCTCGTACAACATCCTGAACGGAAATAACGGGGATTACCTTTATTTCCCCATCATTTGACTCAGTTTGCGTCAAAAATACGTAAATTAAAGGTATTGTGAATGTTCTTAATAAGAAGTTGCAATATTTCCATCCGTATCGTAAATACTCTAAAAACCTATTATTGGAATGTGTCGTAAAAATCCATATTTTATTTTTACGTGAGAAACAGAACAAAGAACGAAGAGGATGGAATCGTGGATGCTATACCTTTTTTTTCGATGTGTAACGAGATACAGAGAACATAAATGGATTACCAGTTTTACGACAATAAAACAACGATGTAAATTGTGTAATATTGATACGGAAATACAGTGTTTAAACGATAACGCGATATTACCCTTTTTTATACATTCATTCTTCTCAACAGAAGAACTTTGTAATATTAACCCAACGTTGAAATAGGTTTTTGCCAAAATCTCACGTGGACGTCCATAGGTGAATGTGAAATATTAACTTTTCGTAGCCTCTAAATATCAAATGAGGTTGCGGTAAAATAATACTTATTATTGTTCATCGGCTATGCGAAATGTAAAAGGAAACTAGAGGTGCTACAGAATGTCACAGACTTTCTCGTACCATTTTTTTTCTAATTTCCTTGGTGTGGTCTGGCGTAAAGTCGTGCTCCATTCTCTGGCCAGCTACCATCTATCGTCGCCCAACGTACATTTTTTTGACAATTTCTCAACATTTCGCTTTCCTAGTAGTACAACTGAATCATTACTTCAAGAATATTAAAGAAGAGTAAAAACTCGTCCTAAATAGAAGTTTTCATTGAAAAATTCGTAGTCGTTTTTAAGAAAATGGCGATTAAGCATTACTGTAAATGAGAAATTGAAGCTCTTTTTCACAGGAATCTATTGAGTTTCCGAAAAACATCAAGACAAAACATCATTTGAAGTCATTTGAAGCGCTTCCACTTACGGTGTTTTAATGTTTTATATTGAAAAGTAATTCACATAAAATCAATAGAATTGTAATATATAGGTTATAAGTATAAATGTTAAACTTTTATTGTTGAAAAGGTCCGATAATTTATATTAGTTGCCATTAATCTCATAATTGGCTTCATTCAATAGAACTTCCAGGAATCGTGATTCTTTATGGAATTACACGTTCACATGCAACAAGTAAGTAATACGTTGTATGTCGAACCCATGATTAAATTGGCAGTAAAATTAATAAATTAGTGTTAACATAATAGAATATAAATAATTCCACAGTAGAAATCGAGTCACTACAGTCAGATACACGGAGAAAAGCTTATACTGCCCATATCTGTAAAGTAAACTGCGAGATTTGAGCCGTTTGAAGGAGCGAATGGCCTTGATATCATGTCACCGGTTATTATGTGACATGGGAAAAAATCTCGTCGCAAACCCAATTTGCGTAACTTGATAAGCAAATCACAGACCTTCTTGACTATGGTCCTAAGGTTGCATACCTAGCTATTCCTATTCAGAGAAATAATAAAAGCCATAGCAACGTGTAATGTAACGTAAATCTTACGTAAATCCGTAAAGTAAACTGTGAAATTTGAGCTGTTGAATGGTCGAATGGCATGGGTATAATGTAACCGGCTATATTTGACATGGGAACAAACCGTAACCAAGCCGAATTTGCGGAACGCGAGAGGCAAATCAGATACCTTGACTATGGTCTTCAGCTTACATACCTGGTTAATCTGATTAAGACGTGAAAAGGCCATTGCAACGCATAAATGCGTAAAGTAAACCGTGAGATTTGAGTTGTTGAACGGGCGGATGGCGTGGGTATCATGTCACCGGTTATTATTTGAAGCGGGAACAAACCTCATCGCAAACCCAATTTGCGTAACGCGAGAGGCGGGGCGCCGCGCAGCTGAAATCCAGCGCCGGTGGCTCGATGCGGTGTGTGGGGGCGGGGCGGGCGCGGGAGGGCGTGTCGCCCGGGAGAGCGCAGCAGGGCCAGCGAGGGTGGGTGGGGGAGGGGGAGGGCTGGAGCCGCGGCCGGGGTCGCCATGGCGACGGGCTCGGCTGCCCGGCCGCTCGCCCGCCACAGGTGTCTGCGGGCGCTGTGTGTCGGCCGCAGCGGTTGCGCAGTCGAAACGAGAAGCGCATACTGCGTATTCCTATACACTGTTTCGTTTGATTAATTAATTGATTATTTTATGTTTCTGGGCGTGTCAACTGCGGAAGTAATTCTTCCCGTAAGTGTAGTACATATTTTATCGCGGGAGGTGGTGGTGATCTCGCGCTGGATAATGAGATCCGACGCTGTATACGTCGATTAGTGAGGATTGCACCGCGCCAGCCGGGGAAAGCACTAAGGTCCAGAGCAGTCTCCCGGCATGTGTGGCGGTGTAGTGCGAGTAAGTGTGTGTAAGTAAGGTGTGAGAGGTCAAGGATGAAGGTAGAAAGATCGCGTTCTATCTGTGGCCCGTTTTTTAGGATACTGCTCCGGCACAGATAACTACCGATCAGAGCAGCCGGCAGCTTGAACTCACTTCCAGACAGCGGCTGAATTTGTACTAGCTGGTGTCTCCGCCGGGACTCGAAACGTAGGACCTCACTGTCATAAGCACTGTAGTGTCACTAGTGGATGTCCTGAACCACCTAATCCGATCACTATTTTGAGTTTGGTCGAAATCAGCCTGTGACTGAAGCGTCCGGCTGCTCTCATCGGTAGATTTCCGTTCTTTCTCAATAAGAGGTGAAGGCTAGAGCAAGACCATAACAATCGGGCCACAGTGCCCGTGCGATCTTCCCTTCGTCATCCTCTCCCATCCCCTTACATGCACATACACACACACTGAATACATTTACATGCACTATACTAACACAGATGGCGAGAGAACAGTTTGGAGTTCTTAGATGTCGTTGGTGATACCTGCGGAGGGAAACTAGTTAGCCGACGTATAGGTCGGTTCCGGATTCTCCATACAGAGTGTGTGTAACACCGCTAAATCCAGGAATATAATCTGCATAGGACTTACGGATCGTGTATCCGTGATAGTTGACACTCCCGAAACACTAAATACTCATTCACCAATTTCTAGAAACGAAATTTCATAACACATCTTTACATTTATTCGCTTCTTTGTATTATCAAGTGGTTGTCTTGCTTAGTTGTAGTCTTAAGTAAGCAATGTAACGTTATAAGTAACAAAAATGTTCTTACATGTCTTGTATTTTTTAACGTACTACCAGCGTACCTTACTTGGAGACGAGTCATAAAGAAAAACAACCATTACTCGATTACTGGTGTGACACACAGATGTCGTCATCGGGGACAACCCAGTGACCAGACGTTTACAATAATCAGGGCCCTGACAAGCGAACGTCGATGTTGGTTTCTAAGCTGTACGTGAGATCGATGTTTAAAATCGATGATCGATGTTCGGGCGATCGATGTTAGTAAAAACTTACTAACATCACCATATTGCGATCACTGATTTCGTGGACAATTATTTCATTAATCACCATATTCTGGGTAGTGGCTTCTGCCTCTCTCTATGAAATGAAAATAATTTTTGAATACAAATTTTCTGAAAAATGAATGTGGTTGGTTATCGTGAAAATATGGAGATAGACGTGGCGTACAATCGATGACGATTTCAAGCACGCAAGTTTGGTAGCAAGTCTTTCAGAAAGAAACCCTGAGCATCTAAAAGTTTTGGATCTTTTAAAGTGATTCATTTTGCAATTGAATTTGAAAAGAATACGTTCTCTTTAATTCAATTCAATGCTTTTAAAGAATGCAATTGTGCAGATTTGGAATTTGAAGATACGAGCTCTAGTAAAAAATTTTTTTGTAGTTTAAATACATTGCATGTGAGATTATCTTTTATATATTTAGAAGTTCTCAACTTCACATCATAACATTTTTAAAGCGCGTTAGATCAACAGTAATACCTATTTTCATGAATTGTTAAAGAGAGGCGGGATCCGGAGTATCGGGTAGATGGTTAAAAACGGAACTGCGGAACGGAACTGCTGCAGATGGTTAGGAGCCTAACCAAGTATGTCCATTCTACAATCTGGATCTCGCCTCAAGCAATATTCATGTTTTCTTACCATCAATAAAACCCTGACTGCAGCTGACTTCTACATCACAGAGATACACACGTTGATTCCACTGTAAGACAAATGACTGAATTCCGGTGGTGATTATGAGGGAAAATGGTGCAACATTTATATCTTCTACAATAAAATTTACCCATGAAATTGTGCTTTCTTTTTGATGTCCTAGTGGTATTTTCCTTGTGATTGACGTCGTAGCCGTATATTTTTGTTTCATTCATATGGTTAAATTGACGTTCATGTACGGCTTATTATGTTCGGTTCATGTGACGGTTCATGTACGACGTTTATGTAATTCTGTACGCTCCGGGAAGGGACACCGAAAGCTTTTCTCCTATCGCAACTAACATATTTTTATTTTGTATTTTACAACAAATGGAAAGAAAATGAAATCAGATATTATACACGACGATAACAATGCTTTATCTACTCGAGAAAGATACCTCAAGAGCCACGATAGTGTACGGTATTTCTTGAATGGCCCTCATTAATATGTAAAAAAAGTTATGTGGAATTGAATGATTGATTTGTTGAATTTGACACATCTTAAGTTACGAGAAGTTTTCACGATCACTATTTTAGTTACCAAAACGTTACTTGAAACCCTTACTCGACTTCGTTTTTCTTTTCGTAAGCAAGCGAATTTAGTTTTACTGTTTGAACTAGATTTATTAATATTGACACCTTTCGGATGTCCAGTGAGTTTCACATACGCTTCGATTATTTCATAAACCGACACTAGAATTATTTGAACTGGAATTATTAGTGGACCCGGAAATGCTTCACTATTGCAATGTATTTCACTTCATACCCTACTGTCACGTTAATGTTAACCATATTTTACGTTACGGACTGCAAAATCTTCTAATCGACGAAAGACTTTCTCGTGAGTATGGGCCAGGACTCACGTCCCGGTTTGGATATGGATGTCAAGTATCCTATTGTTAACACGTCCTCCCTGCAAGTTGGGGCATGCGTTCGCTATGACACTGTCTAGAAGAAATTTTATTTATATGTCCGAGATAACTTTAAGGTAATATCGGGTATTAAAAGATATTTCACAATCGCAGAACCAGAATATGCAGTCAACACGTGTCGATGCGGTGGGTTGCCTATCGCTTTTGCCCAGGGGCGCTTATGTAGACTGAGCGAGTCATCATAAATGTGAATCATCAGCAACGCCCCACATGTTCGATTTCTCTTTAAATACCCCCGATACTAATAAGAACAAAGTGTGGAATACTCAAATTGGTCGAACAGTTTTTGCGTCTATTTGCGACAGACATACGCACTTTCATATTTATTTATATACAGATAAATACAGATTGTCACTCAACTATTCCCCTTTCCGTTGCCAAGCGAATTTGGAGATTTGCTAATTTAAACTTGGAATACATTTATTGACATCCTTCGAATGCCTAGAGAGTTTGATGGACGCTTCGATAATTTTATGCATCGAAACAGAAACATTATATGAAACTATCACTTGACCACTTCTCTTTTCGTTATTAAATCATATTTAAAATTTTGAAAATTTGAAACTTCCACATGATTAATTAATATTGACAACATTCGAGTTACGACCAAAACCCAAGTAATTTTTACTCGACAACATCTTCACTTCGAATTCGAATGCAGAATTTTGATCTTTTGAAACGATCTTGAAATAAAAACGGTGGTTACTGCAGAAATTTCTATAAAAATACAAAATAATAACAAATTATGTTTTAAAAGAACAATGTTTGGAAAAATTAAAATTTTCCACAATTTCATGCTGAAGTAATTTTGTGAAATAATTTTACTTTTCTTCCTTACTGCGTAATTACGAGAATAAAGAGAAAATATTGTAATCCTACAGCACAAATCAATTTTGCGACAGATAAATTGATATTGTAGGATCCTGATGCCAAAAAAGTAGATAAATTTTGTTCCTATATGTAGTAAATTACTTCCTGTAACATGTAGTATAGTCAGAATACACGTTTTGTGGATAATTTTACTAAAATGTGGTTAACGGCTGTCTATCCGTCCTTTTGTGTGTGGTCGACGTTAGTACCTAATCCATTCAAACGGTTTTTCCAAAATTCATATTTCCCTATCTATCTGGTCTAATTTTTTAGGGGATTTTACATGATGCCTGAAGTTTTCCTTAAAACGACTCCTAATTTTTTCTTTCAATTTAGTTTCCTTGAATAGACCAAAAGACCCTTAAAACTATGAGTTATAGAAATAGCAAAAGTTATACGAGAAATATGCTCGTACTAGGAAAAAGTATGTGCTGTTGTAAAGTCTCTAGAAGTAGAAGATTGTTTCTGTTCACCTAACGTAATCGGCGGAGGTGGCTCAGGGCATCAACTCATGCCACTGCACTGCATCCTGCACTGGGCGGTCCTAGGGTTCGAGTCCCCTTGGGGAAGAATTTTGAACAAGCGGGTCAAATTGGTCGAAATCAGCCGCCGTCAGGCGGAGAGTTGTAGATCACTCTGATCGGCGGTTTTCCGTGCTTATTCATATTAACACCCGGCGAATGCCGGAGGAGAACCTTAATAAACGGACCACGGACTGCGTGCGATCTTTACTTCTTCCTTGCCTTATCCTCACTCCTTACGTACACATACACTTAAACACACTATACTACCGCACTTGTCGGGAGATCAGTTAGAGCTTGTTACAGCTGCAGCACTGCCCGACTGGTGGGAGATACCAGATTGGGGAAAACCCCGCAAACTGACATGAAGGTCGGTACCGGGTCTCACTATCCGGCAGGAGAAGATGACCACTTCCCGTGAAACTACACTTACGGGATGAATGCCCTGGGAATTGACGCGCCTGGAAGCACGAAACATTCAATCAAGTGAGCTTGAAGTTGAATTCCTAATGGAAGCCGTCCGCCGGCGTTTGCGGGGCGTCGCGCCCACTGTGCACAGTGGCGGGGGCCGCGACGGCGGCGGCGCGAGGGGCGGCGGCGGCGGCGGCGGCGGCGGCGCGCGCGTCCCGTGCTGGCAGCCAGCCCGCAGCCAGCCCCCGGCCGGCCTCCCCCAGCGGCGGCAGCTCCTCTCGCCCCGAGGTAAGTGCGCGGCCTCCGACGCCGCCGGCGTGCTCGCTGGTGACCGCCTTCCTGCGTCGGCTGCTGTGGTCGTTTGTGGGGTGAAAGCTAACTCGGGAGGGGTGGTGTTCCTCTCGCGCTGGTTGGTAACATTCGTACTGACCGGTACGCAGGCACGATGCAGCCCCACCGGGATCTTTTATCTCCCTGCACGCGTAATAGTGTAGTGCATGTTTGTGTGTGTGTGTGAATAAGGGGCGAGGATAGGACAAGAACGAGGAAGAGAAGTTCCCGCGCTCCGCGGGCCATTTGTTAGGTATTCGCGTAATGTTCATCGGAGAAACCACGATAAACTACCGATCAGAGCAGCCGGACGCTAATTCTCCTCCAGATGGCGACTGAATTCGACGAAGCTGACAAGCTAGTTTCGAAAATCCTGCCACAGCCGTAACTTGAACCCTAGCACCTCCCGGTGAGGGTCGCTGCAGACACAACCACAATGCCAGATTTGAGCTATCTCAGCTGATCTCTGTGAACGGTCATCTCCGCATGTTCCTACCGACTTACGGGGAAACTTTTTTTTCGGCTCCGCGGGTGTGAGAATGGTCTTAAAGAGTCATTATTACAATTGGGTCGGGACTTTTCAGTTGCTTCAAAATATGTCTAAACACCTGTACAACCTAGATTTACAGATACGCGTTTCAGTGTCACTCTTTACGTGACATCTTTTCTTTCGCTCCGCAAGGTCCTTATAATTATTGAAAAGTTTTATGCTGATACAATTTTTCTTTAGACCCTAAGCACTGCCACTCAAATTTTGTTTAGTCTTATCTGAGTCTCCGTATTGTGTCTGGTATCTTTGGTTATTTTGAAATATATCTACAAACGTCAATTACATAGTTTTGATTAGGAAGAATTATGTTAAGTTTTTCAGTATTGCTTTCTCATGCCTCGTCTATTCTATTGTATCTACATGCTGCAGATTATTATAAAAATGTTTTTGATGTTACATTTTGTATAAAGACACCCTATTCTTTTCAAATATATTCTCAGAGAAGACACACACACACACACACACACATATGTATGTATGTATATATATATATATATATATATATATATATATATATATATATATAGATTTAAAACGACCGTATTTATGTATCGTCATAGTTATATGACCTATGAGAATGTGCAATTTATACACGTTTCCTTAAGTTCCATGACCTTACATTTAGCTTCTTTCTACTTATACTATTAATTATCTCCCAGAAACTTTCTATTTAATGTATCCTGGATGGTATAGATGATTATTAAAATGCTGAATATGCATGTCATTAATTTTGTATTTAGACATACATTTAGTTTCAAGCATCACAATTTTCAGAGACCTACTTATATCTCTTTAGTTTAGTTTAGTTCCTTACTTCGTGGTTTGACTGTCTCTTTAAAAACGTGCAAATGTCTTGCGTAATGCTTCACAATATTAATGCTGTTCTTAGACATTTGATTTGCTTCTAAGGACGTAGATTTCTAGAAAAGATCACCTAAATGAAGCTCTCTTGTGCAGATCATTTGTAAACTTTTTCAGTTTCTCCATTAGTTTCTCGATATGGAAAATTATCTGATCCGTTGTTAAAATAGCTGTACACATTTACCTTCAAGAGTATGGATTCTTTTAGAAGTTATCCAATTGGCTTCTCAGTGATTTCATTATTTCTTTTTCTTCTCTGGAGATGGCAAATTGTCATAATCTTAAAACGTCTGTCAGTGCTTTTGTCACGAAAATGTCATACTTTTGGCGTGATAGATGTTGTGAGCACTGTAGATGTTCTTTCATTCTAGTCTTCTAGCTCATGTCCAACGAGTTTATTTTATTATTAAGTTTTCCTCATCAAGACGACCATGTTAACGCTTGGATTTTGAAGATTTGCGTACGTGTAAAGTTCATATCATCATTTTTACACCACATTTTTAGTTTTCAATAACTTTAAATTCCTCTCGTCTGACATTGTGATGTAGCAAAACAAGTTTACTACATAAAATCAATTTTAGCGATGAAACTAATGATTTTCAAAACCTGTATTTCAGATGGTGAAGAAAAACCTTACAACTAAAGAAGAAGTTTGTACGAGTTTTCGATTGCTGGATATCTTTGCGAAAGTCATGTATATTAATATTTAATATAAGTGCTTTATTATGTTCATTATATATATATATATATATATATATATATATATATATATATATATCAAGAAAACACGAAGTTTTGACTGAAACTTAAATGACTGATGCTTTATTAGAATTATTCAAGCAAAAAGGAAAATTGAAAGCATTGACGTTCAATTAATCACACAACACACACAATCACAATATTTCTAACACGATGACATTGTTCAGAAACCCTCCTATTCGTGCCGCGTTTCTGTGACTGCTTGACGTATACTACTTGAACCCATGACGGTAAAAACAAACGAAGCCACCTTCCTTAATCCTTTTTGAAAAGCCATTCCAACTTTTTAAACATTTCATCATTCTGGGTCACTTGTGAACGTTTCCGCGCTTAAAGATGCTCTGCCGCAAAAGAAGGCAGCTAGCAGAGTAGTAAGGGCGTTGCAAATTTGAAGAACAAAATCTTTCCTTCTTCATACCAAAAAAACAATCGGTGTAATACATGTGTAATGTGACTGATGATCGATTGATTGAATGTCTAGTGGTTCCGAGCTCATCAACTACTAATTTCATTTGTCCTCCCGGGAGAGATGGCCCAGGGTATCAGCTGATGTCACTGCAGTCACTCTGACCGGCAGGTCCTAGGTTCGAGCCCCGACGGCGGTAGGATTTTCGATACTAGCTTGTCAGCTAGGTCGAATTCAGTCACTGTCTGAAGGAGAACTCTAGTGGTCGGCTGCTCTGATCGGTGGTTTTCCGTGGTGTCTCCGATCAACACCTGGCGATTGCAGGAGCAGTATACGCATACGGAAATAATGCCCTACTCTGTTGACGCGCCCGGAATCACCAACAACCAACCAACCATCCCATTAGTCCTGTAAGTGTGGTGCATGTTTTTATGGCGGGAAATGGCGGTGATCTTCCCCAGCTGTATGGCGAGATCCGGCCCCGAGGTACACATTGGCTTGCGGGGTTTTCCCCAACTAGGTTCTTCCACCAGCGGAACACAGGCCCTGCCGGGACGAGCTCTAAGTGCTCGAACGGTCTCCGACATGCGTGATAGGGTAGAGCATGTAATTGTAAGTGTGTGCGTTTGTAAGTAAGGGGTGACAATAAGACAACGAAAAGGAAAGATTCATTGCAATTACATCGCAAGTCGGTACATCAGTGCTTTTTGGGTATGTGTTGGGAGAAACTGTCGAAAAATTATAATTTCAAGCGTTTAATAATTAAGTAAACTTTATTTCCTTTCAATCCTTTTAAATTTATCGCTATGTGATTCTCCAATATTTAATGAAAAATTAACTGATTTGAAATTAAATATTGATTCGTGTACTGAAACAATATTGTATTTTTGAGGCATTGCGGTAGGGAGGGGGAATTATTACTCTCTAGATATCCTCTTCTCGTGCAACAGAAATTACAAATTCAAGGGACAATTTTTCAACTTCTTAAAAATTCCCATAAAAATAGCATCCAAAGCAGAAGCTAACTTTAAGCTGCGCTGTTGCAATGAACACACGTACCATATATGCCGGTGTATAAGACGCACCCTTATTTTCAAGAAGGATTTCATTCTTTAATGTTAAATTTTAAACTTGATTTCTGTTTTTATGAAAGGAATGGGAATTGTGACCTGTGAAAAGCAATGATCTTTTCTTCACATTGCACAGGAAATCTTTTATGATATTTTTCTCGTACGCACAGAAATATTGCGTCTTTTCATAAATTTCCGACACCGCGACGTTGACCCAAGGACATTTTCAGCTTTCTTCCTTCTTGCAATACTTTTAGCTTCTGTAAAAATAAATTTTGCGGAAAATACAAATTCCTGTTTTTCAGTGCACAAAAAATTGATTTTTAATGCTATATATCAAACATTTCCGTCCGTTGTATAAGACGCATCCTGTTTTTTAACGAGTTAAGGAAGGAAAAAATTACGGTTTATACACCGCTAAATACGATATATATATATATATATATATATATATATATATATATATATATATGTGTGGTTGTGTGTGTGTGTGTGTGTGTGTGTGTGTGTGTGTGTGTGTGTGTGAAGGACTTCCTAATACGGAGTTTTAGCGCCAGGCGTAAGGAGACACCCTTAAATTGTATTGATCACACGACTAACGACTTTATACAGTCATATTGAACAAAGTTTTAGCAATTGCGACTTTGCGTTATACATAACAAAAGAAACATTTCAAGCGTTGAACAAAGAAGTTACATGATATATCAGAGAGTCTAGATTGGCGGTGAGACATTTAAATCACGATTCGAGACAAGAGTATAATAAATGTACTTTGTGTTCGTATTTTTAGATTTTGTGACCCTCTGCGATGTGTATGCACTCTGGAATTTTGAATCGACTGTTCTTCAGAACGTTGGAAATATTTTCAAACAGCGTTCATAGTGAGAATAAGACATAACCTATCCCGAAGATATGATTTCAACTTTTTTTTCGCAAATTTTTTCCCTATCACTTCTCCAACGTTTCTTGTTATTTCTTGCCAGCGTTGTGGAGTTAGTAAGGAATAATTGTAACTGTCTCACATACGAGAATCGGTTTGTCAGAGATGGAAAACTCCCCAATGTTTCCTGATTTTAGGCGGCCATTTTGCCGCTTCTAAGGTAACCATAGAGACTCCTATAGGAGTGCACTATTTATGAAGGTGTAAGGTCGTCCCTTAGACCTAAGATATGACTTCAAGGTCCGTCACGTGACTGTTAGTGCATAACGTCGCTATCTTACGCGAGGTGCTAAAACTCCCTATTGTCTCTCAACGCACACTGGAAACGAGAAATGGTTCAGTCAAGGCAATATGAAGTCAATGGGGATACATAGATGTCACTACTCTCTGTCTCAAAGGTACCCCAGGTACAAAGGTACCAAAGGTCACCCCAGATATTTCTTCTCCTAAATGAACTCCATTTGTCTTTCATCTTTGCGTAATCAGTATTACGTGAAATTTCCGAGATGTCTGACGAGAACTCATCGCCATCAAACCCTGATTCATTAAACCGCTTAAGTTATGTTAATATTCAATTAGTAGAAGACATGCAGTTAATAATTTTGATCACAAGAACTGTTATTAATCTAATTAGAAGCAATAAAGTTAGGAACATTAAATGCTGAGTACAGGGACGGTGTAAGATATATCTTACACCGTGGTACAGACCATCGTAAAATTCCGATCAATCAAAATGAGTTTGATTAAATCAACTTTGCATGAGTTTTTAAGAAATCCATATTTAGCCTTTGTAGGATCATAACACTTTTTTAGGATCTCTGAGATTTACGTATTTGGCTCTCAAATGATTGAAATGGGTATGCATATTGATATAATGACGTTAAGAAGCAAGAAACAAATTGGTAAAAACCTAAGAATCCGAACTCTAGTGGTTATGATTATATGACATGAATGATGAAGGCGCGAGAGCAGGGGAAATACGAGTTTCGAGAAAGCCCATCACAAACCTTTTCTTCCACCACAAATTACACTAGGACAGACCTGAATTTCAACCTCTGTTTTACCAATGGAAGACTAGCAAACTCACTGCTACACCAGGGTTTATCAACACTTGTCCGCTGAGAATTCTAATAAATTATTTCTACTACCTTTCTTCAATTCACTTCTTAGATAGATGCAGTTCATTTATTAATGTTAGTCATTATGTTAAAGTTTCATCATAATTCAGATTGTCAGTCAATTGCAGAGAAGATTGGATAAGTCGTTCTTTGGTCGTTCTTTGAAATGGTTGATTGTGTTTCTAATGTCGTGCGCATGTTAAACGACCAGGTCGTAATATACTTCATATTTGCATTTTAATACCCTTCTTTACCTTATCGTTTAATCGGAAGGTCCTAGGGTTTGATTCCTGTCGGAATCGGATTTTCGACAATAGTTACAACCTAGATCGAATTCAGCCATTGTCTGGAGAAGAATTCTAGAGGCCAGTTGCTCTGATCGGTCATTTTATGGGATTTTTCTGATCAATAATAGGCGAATGCCGGAGCGGAACCCTAAAAATCGGGCCATAGATCGCCCACGATCTTTTTTTACTCTTCCTTGTCCCTTGCTCTTCACTTATGCACTCTCACACATTTACATACACAAACCACCTTTTGTACTACACCACCATGTATATTGCGAGACCGGTCGGAAGATTAGAGCTTGTCCCGGCTGGGGCGGTGACCCTTGTAAATTGATACCTGGAAAAATGGAAATCCTCCATAAGCCGACATGTAGGTCGGCACTGGATTTCATAACCCAACGGGGGAGGAACGCTGCCTCTTCGTGAGGTCAAACATTCACTAAAGTGACAAGGCTAATGACTAAGCAGATGACGTGCCCGGAAAAACACCTAGCAATTCATAATTAGTGCTGTTTAGTGCATATATTACGTTAAGTCCAAAATATAACTAATAAGCGAATTAGCCGATTAATTTGAACATTGGACAAATAATGGTTAAAAACTGTACAAACGAAGATGAACGGATCATTTAGGACAACTATAGGGAAATTCGTGAATTAGACATGAGCCGCTGGATAAAGTAAGATGATTGTCCAACCGTGAAGCATCTAATGTGTTTGCGAGAAGTGTTTTGGCAAAAAATGAGTTGAAAATTATGCATTGCACGAACTTAAAGTTGTTTTATGTAAATAGCAGAAGCCGAACGCCGAAATCTCCGAACATCGACTCGGAAACGCATAGGGAACCGTCAACTGACTTAAAGCGAAATTAAGGTAGATGTATCATGTAAATTTAAAAATTTATGACTGACAGCGGAACTCGAAACTAAACACATCTTGTATTGCTATAAACGTCGTGATACCTTAGGTATATATTGTCATATTATTATTACTATGATTTAACATCGGACAAGGTTTAATTAATATTTATGACAATGTGCTTGATTTCTTGACCTCCTTGATTAATTGTATGGAATTTTTTGAGTTTCAGTCAATAAAAAACATAATTTAAATTGCCAACGTTTCGGCTTTTATGCAACCCCGAATTTCTCTGCATTTTGATCTCTCTGCATTCTGGGAAGGAAGAGTGAGGATGTGGATAGGTTCCAGGAATCCGGAGTAAAATTCCTGTTGAAAGCTGAATAAGAACCGAAAGGTTGGCAATTTAAATGATGATTTTTTTATTGATCGAAACTCAATAAAATTCCATACAATTTGTGACAATCACCAATTATGAATGTTTATTAACTATTTAAACAACATTGTATCTAGTATGACTTTTCGGAGAGCCAATTCATAACCCGATAGTATGTGGGTAGGGATGGTGGGGTTTTTAATAGGTACTGATGGTTGGATTTGATGACCAACAAGAATAACTAAAATATTTCTGAAAAAGATTATCTTAAGCAGTACACGATATTATTTTAAGAAATAGAGCGCACATTCACCCAACACTGTACCGTGTTCGGGCACAACTAAGAACTCTTGTATTCGGTGGAGTGACTCACACTAACAGTCGCGTGCTATGCCCTGCCGGCGCGCGTCTTCCTCTCAGAACGCCGATGTCACTGAGCATTTGTCGTGTCGTTGGGTTGATTGATTGATTTTTTCGTGTTTCCGTTCATCTTTTTTTCTCGGGAGATGGTGGTAATCTTCCCCCGCTGGATGGCGAGATCCGGCGCCGACCTACCGTCGGCTAGTGGGGTTTCCCCCTAACCAGGACTCTCCCACCAGCACCAGTTGTAAGCTCCCGACCGGTCTCCCGGAATATGTGGTAGTGTAGTGCATGTTAGTGTAAGTGTGTGTGTAAGAGTAGAGGACAGGACAAGGAAGAGGAAGGACAGATCGCGCGCGGTCCGTGGCCCGTTTGGTAGGGTACTGCTCCGGCATTCGCCTGGAGTTGATCGGAGAAACCACGGAAAACTACCGATCAGAGCAGCCGGCCGCTACAATTCTCCTCCAGACAGCGACTGAATGCGACCTAGCTAGTGTCGAAAAGCTAGTGTCGAAAATCCTGCCGCCGTCAGGACTCGAACCTAGGACCTCCCGGTCAGAGGCGCTGCAGTGACATCTGTTGATGCACTGAGCTACCGCTCCCGGTATGAAGCGTTCGGTATTTGTTCCGATGGGAATATCTACAGTACGGCCTGCGCCCGCGGCCGGTGGTGCAGACGGCATCAAAAGAAAAGACACATTTCTTCTCCGCCCAGCGGGACAGAAATAATGCTCTAATTTTGAAACCCTTTTACGTTATGTAGCTCAGTAACGCCTCACAAACAAGCGAGGTGGCTCAGTGCGTGGCGCGCTGACTTCGCCATCGAGAGGCCCGGGCTCGATCCCTGGACCGGCCTTCCTAGCCGGCATTTTCGTGGTTTCCCTAAGGTTATATGGGCTGCTGGGATGGTTTCAAAATGCCACATCGTGTCTCTTCATCCTATTACCTCAGAATTCTCAGGCTGGCATACAGCTGCCCTTAGGGGATCATCAAGGATCGTATGCGATCTAAGTATTACTACTACTCCTACTACTACTAACGCGTAACAAGCGGGTAACTTATTGCAAAATGTAAAGATTTAAGTTTTCTAGAAGCTTTATAGATGGGCGAGTGCAAAAGTTGTGTTACTCGTAATCTAATGGGTCGAATCATAAAATGTTGAGTGATGATATTGTTCGCTGTCGTCACGACTCGTGGCTTCAATTACGTGCGGGTAAGTTTGGGCATAAGTGTGAATATAGTTTTTTATTAAATAGGTAGATGATAAATAATTGAGCTTCCTTCTTACTTTTAGGTAACTTTGTAATTTTCCAGCAAGCTATACTAATAGACGCAGAAAGACAGATATACAACTATTAGTATTATTCTTTGTGAAAACGTATGTACCGTTATTTACATTATTACGGATTGACAACGTACTACATCTTCCAACATACTGTATTTCATGTTTAGCTTGTCTTAACATCCAAGATAATATGGTGTCTAAATATTACAATGTTTTAAACATTTTTGACATAGCCACATTTTTTGCAAGTATGTTTAAAATGAAAATGAACACTCATTTGTTAGATTTTACTTAAATTATTCATAAAATGTTTATTATACTGTACGCAGGATATCGGTCAGATAAATACTATCCTAGTTCGGCAACGTTTAGGAATGTATTAAAGTGGGATTTAACGGCTTAATTAAACTCGTGAATTATTGAACGGCGTGTTTGGGCTTGATGCGACGCGGACCTGCTTATCAATTTCAATTTCAATGCGCTGGAGAATCGTCAATCTCGCAGTAGACGTGTTGACGCATTCTACACCACGCCCGCGCTAACACTCAAGCAAACATCCTGCTTTAATTGATGCCAACCTGCGCACTCCAAACTCCCTGGGGCACCGACATTAATGGGTGGGCTTACGGCGGGCGAGTGAGCGTGACTCGATCGATAGCAGAACCGCGGTCCAGATGCGGTGGAGGAGCGCTGAAGGTGAAGGACTGCACTCCCCAGGCCGGCTGGGATGGCTCAGGATGTGCTTTGGTGGTGGATCTGACACAAGGATGTGCTTCGGTGGTATAACGGTCAGCGTATCGGCCTCTTATATCCACGCTTGAGGATTCAAACCCGATCAAAGCCGCGGATTTTTAAGAACGAAACAATCCTTTGTAAGTCTTCCTTCAGATGGGAAGTAACGCCGACTGTCCCATGTTGTAGATTTAGTGTATGTGAAATATCCTCAATCCTAAATGAAGCCTCTCAAAAAAATTCAAATCGCCTGTTTCATCGTCCGAGTGGTACCTCCTTTCTCTGCCAGATGGTGAAAGGAGCGAAATTTGCTTGGTCAGGCGGAAGAGCACGAATTTGAATTGCATTGAAACAACTGTTGTCATTGGAATGTCTCTGACCGACATGTCCTAGAGTTCGGACCGGTAGCGGTAGCTCAGTGCTGATGTCACTGCAGCGCTTCTGACCGGGAGGTCCTAGGTTCGAGTCCTGACGGGGCAGGATTTTCGACACTAGCTTTTCAGATAGGTCGAATTCAGTCGCTGTCTAGAGGAGAATTCTTGCCGCCGGCTGCTCTGATCGGTAGTTTTCCGTGGTTTCTCCGATCAACACCAGGCGAATGCCGGAGAAGTACTCTACCAAACGGGCCACGGACCGCGCGCGATCTGTTCTTCCTCTTCCTTTTCCTATCCTCTCCTCTTACACACACACTTACACTAACATGTACTACACTACCACATATTCCGGGAGAGCGGTCGGGAGCTTAGAGCTTGTCCCGACTGGGGAGGTGCCCCGCTGGTGGGAGAGTCCTGGTTAGGGGGAAACCCCACTAGCCGACGGTAGGTCGGCGGCGGATCTCGCCATCCGGCGGGGGGAGATCACCGCCATCTCCCGAGAAAAAAAATATGCACTACACTAACGGGACTAATGACCGAATCATTTGACGCGCTGGAAACACAAAAAAATCAATCAATCAACCTAGGGTTCGAGTGCCGTGTTTGATGGATTTTCGACGTGCATAGATAGCTGATAGATTTAGATAACTAGGTCTAAATCAGTCACTGTCTGGAAGAGAATTCTCGCCGCCGGCTGCGCCAATTGGCAGTTTTTCGTGTTTTATCTGATTATTACTAAGCGAATAACAAAGCAGTACCCAATCAAACGGGTCGTGGATCGCGCACGTACCACGCTTCATGTTTTTTCCCTACTGCCACTTTACACATACACACGCGTGTACACACACACACACACAAGCATTTACATGCACTACTGTGGCGTATCTAGCCCTTACGGGGCCCCGGTTAAAAACCTAAATGGGAACCTCCCTAAAAAAATGGCCAAATAAAAAAAGCGTGCGGAAAACTAATTGAAAGAAACTTTATGAATCATAATCACCAAATTCAGAAGTACGAGGACTTTTGCTTTGGCGACCTAATATATAACGTCGCAACAATCGCTTTTAACGAGTTTGTCACTTTACTCTCTGCGGACAATATGCTAAGGTGTTACTTGTAATATTTTTAGAGCGGGGCCCGGAGAGGGATCATCGTACATTACATTTGAATCTTTTGACTTGAGCATTCTTTATGCTCTAGTGAAATGTTTCAAATTACGGGTAATGAAACCCAGAATAGGTCTCCCCAAATCTTTGAATGAAGCAATAAATAATTGGGTCTCCAGGATGTCAAATTACAGATTTGGAAAACATCATAAAATACGTAATTTAACTTTACACTAGTTGATTTATGGCAATAAACCAATCGAGATAAGAAGGGGTTTTTAAAGTGTTTTCATTTAGACCAAAAAGAAAAATTGGTTTTGGGGGCCCCTTGTGTTCGGGGGCCCCAGACAAGTGCACCTGCTGGGCTGGCAGTTGTTACGCCACTGATGCACTACGCCACTACAAATATCGGGAGCTTACAGTACGCGGCGGTGACACGTAGGAGGATTCCTGGAGGGGAAATCTCCCCCCAGGCGACGAGTTAGTGGGGAAAGTATACCGCCACCTCGGAGATGTAACATGCACTACTCTTAAGCAACTAACCACAATGGCAGTTCACGCCCGGAAACAAGAAATAATGAATCAGAGCTGTCTTCCGAAATTACCTACAGGTCTTTAGACTCTCTATTATCTAGGGCGATCGTCCACCTCCGTTTATGAGTTGTGATCAGGTCACAGTCATGAACGATGATGTTATGTACGAAATGAGAGCCATACTTTTTTTATTTATTTATTTTTATGTAAAAAACAGTAAAAGGTGTGTGTGTGTGTGTGTGTCATGCTACGATGAGAAGTGAATTCTGTGCACGTTTGCATAATTCTGTGATCCCTTGCCTAAGCCATATACTACTTGAATTTTGAACACAGAAAGAAATGAGCATTTTTTGCAAAGATTGTTAACAAAAATACTCACTCCAATGTAATAAAATATATTTTCTTGAAAATCAGCTACAAATTTGGGCTCTTATCCCTCATCATATCCTTCGTGAAGGAATAATATTTCCTGCAGCGACAACATGAACGATAATTTGAATACCTATATTTTACACTGAATTCTAGAAGAAGTGGACAGAGAATGAAGTTACATTTATGTCCAGAAGCAAAACAAGGGGCCATTTTAGCATTTGCTCCAAGGATCAGGGAGACTGGACGAAAAACCCGACAGAGATGGGGGTCATTGACACAGAAGCTGCGGTACAATGCTTGTTACAGATTGTTTACAAATATACCGTCTAAATGGTAAATAATACATTAAATATCGCTGTTAAAATTAATGTTACTTTCTTTTTGATGCTCAGTATAGTATCTAATTGTATAGAAACAGTTATGCAGCAGAAATGATTTTACTTGGGATTTAAACTTTTCTGTGAAATTTTTTCGTTTCGTTTCATCTGGCAATGTTGTAAAATAATGTTAATGTATTGTACAATAATTTTTTGTAGTGAGCTGTTGATATTGTCACCTGATGAATATGATTACTACGTCAAGTGTTACAGTTATAGACATCGGCGTTGTCTTAAAATATTTTCCCGCCCTTTTTTAAGTCATTTTTGACAAAAACAACTAATTGTTCTTGATTCTAATTGTAAATGAAAAATCTCGAAATCGTTGGTGGATGCGAGAGTTATTTGCTGAAGCACTTTTGGGAGTACTTTATTAACGAAATGAAGATTGGAAAACGTCATGGCTGTTCGAAATTTCGGCCGACTGACGAATATCGACTTTGAAGAGTGATGTTTGATCAAACTTATAATGGGATGTTTGATCATTTTTAATAAGAAGTCAATGCACGCTGAAAGTCTTGAAAGCGTGAGGTACTACTGTCTCCTATTGGGAAAAGTCCATAAAATGTTTTGCTATTTTAGCTAATGCAACTTGGCTACATTAGCTTTCTACTTGGGACATAAAAAATATGCAATATTTGGTCTGGCAACGAACTTGGAGACTGAAATTTGTCTCTAAAAGTTCTAGTAGTCCAGTCCTAGGCATTCCCTAGGCATGTCTCAGAGAGCAAAATCGCGCAACTGGTCTAAAAGTGTGTACTACACTTTACAAAACTACATCATGATCTAGGGTCTGACCACACATGTATCAAAATAAAACGTACAAACTTCTAGGGCTTGCAAACCGATCGGAGATGATCACTTTTTGCAAATGAACGTGTGGTGGAAATTCTATATAACGAAGTTACACCTATTTAATTTTATAGTTGCACACCTGATTGCATGCAACTGATGCTACCGGTGATTGGCAGGTTCACGAAATCTTTGCTTTAGAACGTGATAGGTTTCATCACTGAAAGCAAATTAAATGTTAAAAATTAGTGAAGTAAATAAAGTCTAAAAAGTAGATGTCCGTCCAGTGCATTTATTCCAACATTTTTATTTCATCGGCTGCCAGAGATTTGACAATATACTGAAAGATTGTTCTTTGTTAAATCTATTCATTTTGAAACAGTAAGGTAGTGATCAGAATAATAATAATAATAATAATAATAATAATAATAATATTCAAAATACTGCTTGAATCTAAATCTAACGCCTGAGTTTTTGAAAAAATATGTTAAGAAGTCGAATTAACTGTAGATATACACCGAAATGTCATCAGATATAAGTATGGGAAGCAGTAAAAAAGTCATAAAGGTTTTTTATTGGCTTGTGAATTTAATAAAAGAACGATTCAGGCGATGATAAAGCAAAGAAGAAATGTTAAAATACCAAATAAGAAAGTGGAAAACAAAAGATAATAAAACAAATGTGTTTTAATACTTGAACTAACTCGTTGGAAAGGAGGAATAAAGACGCGAAATCTTGATTGGGTATAGGTAATTAGCAATACAGAGAGTAATAAAATAATATTGTTTTAAAAATACACCCCACGAAACTTTCTTACAATTTCTTGCCTACATCCTTATGTTTGTATGTACATAGGTGTCCCACCAACTGTGGGCCACCCCCATAACTTCTAAACGGTTTGCGATATCGAAATGTAGATTTCGCTCAACAATGAAGAATCATCGGGCAAATCATATTCTGTATAGATGTTGTTAGTAATATTTTTAGTTTTTGAGAAATTTAATCATCGATTTTTTTTATATGAAATGATGTATTTTTCTCGTCAGTAATGGATAGACCATGACGAGAGGAATCCAATGATTAATCATATGTTGGTATTTTATTAGAAATTTTAGTACAAAAATAGACTTTCTGACATGTGGTTTTAAATTAAACGGACAATATTTCCCCTTGTAACTGTCGCCTTTGGGAAAGGTAGTCTTCGCGGCGCCGAGCCTGTTACGAACGGCGGCGCCGCGAAGCAAAGGAGGTGACAGTTGCAAGGGTTACTAAAGGAAATAATGACCACAAGTCAGAAAGTCTACTTTTATAATAAAATTTCTATCAAAATACTGACATATGATACATAATTAAATTCCTCTTTTTGCGATATATTCACTGCTGATGACAAAAAATATATAGTTCTATTTAAAAATTCAAAGATGATTAAATTTCTCGAAAACTAAAAATATTTCAAACAATATTTCTGCGGCATATTACTTGCCCCATGATTCCGCATTCTTGAGAGAAAACTATATGTCGATAGCGTGAACGATTTGGAAGTTGTAGGTGGAACGGTTTAGAAGTTATGGACCCATAGATGGTGGGACACCGGTATATTTGGTACTTTGGGGTCGAATTAATCCGACTTGTGCCAGTTGGTGGTGTTCCCAGGCCTGGCCTCATTTTTATTTGTTATTCACGCCTGGAGGTAAGGGAGACACGTGGCCAGCACAATGAATCTCCATACCAAGCATACTTGACTTGCCTTGACTTTTCTTGAGTTACCGAGCTAGTGTGAGTGTGAGAAGATTGTAATGGAAAGCTACAGCTCTATCTTTGCCACGATTGGGTGTAGAAACCGGGATCGCACCACGGGAAGCTAGCTACCTGATCACGAGCTATCCAAGGAACTCCTTACAAAATTTCAAATCAATTTAAGTCAGTGAAGTAAAGGATAAATGAGCAAACGATTGAAACACAAAGGAAGGTAGCAAATTTTATTGAAAAAGTTCTCAAGGAGTTTTTGCAATTGAATAAATAAACGAAGAACCAACAGAAGAGACTTCACAAAGTTCTCTCTTTTAAAACAAGCTGAACTTTCACAACTCAATGTCTCACGATCTCTCCTGTAAGACGTCTTTAATTGGCAAAGGAGTAATCTAACACCACAAGAACATTTAATAAAAAGAGACCCTCTATCAAAATGAGACAGGGATGCCCAACCGGCTTGATACGAATGATAGGAATCTACTAAACTCAATGTTCCCGAGTTAGCAAATGCACGTAGGAGTACCTGCGATTGTTTGTACCGCCAAATAATTCAGTCACGCACCAATCGGTGATATTCGTTGGTCTCCATCTTGGGGTAATTTAAATATTAATACTTAAGTTCAAATACAAACGAAATACATATTGTTCGAGAAGTAATACATTTGGAATCAATTGGTAAAGATACCATCACCACTTCCGCAGAGAAGGTAATATTTGTTCTTTGCTTTAGAACCACCGATTAACTTGCTGAAGTACCTTCCCCAAGGTTTTGCCGAATTTCCAATATCATGAGGTCGTTATTAATTGCGTTTTAAAATAAAAATTTCACATTAATATTTCCAGCCTACATTCGAGCTTCCATCCTCTCGCCAACTCGATCCAGTCTCTCCAAACAAACTTGTGTCTATGGTAATCGACGCTACATCCTTCAATCTTTCTTTATTACGAGTTCATAAAACTCGTACAAAATGTATGTTGCCATACCGTAATAAACAACCGTATATAATTCTGAATGTAAATTGTGTGACTTTTATTTTCTCGATTAATAGTTGTTATTGAACCAAGGCCGGAAAAATTCAAGTGTCCCAAAATAAATTACAAACTTCTAGGGCATGTAAAGGAGTCGCTGACAATAACGTTTTGTCAATGTAATGTGGTGACGAATCTATTATAATTAAGCTGCATTTATAACGTTTGCTACTATTTCTTAGGGAACTCACTATGGTAGGGATTGGTAGGGAACTCATTGTGCATTTATGTTTCGCAAGTACCAAAGAGTCTTCGTGTACTTGCGAAACACAAATGCACAATGAGTTCCGTACCTATCAGGGGTAAATGTCACAATGCAACTTCATTTAATGAACTTTCCAACCAAATATTTATTGGTAATGGTTGACCCCCAGCCTGTTTATTGGCACCGGTCATCTTCGGATACCTTTCACGCCGTAGAAATTTATAACATTCATTCAGAGACACCTTATATGTTTTTCGCGAGTAGATTCATGCGCGAGGAGTATAGAACGATTCCGAAAAAACATGACTTTTCGGCTGAGGAGCTGTGGTTGGTTTATTCCCATTTAATGTTCTATTATTTTGTTAATGGACAATTTAAAATATGGATTCAGGCAATTACCGTAGCTGGTATTGATATTATCGATTAGTATGCGAAGTGAGTTGAGAGGGAACTGGCATCAAGGATTGCGTCATAAATTGAGAAATTTTATTAAAGTATCTTCCTACCTCTGCGATAGTTACGAGCCATTCAAGCGTGGCGAGCAGTTAAAAAGTGAAGCAGTATTATCGCACTTAAAAGGCTTCGATATCTTAATAATGATCTGCCTGTGGTAAGCACCGGAAGTCATACATGCAGGCCACTTATATAACAAAATATGAAAAACAAAAATTAATTCCCACTAGTCTCAAATTTTTCAGGACGAGTAGTTTATACCTCCTAGTCGTCAGGATTAGAACGAAGATGTTAATGGTGATGGGGAGGGATCACTCGCTACTGCTGCTGCTGCTGTTGATTGATGATTGATTTCGGTAACTGCAGTTCTAATGATTGGTTGATTTTCCCACGTACGTAAACTGCTTTGGCTATTAGCAGGGGACGGATTTTAATGCAATATAATTTCTTTTACTTTTCATTTTTAAACAACGATTTCAGACATTCATTATAATTCAGATATAATTTAATATTATTCAGATATAGACATTCATTTTAAGTTATGACATAAGGAAATAACGCACTTTTATAGGATATTTTTGCATTTTCCGTCGATTTCGACTAATAAGTCACTTTTTAACATTTCCCCTCATTTTTAAAGCGTTTTTCGATAGCATGATCGATTTTAATATCATTTTAATGGTGCTTACTTCAAATGAAAGTAATATTTACGAGATGCAACAAATCTTCTCGACAGAATTCCTGAATAGCTTATTCGATTTCTTAGCTCAGTAATTGTAACGTCAGCCGTTGTATGTAATCTAGGGATCCTGTTACGCCTAACAGCGCCATTGTCAGTTTGGCCGATTTGGGAATAACTAAAGAAAGGGATTTCCTGGTAAAGAGTGCAAACCAAAACTATGCAAGCTGAGTTCCCTTGAACGAAAGGAAGAAGCCTCGATTACATCGGTGACTTATTACAACAGCTTGAGTTGTTCATATTAACTGGTTTTGATAATTTTTTTATGTCCACCACGGGATTTTGGGACTCGAACCCTAGAACCTCCCGGCCAGAGTCGCAGCAAGGACGACGGCAATACTGGCTCTGTGGTAGATTCAGTGTGTCATGCTGCTATTCGCAGAGATATGATGGGAAGAGGGCGAGAAGATAAGTAATGTAAGCTAGAAGATTTAGAGGAGCAATTTTTTTTAATGAATTTTATTGGTCGGGAGCATGTTTCTTGCTTCGGTTGGCGGGTGAGAACTTTATGTGACCTGTGGAGGGAGTTGTAAAATATCGAAGGGGTGAGGGAATATTCAGAAACGGGTGATTGGGGGATGATTAGTAAGGGTATGTTGATGCTGTCAGGTTTGGATAAATGGAATTACGTGTGCGTTTTAAAAGGCTTTGTGGATTTTGCTACTTGTCTTTGTCAATTGGGGTTGTGACTATTGTGGAGTTGTGGCACAGCGAATTGTATTGGGAAATGTAAACCTTTCAGTTAAACGTTGACAGTTTCTGACAAACGGATCAACCTTACGAGATATACCCTAATAAAGTGATTCACTTTATTAGGGTATATCACTACAAGCACCACAAATAGTATTCGCTCAGATTAAGATTAGGAAATGCTCTTTTGGTATTTGATACGTGGTGTAGTAGGAGGTAGTGCCGATTTCTCAGGGGGAGGGGAAGGGAGGCATGTCCACTTCACATATTTTCTTTTTCTGCTTGAAATTTTAAATAACATGTTTGATTTGATATATGATAGCTTTGAGAAAATGTATTTTGATCAAGATTTTACCCTACGCGCGCTTTTAACATCATCATAATGATCGCAATAAATGGAAGTCACAGCCCTTCCTTCTCTCGTGTTTAATCGTCCATGTATCTCAGCGTTCCTGCGTCGAGAAGAGAAAACGGCTTTTAATGAAGGTATATGGCAGAAGGGGAGAATCTCCTTCCTTGAACTGACATCTTTTGGCATCTATTTGAACCAGAGGAACGTGCCGTGTGCACTGGGTCATGTAAGACTTTGGTAGACAAGGGTGAGACCAGAGGTCAGACGTGGGTAGATTGATTGATTGATTACCGGGCACGTCAACTGATAAGATCATTAGTCTCGTAAGTGCATGCTTTTTTCGGGGGAGGTGTGTGATCTTACTCTGCTGGATAATGAGATCCGGCGGCGACCTACCCTCCCGTCAGCTAGCCGGATTTTCCCTATCTCACACCAGCGAGCCCCCCCCCCCCAGCCGGGACAATAAGTTTCCGACTAGCCAAACGTGGGTAGAGTAGCAGGAGGGTGTAATTTTACAATTTCGGCCGACTATGTTACGAGAAAATCGAACACACAGATCTTTCTCTCTTATTCCATCACAAGTTGACTCATGTAATGTAATTTGTTTTATGTTAAGTCTGAAGAACTTGATACAATTGGCTTTTTCCTCCTCTTAAGAAACATGCTCGAGACGCCACTTAACATACGGTAATAATAAATTACGAATGGATGATGTAATGTTGGGTATTAATACACGAGTGTGATATTACGATACGAGCGAGATTCGAGCGAGTACTGCAAGGTAATCTTTCTACGACTTTTATACGTTAAACTTTTACTTTGAATCGTTTTCTGGCAGTTGACATGTAGGATTCAGCGAAGGCAAACCCTCGCATGCTGCCGGAGGTGGTGGCGGTTATCAGTTCGCTAGCGAGGGAGTACTACGCTAGTAAAATAGGATCAAAGTGAAATTATGATCAAATTTATTTTAGATAATATTCCACGTAAAAAATTAAATAAATTAAAACTGACAACCATAATATAATACTAAATGCAATTTTAATGCCCACAATCGCACGAAACATTTACTAGAACGATTATCAATGATTAATTAAGTATCAATACTTGATTTGTAAACTTCTCTGTGATTGGTCATGAACCTGTACCATAATGAAATCTGTATCGTAATGAGAATCATTATGCAACTGGTTGCAGACTTGACAGCATTATGCAATGGGAGTAGAAAAAGGACTTTTAAAATATCGAAAATAATTAGTAGTTTGTGATTTGAGAAAATAAGTGTTGCAGGACAAAAAGCTGTCATTTTCTACCACAAATAAAGAAAAAAAGAGCAATACGTGACAAAAGGAAAACATTTCTTGTCTCCAATCCAGGTCGGCGTCTTGAAGGCACAACAATGAAGCTGGGAGTCAAAAGCAAGTCGCTTCCAAAATGCTGCATGGAGAAAGTGATATGTAGAGTCGAAAAGAGTACATAGGAAAGTATTCGTTCGAAACCTATCTCAATAGTCACAAATATGCATTAATATTGCTTCACATAAGCTGCGAAAGTGGCTCACCTATCAATTCTTTCAGAAGGGTTCTTCTCTAATAAATAAACAAAATGAACAAAAAATGAGATAAAAACACACATAGCATTTAGTAGTATCTCTAGGTTACATCACCGAAAAAAGACACTTCACCGCCATGAAAATAACTTTCTTCCTGTACTAAATGAAGAAAAAAGCGAAAGGAGGGAAAAGAAGCAAGGATAAACAAAGGAAAAGATTCGTCGTAGGTGATCTGGGCGGGCGTCATGTCGGCATGTCAATTGACACAGAGAAAAAGAAAGATGCCTCCGAAATGTTGAGCAGAGAAAATACGAATATTCAGATTTAAAAAATCAAAGTACAATGTTCGTTTGAAATTTCGTATTCACAATTATCCCAATGTGAGTTAACATGATTTATATCGGTTCTTTTAGCAGTTTCTTTTAAAAAGAAAACAAACACAAAAGTCATGGGAATAAGCGGTACTCTAAAACGTTCCCCTCTTAGTGTTATAAAATGCATTATTTGGATATTGTAATATATACTAAACGTTCCGAAGGGGACAACTCGCCATTCTACGGAAAGTACATTGACTATACCTTCCGCCGTGAATTGATCGGGATGCACTCCAAAAAAATGATAGTTAAGCATTCTACCAACCGTATTTTGTATGTTTATTTGTTTATTTATTTTACGTCAAAAAAGCAGTTAAAAACTGCGTATGACGTGCTATGGGGAAAAGTGAATTGTGTGCACATTTTCAAAATTCTGTGATCCCTACACTAAGTCATATGTGTTAGGTGGAGGTGTTACTATATATATATATATATATATATATATATATATATATATATATATATATACACGTAACAACAAAATAAAGATCAAAATTGTATGGATAAAATGATTTGATAATGAAATCAGAATCATACCATAAACTTTCCGCTATTTGAGCAACATATTTGAGTTGCAAAAATTGCAGTCATTTTTCAGAAAATTTTGAATATGTCGTATGGTTTTCATGTGAAGTACCTCCAAAGTTAAAATATCTTAATGATTCTCAAGCGGCACAGTCCTGACATGTTTACCAAGTTTGAATCGAAAAGTTTATGATTTGAGAGCGCTATGCGTGGCACATCAATTTACACATTCTGATTTTGGGGTATGAAACAACGATTTTCTTTTCGCTACTTGTAACAATCATTTCCTTACTTGAAAACTTTGGAAACTTCCGTATTTGGTATTTTGGAACTCTATTAAACCTTGTCAATTACATGCATGCGAAATTACAGCTCAAAATAATCTTAAACACGAATCATACCACCGAAAATTGGAAGTCGTATAGTTGATTTGATTCCCTATAATATAAGAAATAGTACAGGAAGAAAAATAAAATACGAGACAAAAGCAAACACAACATTTAACAGTTCTTTCATATCTGTAGCTTTCATCACTTGAAAAGAAAGAAGTATCACAAGCTCGAAAGCCGTTTCCTTCTTCTACTAAATGAAGAGAAAAAGCGAGAGAGGAAAAAGGAGCAAAAAGCGACAAAAGAAAAGATTCGTCGGTAACAATCCGGAGCGGCAGCAGCGTCGCGTCTCGGTGGCTTTTCCCCAGGGGAAGTGGGCGGGGCGGAGGGGAGGGGGAGGAGAGGAAACGAAAGACGCCTGCTCCGATAGGTCGTGCCTGGCGCACGATCGCTTCCGATTGGCTCCGCAGTGTCCGGAGGGATTGGCGACGTAATAACGTCTCGCTGTGAAGACGCAAAGCAAACCCTCCCCCCCACTTCCGCCGACGCCCCCTCAACTGGGTCACACGGATCGCGCGGGATTTTGTCCCGAGCAGAGAGAAAAGAAAGCTCCTTTGGCAGCTGGGCCAGAGGGTGAGACAGATGGGAAATGATTTGGCATGAATGAGATGGGTCATCAATGATACTGATTATATGGAGTGGTCATTAGATCGATTGATTGATTATTTCGTGCTTCCGGGTGCGTACTGGTTTAGGTGGCTCAGGGCCCTCCCCGTATCCCCTGTCCTGGGGTTCTAGGATCTGAGTCCGCGGGGCATCGATTTTGCACCCAGCTAGTTAGCTAGGTCGAGTTCAGCGCCGCTCAGATTCTAGGGGCCGGCTGCTCTGATCGGCAGTTTTTCGTAGTTTCTCCGCTCGACACCAGGTGAATGCCGGAGCAGTACCCTAACAAGCGGGTCACGATCAAGCGCGATCTTCCTTTCCCATTTATTGTCCTATCCTCACCCTTGACACAATACACCACCACCCATGTCGAAAAACTAGTCTGGAGCTTAGAACTTGTACCGGTGTGGGCGATGTCACGCGATTGGGCAAAAACCAGATAGGCGACTTATAGGTTGGCGCGGATCTCATCATCCCGCGGGAAAATGTCACCACCACCTTCCGTGACAAAAAGATGCACTTAACTTACGAGACTAATGACCTTAGCAGGTGAAACACCCATAAATATCAATGAATATATCCGGGCGCATCAATTGCTCTAATCGTTCGCCCCGTAAATGTAGTGCACGTTTCTGTCACGGAAGTTGTCTGTGTACTTCCCGCGCTGGATGGGTGAAATTCTACATGCTGAGATGATGGTAGTCTGCTGTACCGGTTTCCATAAGTTTTCAGGAATATATAATTACTTGAAATTTTGGTGCAAGATCTTTGGGATGGGACCTCTACTGGGTATCCGAATATGAATGATTCTAACTTGGTCTGCATTCCATTATTTTTTGATACATTCTGAGAGGCTCTCTTTTCCGTTAATTTAACTAGGATATTTGAAGTGATTGAAATTTACACGTGAATAACATCGACTAACTTCTTTTCTTTGCGGAACAAAACAATATTCGGTTCATTACTGATGTCTGTGCTGTCTGTGAAATCGTTCTTTTCCAGTACAAACGATAAGAACACCCACTTACTGAACTTTAAATATAGTTGTACTCGTGCGTCAGATAATTAGTGGTACGTGTAAGCCAATTCTTGGTGGATGATTGTCGCTAAAGCATTGTTCTTGTACTCTGATCGAGATAGACGTGAGCAGCCTTCTGAATGGATTCACTTTGTTCACAACAGTACCGGCAGTGGTCATCGTTCACTTTTGGATCTTCAAGTATATATTTTATGTAATTGCGTGATGGAATTACTTGATCTTGTATGGCAAATATGAATCCTTCCGTTTCATGGAATTTCTGCCTTGAGATCAGTCAGTAGTTTGAGGCTTCTGTGTCAAAATGTACTTGACTGATCTCATTTGGTTGTCTGCCATGTAGGAGTTTTGCCATCCACACATAGAGCTTTTGCAGGATACTGAGTGCCATAAAAAGTACTTCTTAGTCGGATAATTTCAAGAGTCTTTAGGTTCACTGCAGCGTGTGGTTTGGAAACTGTAGATTTGACAACAAAGAATTTTCTGAGGTCTTCATCGTGCTTGCAAATTATTATTATTATTATTATTATTATTATTATTATTATTATTATTATTATTATTATTTCCACGAATGATTGGTCTTAAACAGCTACCACACAGATACAATAACAAAGCATGATAACTGATTTGTTTTAACTCTATAACATAGGAAGTAATAAGAGTCAAAATTTATTGCTTATTTATCTTTGAAAATAGATTTTATTACTTGGGAGTTTTTTGTTTTTTTTTCCCTTTCAAAATTAAAAATTTTTTGTTATTTATCCTTGAAAATAGATTTTATTAGGGAGTTTTTTCCCCTTTTAAAATTAAAATTTAAGAGTATATGACTTAGTGTAGGATCAAGAATTTTGAAAATGTGCACACAATTCACTTTTTCCCATAGCACGTCATGAGTTTTAACTGTTTTTTTGACGTAAAATAAATAAATAAATAAAAATTCTATAATTAATATAGAATAGAATATATATAGAATATAATTAATATAGAATATAATTAATATAGAATTCTATAATAAAATTACAAAAATATTATCAAATTTAAAATTACAAAGTAACAAACATGGTAGGATATCACTGTTGTATTACTGATGAGGTGTTTGCATAGATCATGAAACGTTGAACAAGCAACCAATAATTGGTTTGAAACTCTTTGATTCGACCCTTAATGAACCTTACTCTTATCAAGTAACATTGTGGAGGGAACACAATTCCAACAAAGTTGTTATTATCATTATTATTAATTAAATTCAAAGGACAGAACTTGATTTGTGAACATTGAAACATATATTTCTAAAAACCTAAGAATATCTATGATCCCGCCCCATTCCTTGGAGGTGTGAGAGCCAGAAAACGAGAAATGAGCACCGGTTTTATACGTGCGGAATCACCCACGCAAGGATCCAGCAAGTCCCGACTTAGTTAGATTGTATTGAATAAGCGAAGAGGATCTTTGCCCTTCATGAATGCTTCGTTTGCCCTACTAAAGAAAATTGTAAATTCGCATCCTGCTCCCTAGAAATAACATTCAACTCATAAGTTGAATATTATTAGTTGTTGGTAATAAGTTGGTATTGTAGTCCGATTTTGAAAAGCGGGAAGAACCGAAAAGTTACTCTAACTGCGACAGTGTATTTAAAACATTGGGTAAATTTTTGGGTAATTATAGAGTACGGAGAACTGACGGTGACATAACGGAAAACTATATCAAGGGAGCGGAAATATCTGAGCAGTTAATAATGTCTACGATAACCGCGGAAGCGTATAAAACCGGCTCATAACTGATGCATCTAAACTTGGTTACAAACACTGAAGGAACGCAAAATTCTCTACTTTTCTTTGCTTATGCATCTATATTTATTATATATCATTTTATATAATATTTAACATTATATTTTGTAGTAATTTATTGTGCATATTTTTATCTCTGATGATGTCTGCTATGCGATTAAGAAGATTTTCAGGATTAAAAATACAGAAACCTAGGCAGCACCTTTGTTCGCAATTTATGAATCTCGGAATACGATGGAAACCTGCGGCAGAGCAGAAGTCATACGTCAAAACTAGTCATAAAACATTGTCTTTTATCCCTATTGGCCGGGGACTCAGCACCGTTAGTATCCGGGATTTCCAGACGGACATCCATCCAGAGACTCGCGCTGTCTTGAGCTGCTTAAATTCCGTCACTTCATGGTACTTTGTTAAGAAGTGTGACTACCGGGGCAGACAATATATGCAATATAATTTCAAATAATTGTAATTTATGTAACATAGTTTTTATGTAAATATACCTCTATCAAGAGATTTAAGGTGGCGGTCTACCTGAAAAGATCAAGAATATTGTTTCTATATTATTTTCCTTCGTACATTTGATTTCTACTGTATTTGTTCTTAGAAACCAACTAATTTTAAAAACAATTTTTCTGTATTTGTTTCTAATTAATTGATCAAATGCAATCATCATTTTGCGGTAGACGGCTACCTAATACTTCAGTTTTTATAATATGGCGCATAAGGGCCTCTCTTCACGATGGAATATGGCACGGCTTTTCGCGTATTCTCGGCCGTGCCTCTAGATGTCGCTTGATCTGCAGCACAGCTTGATATGGTCGCGATCATGCGACATCTAACGGCACGACCGAGAAAGAAGAGAATGTTTTAAAAACAAAAGTACAGTAAAATCTGTGTAAATCGGAACCTGGATAAGCCGAAAACTTGTCTTACCCGGAAAATTTCTCGGGCCGTGAAGTTAAATTGCATTTTACAGAGCATAAAATGGAACCTCTCCAACTCGGAAACAGGACTTTTTCATGTCCTGCAGTGAAAAAATCTTTATAAAACGGAATTCCTATGCATTTAATGCAATTGACAGAGAAGTGCGAGATGTTCTTAATAAAATAAATGCATTTCCAAGTCTGTTGTAAATTATCTTTTCCCTGTGACACGCGATTTTGTCGCGACTGCCGGACATTGAAGAAAAGGGTTTCAGCTGTCAGCGTAGAATTCGACCTTGAGGTCGCTTGTCTCTCAAGGCGTAGGACATAGGAGAATTCCCTCTCTCCCGATTCTCTGAGAGTGGGAAGGTGTACGGACATAGCTTCTTTTCACATTTCCCTGCCTCACGATGAAAATCATATCTCCTGGACCAGGTACGCATTGCTCAAGGCTCTGTGAGGGTATAACAAAGTCATACTGGTTTTGACGATGCGTCGAAAGAGCCAAAAGGTCCGAATGCAGTACTGGGTTGGGTTTTACAACTAAAAGGGCCAATAAAGAGTATTTAATTTTCATTTATTAGTGATGCCTTCCATAAATACGTTAAATGCTAATGTATAATAATATAGCAGAACTTACATTTTTGGGGGGGTAGAAACCAATTATCAATTAAAAAACCTTTTAAAATTTTTGATTTTATAGATTTTAAAATTATGTTGAATAATGAAAATAAAATAAAAAACGAATAGAACATTTTTTGAATAAATAAAAAAATGACACAATTTGTTATTTCATGATTGTTTTTTCGAAATTATTTTTCATTTTCATTTTATTTTCCCAAATTTTTTTATTTTATTTAAAATTTTAAATTGTATTGAATGCATAATAATAACTGTAGAAATAAATTTTATTTTTCAATGAAAGACAACGAGCATTTCTAATTCTTTCAGGTTTGTAAATACAAAATTTTTTTCAATAGTGTGGATTTCAGGTCTCAAACATTTATTGCAGATTACATTGGGTAAGAGAAAAAAATGAATTGACTTAGTTATAATCTAGAAAAAAATTTGAGGGTTGTTTCCAAAAGTTTTATTTTGGCAGAAAGTTTGCTTGTCGCATTGGGCCATCTTCAGTGCTAAAAAATAATAAAGATATCTAATTGAAAATAAAAGATCTATAAAATTATTATTAATTCAATAGAATTAAAATTTTAAAAAAATAGAAAATTAATATAAAGGGAAAATAAACATATTTGTAAAATAATAAATAAAAATGTGTTACTTTTATTTCTAGATTGTTTTTTCAAAATTATGTTTTTTTTCAGTTTTCAAATATATTTATATTTGATGTTTCAAATAATTGTTAAAGATGTATAAAGGGAAAACGTTAAAAAAAATTTTTTGGAATGAATCAAATTTGTAAAGTAAAATAAACAATGTAAAAAAATAAAAAAACAGAGAGCAAAGGACATGGATTTGGGGGGTTGGGAACCCCTGGATCAGGAAAACATCGAAGGTAAAGGGGGCACAAGCTATTTAAAAAAAGTTTGGAGGGGGGAGAAGGTTTTTTCAAGAAAGGGCCTTTGGAAGGCCCGGCCTGGGGGTAAAGAGGCGGGGAGGGTTAAGGGCCTGGGAGCCAGCCCCCGGGAGGGGGGAGAAAAGGGGGGAATTTGTTCATTAAAAAGGGGGGATTTTAAAAATTATGATTTTAGGGAAGGGGAATCTGTCATTACCTATTTTCTTTTCCACTTTTGACTTCACTGTCTGATTATATGAGTGTTCTTTTCCAAGAGGTGGCTAAAGTGTGATTTGTTCTTTTGTGTTTATGATTTGATGTTTTTGATTCTTTTTTTTTTGGGGATTTTCCATTCAGGACAATAATTGGCAACAACTGTCACAGGAAAGGGAGATACCACCACTGCCACAAAAAAATGCAGTCTAGTAGTACAAATTCAAACAAACGTTTTTTTTTAAAACAAAACTTTTCTAAAACAGGATCCCGCAAAGATACACTACCACAAGAACGTGTTTATTTTCCTCACTTTCAGGTTTTTTCGAAAGTTTGACAAAAGATACCAAAAAATTATTAAACACTCTTTTTATAAAAAATCCCGTAAATTTAAATTTTTTAATTTAATGGAGGGCAATGGGGAGTACTGAAAAGGGTCGAAACAAAAAACAAGAAACAAAAAAAAACCCCGGGAAAAAACCAAATTTATCCGATCGTTTCATGATTTTATTTTTTATGATTTTAAACTAATGTTTTGTATTTTTAAAGTAGAAAAGGGAAAATCTTGAGATACTTATGGTTTACAAATGAAAGAAAAATCTTTTTTTTGTGTCCTAACCCTTTGTTATCCAAGAATTGCTTTCCAAATAAAAATTTTTTTTAAGAAAAAAAAGAATGTTAAAAAAAAAAGAAAGAGTTAAAAAAATTTTGTTTTTTTATCAAATATTAAAAACCCGTTTCCCAGACCCCCACGAATCAATGAAAATTTTTTTTTACTTTGTAAACAACTAGTATCGTGTATTTTTTATTGCGCAGGATCGTTTTTTATAAGGAAAAATTTTGTATCGTCGTCACTGTATCCTAAATTTTTTTTTTTCAACTTCATCGAGTAGTAGTTTTTTTAAATTTATAATTTGATCAATTCCCTTTTATCAAATTTTTTTGGGGACCCGGGTACCCCCATCACAGAATAGGGGTGATGCCCCGTGGGCCAAACGGCTTTTCCACAGCTTGAAAATCGCTGAACTTGCCCAATCCGGCGTCGAGGCGATCCGCTCACTTTTTGCCCAAGTTTCAGACACGTCCCCTCCCCTCAAAGATTTTCCCCCCTTTATCCGGGGGAAATTTCTGAGGCAGTGACGCCCCCCGGGGAAGGAAGGGGGGGGGAGAGGGCGAGGGGGAAAGGGGAGAAAAAAACGGATTCGCGGGAACACCCCAATTGACTGACGTTGGCCCAACGGGACGCTGACGAACCAAGGGGGGTACAAGGGGCTTAAATTTTTTATGAGTTTTTCATAAAAATAAGTCAATTTATTATCAATTTTGAGAATAAATTAAATAAGTTTTAAAGTTTTGCAAAATTTTTTAAAATGCAAAATTTAAAAGAAAGAACTCTATTACAAATTTTTGGGAAACACAATAAAAATGCTTTTAAATAATATACACATTTTCATCAAGAAATTAAATTCATGTTACTTTTTAAAAAACTTGTATTTTGACATTATTACCCCTTTATTAAGGAAATGAAAATAAACATTTTAAGCATTATGAAATGTCCATTTTCTATATGAGAGGTGCATGAAAACAGTGATTTTTAATCAAAAAACATGCGGGTGTCCAATGTTTAAATTTTGAAAAATTATTGTTAATATTGTTTGACTATTTGTAAAATTGATGCAATTTGAGTGATAACGGTGAAAAGGAACTGGGGAAATCTTTAGATTTTGAAAAATAAATTGTTTATTCTTCATATTTTTTCAAAAGTTTTTTTTTCTGTTACACGGGAGAAGATTATACTATCCTCCCCGTGAATTTTTTTATTTATTTATTTTTAAATTTTGGCAACAGTACAAATTGATATGGCCGTAGGGCAAATAATTAATTTTTTTAACATATAAATTGCTATATTAAAGAAAATTGTAAAATTATATTTTAAATAAATATTAAAAATATAAAAGAAATTTTTTAATTTTTTTTAATTTGGGGAAATTAAACTGAAGTTAAATATTTTAAATATTTTGAAAAACCCACAAAAAAGAATAAATTTAAAAACCCTTAAATGTTACGAATCGAAATTTTTTTTAAAGAGTTTTAAGAAAGAAAAAAAACTTGTTTGAAAAATTTTAAAGAGATTGAGTATTTTTTAAAAAAATTTAATTTCCGGGACAATTTTCCAATTAAATATTTAAGGGGAACACATTTTTTTCGAATCTTATTTTTCCAAATTTATGTTATTTTTTAAGACCAGAAAGTTTCGGGAGTTTTTAGGATTAAGAAGTTTCCGAAATTTCAAACACCCGGGAAACCTGACGGTTATCGATTTTGAAGTAAGAAACTGTTTTTTTTAAAGGGAAAACAGCCCTTTGTTTCTAACGATTAATTGTAAAAAATTTTTACCCATTGTAAGATATGCATGACAAAAAGTTCATAAGACCCCCAAAAAGCATACGAACCTGAAAATACATTTGGTTTAGATAAACACGGAAAACAAAAAATTCAAAGATCAAAGTTTCAAATCTGAAAACTAAATCAGTCTTTATTATTTTACGAAATGAAATTCAAAATTTCTTTTAATAAAAAAGAACTGTTTGTGCCAAATATCGTCAATTAAAAGGGCAAATTATCTAAAATTTTCTAAAAAATTAGTAAAAAAGCCTTTAAAATATTTTTTTAATTACAAGATTAAAAGAGAAAAAACAGTAAAATGACAAATTTTTAAAAATGAAAAAAATGAAAAGACAGGTTACATCAAAAACGCAAATTAGTTATAAAGGATGTTAAAATCACCCCCTTTACGCGTATTAGATTTAAAAACCATAGCAAAGAAAGTTTAAAGTTTTCGGAGGACAGAGCGCATCTCTTCTATAGTCAAAACTATGCCTTTCGGTCTTTCATTATCGCAGTCCGGAGCATGTTTTAAAAAGGTCTGCTTTTTTTTCGGGGATGGGGGTGGAATCAGAGATGTCCGGAGAAGGGGGTGCCTGATCCAAGGTGAATAAAATTTTTGCCTGGGTTGGGCCCCGGGATACCAGACGGGGGTTTTAGATCCTTTGAGTTTGAAAAATTCCCATTGTTTGCACTAAAAAATGCATCGTTGATAAAACTTAGGATGATATTACCAAAAAGATGTCTTCTGGCTTCCGAGGCCAACTTTACTACCTAGTCAGAGGTCATTTTTTTATCCCCACGGGGCCCAGGGACACGGGAAAAACGTAATTAAATGATGGAAAATTTAAGGATATCTTGATGTATTTGATGTTGATATATGATGTCAAAGGTTTACTAGAGAGAAAGGGGAAAGGGAACGAAAGTTTCCTAATGGGGGGCGGGCCCCTGGGAATAGATGGTTCTGATGTCCAGCATTCCCCCCTACAGCAAAAAAATCACAGGGGTTAATGACCTAGTGAAAAAGAGACATTAAAAATATATAAAAAAACAACAATTTCCAATTGTCAAAGAAAATTTCATATTTAAATTTCAGTTTTCAAAATGTTGCCTAATAAAACCCAAAGGACTTTATTTCCCGGGGTAAAAAGTATTAAAAAAAGGGAAATTTTTTTAATAAAAAATGAAATGTTCATATATGGTCTGAAATTTCGATTATTTTTATAACTTAATATTAACTCTTCAGAGTTTTCCCACAAATTGAATGATATTCAGAAAATAAAGTTTTATTCACACTTTCTCTATTTCTTTTAAAAATAAAATAATAAACATCCCAAATGAATTTAATAAGTTTTTTCATTAAATTTTTCCCAGTTTTGCTGAGGAAATGACGGAAAAAAAATTAAATTATTAAGATTATTAAATTTTTATATTTTACTTTCTCGAATGACTTTAAAAAAAAATGATACAATAAAAATGTATTTGGGGGTTTTAAAGGGAAAAATCGGCTTTGAAACAGAACTCCAAAATTTTTCCCAAAAGATTTCGAACATGTATTTATTTTAGACTCAGGAAAAGGACCGTGAGCATGGTACCGCAAAAATTAAAACATTACTGACTTCTAAATCAATGTTTTTTTTTCAAAATTGATATTATATAAATTTCAGGGATTCAACAATGATTTTCCAAAATTTTTTGGGGGGTATGTTCATTTGCTCATATTGAATTTTTGAAATTTTTAAAGAACTTTTTTTATTTTAATCCATCTGAATACACAAAAAATTTTTTAAAATACTAAAAGTCCCCTTTTTTATTAATATCTCGGGGATTTTTCAAATTGAAATTAAATTTTTCAAATTTCAGAACTTTATTTCTTCTGGATCAATTTTTCAAATGAAGAAAAAAAAAAAATTTTTTCCCCAAATTTAAAAAATTTGTTTTGATAAAGCAATTTTCCGAACCAAATCTAAATTTTCCCTATATATTGACCACTTTTTCAAGGAGTGAAAAAGGCTTGTAGGGAAAAAAGGCGAATTGTCGGAAAACGTATATTACACCCCTTTTGTGACGAAAAAAGGGAAAACCATTGCTAAATTTAGAAAAAACCCCCAAACGGGGTTTAGCCAGAACCCATTTTTGTGGGGGGTTGATAGCAAAAATCGACTGACGGTAAAATGTCTGTCCGTCCGCCCCTGAAAAGCAGCGGCTCGTTCACCCGATTTTCCCCAAAATTGATATTCCCAATCGATCTGGCTGATGTCGGGGCCCCTTTAAATTTAAAACCCGATATTAAATTAGGGGGGGGTTTTTCATGACCCCCCGGGACATTTTTCAAATGTTAAAACAAGGGTATTTTTTTAAATTTTTAAAAATTAAAATTTTATAGGGTTTCAAATTTGTAGTCTCATGTTCAAAAAGTTTTTTCTGACCCACAAGAAAAATAAAATTTGAGATTTTCCTTCAGAAATTTTTCCCTTTTAAAGATAAGTTTTTAAAAAGATCAGGAATTTTTAAACTTTTTTTTTTCCCGCATAAGTTTAAAAAGGGGTGAGAAAGAGCGCTGTTTTAGCATCATGTATTTTTTAAAACTGTCCATTCTAGACATTAGTTCTTTCAATAAAAGCCCCTTTTTTTTTTATTTGACAATGGAATGAAGTATGATAAAAAAGAAAAATTGTATTTTTTCTATAGAAAAAATTTCCTTTCTATTAAATTATAATTATATTATTTTAAATTTTTTTATTATTTCCTATATTATAATTTTAATTTATATTATATATCAAAATTTTTTAAATTTAAAAAAGGATTGCCCTCTGAAAACAAAAAAAATATATACAAAGATTTTTTCTATTTAATAGGTTTTATTTTTTTTAATATTTTTCTAAGTGGCAACTGAAAAAAATCTTTTAGCGAATGGAAACGCCATACCTTGGCTTGCTAACGTTGTGATTTCAACCAGAAGGTGATTTTTTCTGTTACGGTGTGATTTCAGTGTAATTTCCTATTTTGAAATTAATTTAAATTTTTTGAAAAGACTTAGCCCTAAAAGGGCTATTTTTTTGTCCATCAAGACGACTAGAAGTTTCCGTTCTGTACCATCTAACCAACCCCGGGGCCCCTTTTTCGAGGAATTTATTATTTTGTTAAAAAGTTAACTTTTCGACTACAAAATTGAAAATAGAGATTATTTAAAATTTTTTTCCAATTCATGTAATAAAAAATTTTTGGGGAGGTGACATTAGAGAAGAAAGTATGTGTGTTGTAGTTCAACTACTTGTTATTTCATTAAAATTATAATTTCTTTAAGAAGCAATAATCAACTTTTTTTGAAAATTTAAAATATTTTAGATTATATCTTTCGTTTAGGTTACAATTTTTCATGAAAAGAAAATTTTGCCCGAAATTTTTATTTTTTAATTTTTAAAATAGCAAGTTACTTTTAAATACTAGCTTTTTCCCTTTCAGACTGGTTTCCGGACGATAGTTCAGTCTTATCGGAATGTGGAGATCCCCTAAGAATGGGGGGGGAAAGATAGCAGTTCGGGGAAAGGGAGTCTCGGAGCCCTACAAAAAGAATTAACGAAATATTTCTAACTAGAATCAACATAGAATATATCGTTGAGATTCCAATTTTTATCAAGAATGGGGGCCCAAACTAAGAAATGTTGATGATAAAAAAATAAATGCAAGATAGAATTTTTCCCCAACCCACCCTCATGGTGCTGTAATCCCTGTGATAGCTCCGGGATTAAACGGTGAATGGGAAACCCCGATCAAACCTCCAATAATTTTTTCCTGATGCCGGGAACAATTAATCACTATCATAAAGGAGAGACATTCCAAAATTTTAAGGGGGAAAAACTTTTTTTGAACGATAAGGGATTATATTAAAGTGTTGATTTTGTTTTCCCAATTGACGAAACGAAATTTAAGAGATATTCAAAAAAAAAATAAAATTTGAAATCAATAAATTTTTTTATATAATCGTTGAAATAAAAAAAATTGTACCTTTGTATAATCACTGTAATTTAATATTTAACAGTTCTAGAGATAACAGAACCCTTTAAAAAGTTGTGGTTTATTAAAAAATTTTTGCAATAAAGGTAATTTTTTCGTTTTTTATTAATTTAGAAAGGAATATGTTTTTTTTAACGTTTAACAAAGTTCCTTAGAGACTAAGGAATCTTAAAAAATTCCCTTTTTTGTTTTGCTTTGGGATAAATGCTAACAGAAGCACCCCTAATTTTTTAAAAATTGATAATTTTTTTTTTTTTATGGTCTTTTTAAAAATTTTTAATGTGTCTCGGTATAAAAAGGGGGGCCCTTTCAAAATGTATTAACTCCAAAAATAATAAAATGATTTGATTTTAATGTAAAGAAACCCAATTTTTTTTATTATTATTCCTTTTTTAAATAAAAATTTTTTGAAAACTTATCTTTAGTGTGTGACTGAGACAAAGTTGACATCAATCAGCCCCAAATTTTTAAAAAAAAATAAAATTTTAATTATTTGTTATCCAATGATTTTTCCCCATGTTGTGTAGGTGACCCAATGCACAAATCACCCATTTAGTCTCAATAGGAAAAAAGGAGGTCAATTTTTATCCAAAATGTCTGGGTAATGTCGTTTTTTAAATCAAATATTAAATTTATTATAAAATTTTTAAAAAATGAAAGGAGTTGATAAAAAATATATTATCATGATTGTTAAAAACATTGCCCCAAAATTTCATTTCCAAAAATTTTACTGCTTGAGAACGAATATGTTTAGAGAATATATTTTAATAGTCTTAAAAAGTTACTCAGAGAAAAAGGGGGAAATTTTAAAACAAAATTTGTATTGTAGATACATTAGTTCAGATTACTGAGAGACCAAAACCTTTTGAGCTGAAATCGTTTGAACGGGGGGTTTTTAAAAGGGGGATTGAGGGTGAGTTTTGCGATCCCTTTTTTTTTCTGTTCCCGTTCTGTTTTACGTCTGAGAATTAAAAAATAAAAATGAGGAAAATTTGTATTTATTTATTGTTTTTAAAATCTTTTCTGAATTTTTTTACTTATAATGTAATTATTTGATCCGCTTATTACAAAAATTTATACAAATTTTATTTATTTATATTTAGTTAGTAAGAATTTAACCTAACCCTTTTGGAATTAAGATAGGGAAGTTTTACATAAATTTTTATTACTTCCAAAAAATTTGTAAACTCTGCACTTTTGGGGAAAAGAAAATAGGGGAAATTTTTTCCCGTTGTTAGTGATATCCCAAATTTTGACCAAACCGTATTTAAATTTAGTAATTAAAGATGTAATTTTCGGGGAGGAATCAAACCCCCACGTTGATTTACGACCAGTTTTCCCCACCACTGAGCCCCAAAAAAAAGCTTTTTTTTTGGTTCTTGGCCCACGCATTTGAATTTGTCATCCACATTTTTGTGTTTGAGGGGAAAGGGTTTGACATTTAAAATTTAATAAAATTGTGACTTTTAAAAACGTGCTAAGGCAAAAACCCTTTTTTCTTGATTATATAAATAATCAAATTTTGGGGTATGAATCATTTATTTAAAAAAAAACTCACTTTTAAATGACAATCAGTAAGCAGAAAATTCTAGTAATTTTTTTGTATTCACCTTTGGGAAATGTGTGAGTGATGGGTTTTTAACTATGATAATTCGTTTCTCAGACAAAACAAAACTTTAATTTGTTTTTTTTTCGTATACGCACAATATATAGATACAGTATATTGTATGAGATAAGTGTATAACTGCATATTATAAGGGGAAAAATTATGTAAAACAGCGGAAAATCGATTTATTAAAAAGGAATTAAATTTTAGTCAAAAATTTTTATCCCAAAACCTCCGTCCCTTTTTGATCACACTAGCGCCAAAAAAAAGACGATCCTTTCCAAATTTAAGAAACCCCGTTTTTTTTGATAGTTAAATTTTGAAAATCTTAAATTTGGGGGTTTTTTTAAGACGCCTTCGACATTTTAAAATTTTCAAAAAGGTCCAATTTTCTGAAAAATAGAGAAATAACTTAGAAATGAAAGTTTCCAATTTTTATGGTTAACTCAATTTTTAAAATTTTTTGAAATGTTGGGCATCCTACAACTACAAAAATTTAAAAAATTTGTCTTTTAAAAAAATGTTGTCCCTAATTTTCCCTTTCAAACAATCATGTAGGCTTTGAAAAAGAGGATTTTTTGTGCAAAAAAGAATATTTACAATTTTTAAGAATGGTTTAAATGCAAACTGCAATGAAACCGTTTTCTTTTTTTACTATTAAATTTTTAAACCGATTTGCGAAATCATTTTATGTTTCTGTTGGGAACATTCCCCTTTATACAAAAACCCAAAAAGTATCACCGTCAAACATCCTAATAAAAGGGATTGTATTGGACTGGGGGGGATCTGGTTCAGGGGCTGTTTTTAAAAACTGAAGACTGAGTTCACGTCCGGGCCCGTTCATGCAATTTTATTTTTTACTATTGGGATTTTTAATTTACTTTTTTCAAAATTTTAAAGGGATGATTACGGTTGTCCTTGAGAGTTTCAAAAAATGGGTTTTAGGAAAGATTTTTAAAAAAAAATTCCAAAACGGAAAAAAAATTTTTTATTAAAATGGGAAAAAATGAACAAAAGAAAAATTAATGATAGGTGATTTTTCTTAAACAAAAATGTTTTTAGATTCTAGTAATTTCTTGCAGCAAAAGAATTCTGAAAAAGGGCCGCCCAAAATTGTCCAGCCCAACGTTATCACGTCTAATAATCTCACCTTGGGGAGAGGCGATGGGTGAGGTCATAGAACGAAGCCTGACGCAAAATTAGAGTACTGAACTGCATTTTGTAGAAAACATTTTAAGGCCGGTAGATTTCTTTGCTTTCATTGTCTCGAGGAATTTATTTAAATTTTAAATTAGAAGGGGGGCAAATGAGTTTAAGACAAAAACGTAAGATTTAATTGAGTAAGTTACGGAAAAGCTTAGTACGTTAGGTTTGCGCTACCCCAGGTGCGTCTTCCCCAAAAGGGGTTAAATCCCGAGATGCCGGGTTTTTATTTTACGAGCAATGAAAAAAAATTCCAATAACGATGTCGAGAACGTTCTAAACATTCCCTTTTTTTGAAGAAGATACCATTAAAAAATGGGGAAAGAATTTAGTAATTCGATTACTTCGTTTTTCGATCATTACACTATTTTTCCCGTTCTAGGGGTTTTGGTTTTTTCATTTGGACGTTTCTTCCCCAAACCCTAATACGAGATTTGTCCTTTTTAATTAACTTTTTTTAAATTTTTTCCACGTTCTTTTTCGTTTTTATGAAATTTTTTTTTTTGTTTTAAAATTAAGAAAGCTTACCGCTACACCAAAATATGAAGAACTAAGCTAAAAAGGGACAGACTTTTTCGTAGCAAATGTTTAAATTTCCGGGTGGTTTTTTGGTTCTTGACAACTCATAAGGTTTTGCGTTTCGCCCGCTGACATCCATTAAAAACCCTTTTTACATTTTTTAACTTTTTTGGTTTTTAAAAACTCTTTTTTACAGGAACATTGAGTTTTTAAAATCCCCCCAAATCATTTAAATTTACCACAAGAAAAAACTATACAACCATTCAAAAAAGAGAGATTTCAACATGAGAGGTATTTCAAAAATTAATTTTGTAATTTTTAAAAAAAAAGAATAAAATATCTCGTTTACATGGAATTTTATTTGAATTCCCAACCAAAAAATTTGAAAATTTGGGGCGTTTTTAGAAAATTTGTTTATGTAATTTTTAAAATTTCAAATATTTGGGTTTTTTAAAAAAAACTAAAAAATTTTTAAAAAATTGTATGACTATTAAAAGATCTAATTTTAAGAAACATTTATTTTAAGAAATTCTATCTTTTAAATTTTGATTGTAAGACGCCCAAAAAAATTAAATTTAGGATTTTTCAAAATTGGGGTTAACGGGCAATTGGGAAAATTCTACCCCCTTTTTGTTTTTTTTTACTATAGAGGTCCAAAGAAATTTAAGAAAAAAATTGGGGTTTTTGAAAAAAAAATTTAAATGTCCGGGAAAGGCCCAAAAAGTCCCCAAAAAATTTAAAGAATGTTTTTCAAAATGATATTCAGCCAGGGGAAAACAAGGGGGTTTTTTTAAATTTTAAAATCATGCATGGTTTTGGGCCAGAGTTACGAGGGCAGAAGAATTTTTTCCATAGTTTTTTCATCACGGATCCACAAAAATGGAATTTGGAACCCGGTTTGAGGACTTTTTCTTTAAATTTAAACTTTTGATTCAGTTGTCACCAGAGGGGGAAATTTTTCCCGAAAATAGTTTTTCGAGATTATATAACATTTTCTTACACGTATATTACTCTGTATATAGTAAGTATAGAGAAGTAAAGGGGTGTTTTTTTAACATGGTCACGAGATAAATTTAAGAATAAGTTTAAAATTGAAAAAATTTTTTTTTAAAAAATGTATTTATATAAAAATATTGATTATTATTAAATAAAAGTTTTTTTTCCATTTAAATTCAAAATACATTGTTGTGAATGAATTGATTAAAAAACAAGTCCATTATTAAAATTTTCCCCAGTCATTATTCAAGAGATGCAACCATTTTAATTAAACCATCCAAAACATGGGTCCAAAATAAAAAACTCCCGGGGCAGTGCCCTCTTCATCCTAGAAAATATTCATTTCTCTCTAATGAACTAGTGGAAATAGAATAAGATGAAGATAAGATCTTTATTTATATAATATTATTTATTGAAAAGTTCTTTACCCCCAACCTTTACGTTGAAAATACTTGTTCATTATTTTTGAGACAACCAATAAGTCAAAAAGACTTAAAAAAAAAAATGTTGAAAAGGGTTTTATTAGTAAATCCAAATAACTAAAAAAAGTTTGGATATCGTTTAAGACTTAGAACGGTTTAAAACCTTTTAATTCATAAGGATTTCCCTTTTTTGGGGCCCGGGATCACTTAAAAATAGGTGAAAAAAAATATTTTTTGTATCTGTAAAAATCCAGAAATTAATAAAACATAAATAATGAGATCAAAATAAGTTGAAAGTCAAGAAAATTTGTAGGGAAACTGATATGATCTAAAAGAAAAGGTATATTTGTAGGAAAGGAATTTAAAAATATGGAGGATTAAGAAGGGGGGTTTTAAAAATTGAGTTAAAAAAAGCTAGAAGGCCAATTTTAAAATAGACTTAAATTTTTTTAAAAAAATTTTCGAAAGAAAAAAGAGAAAATAAGAGGGTTACGTATGAATCGGAAATTAGAATTAAAATGATAAAAATCTTAAAAGCTATGAAAAAAGAATTTTTAGAGATGTTGTTTTTAAACTGTTTGATAGAATACTTGAAGAGATTAAAAAAATAATGATTGAGACAAGGATGAAATGTATAATCCAAACAACTCCATGGAGCGGAATGCATGCAAGAAATCAAAAAATTTTCTTTTTGGAACCTTTTAAAAAAGAAAAGAGGAAGGCCAAAAATCGGGGCCCCCATTTGACAAAAGAAAAAGAATGAGGAAGATGCCGAAATAAAAAAATTGGTGGGATTCAAAAAAGTCATTGAACTGTAAATTAAGAATAAGAATTAATAAAATTACCTTTAAAACCCAAAAATAAGCTTAAAATTAATAAAATTACCTTATACCCGAAGTGGAAAATACCGGATGAAAAGTTTTTTTATTATGTTAAAAGGGGGAAAATCGTTAAGATCTTGCAATACCAAACCAAAAAACCAAAATTGTTTTTATTTGAAAAGATTAAATAAAAAAAGAAAATTTGATTTTTTTCTGAGGGGGGTCCCTTTTGATAACAAAATCAGATATTACCATTTGGATTTTTGATATTTGTAAAATTTGGGCCATTTATCGGCATGATGTTTTTTTTAATGGGGGAAAACATTCTTCCGAATTTACAAACGGGTAAAAGATTTTGTAAAAAAAAAGATGATTAATTTGTTTTTAAAAATTAGGACTAAAGGAAAAGAGAAAACTAGCCAAAAGAAATTCCCTTTCTTTATGTTAAATGAATAACAATTTTAAATTAAATCATTTTATCCACCCAAAAAATATTGGGCCTTTAACCTGAAATCTTTTCTTTTAAAGGGGTAACAAACACCGGAAAAGGGTTATTTATACGAATGACAGAAAATGTAAAAAATAGCCAGTAGGACTTGATGGATTCCCAAAGGAGATTTTTTTAAAACCCCGACATTTGTTCATCATTACCCCATTTTGCCATGTATTCCGTTAATGTTGAAAAATCTTTTCACTTTGGGAAACCAAAACTTAAGTAAAAAGGGAACAATGGTGACCCTGAAGATTTTTAAACCCAACAGGAAAGCCCCGATTTCTCCTTTTTTTCCGACCCGATTAAAGTGGTCAAGTGTGGACAAAAAGCCAATGAATTATAAATTTTAGGTTATTTCTGTTATTATTCAACTTTTTAAAAACGTTTTCTAGATATACTTTTACGAACACAAACTATCAACAACAGTACATTTTAAATTACATTGTAAATTTTAGTAAATGGTTTTAAAAAAAATAAATATTAAAATTATAGTTTTTTAAAAATTTAACCAACATATTATAGTACTTTAATTTAAAATTTCTTTTTAAATATTGATAAAAAATGAAATTTTTCCAAAAAAAAAAATAATTGCTTATTTTGTTTAAAAAATTAACAATTTTTAAAAAATTTTGAATATAGTAATCTTTTAAAATGCTTTGATAATATCCAAAAATTCAAATTTTTTATGAAATGAAAAATGTAGGGAAAAAAGAGAAAATTTTTTTTTTGCAAAATATTTTACAGAAGAGGATCCTTTTTATTTTTTAACAAACGGGCACAGATTTTGGGTTTTAAAAATTTTAAAATTTTTAAAATTTAAATTTTTAAAAAATTTATAAAGAATCTCTAGGATTTTAATGGATTAGAAAACAGTGTTTGATAGGTCTGCTTATCTAGAAAAGGGGGTAATATCGATGAGTAAAAATTTTGTGATTGCCTTCTCGAAAATAAAATATCAAGTAAAATATACTCTTTTTAAAAAATAAATTATTTAATTTCATTTGGGGTTTATTGGGAAAACAAAAAATTTAAAGGTAATATAATATGAGGGTGTATTTTGTATTTTTTGTGTGTATGTGTGTGTGTTTCTCAACAGCAAAGAGAAAACTTTTTTTAATTTGAAACATTAAGAATTAAATGTTTTATAAGAGTCTTTTTTGATTCTCACCAAAAAACCTCAAAGACTAGTATCACATATGATTTTTAATATTTGGGGGGAAAGAACCCAAAAATGCAATCACCAACGTTATTTTAAAAGGTAATAATTGTGATCCCCAAAAAAAAAGATAATAATCACATTTGCTTACAATTTCCAATCATAATGTCTGGGAGAAAATTTTTTTTGACTAAATGAACTTTAAATATTTTTGTTTATTTAGTATTTAATATCAAAAATATTTTATTACAATATTAATGTCCGCGACCTATAATTTTTTTTAATTTCATCTAGAAATTGATGAAGTATTTCCAACCGAAAGGGTATCCGAGACGGGGGAAACTGACCCTTCAACGATTTTTGTTTTTAAAATTTTTTTAAAAATAACAGGTTGAAATGCATACAATGCAAATTATTTATTTTTTATTAAATATTACAAAATGACGAAATGTAGACATGGAGCTTAATAGTTTGTCCCGTGTTATTTTTTAAAAAACCCCTTTTAACAGTTTTTAAAATATGTTTTACTGGGAAATTAAAAGCCATTTATGTAAAATTTAAATGTATAAAAAAATTTTAAACGTTTGATTTAATATTTTTTTTTAAAATTTACAAAAATAATCACCGCCATTTTGTAAAGTTAAGATGAATAGTCCGGTTCCGAAAAAAAGGGAAAGGGGTTGGAAAGATTTCGCAGGCCATGGAAAAATTGAAAGTTCCCAGAATCCCCATTTTTGGCAAGGAGGGAAATAAGGGGTCCAAAATTTAAGAATTTAAATTTAAAATTTAGAAACTTTTTTTTTCAAGATTCGACCCGAAAATCAATGTTAAAAACTGGATACAACAATGGATTTGGGAGCAATTTGTTAATGTTTTTTAGGTTTTTTAAGAACAAAAATAACTGCAGTTTTTTGTTGAGGTCAGATACAAAGGGTTTTTCACTTTTTGTGAAGTAAGATGTAAAAGAAATTTGAAAAAAATTTTAATGGATAAATTTTTTCTGCCAGAGATAGAATCAAATTATTTCTAAGAAAAAAAAACCCCTGCAGGGCCTTATGGGTTTCTCTCTGCAATAAAAACAAAGGGGGGAAAAATTTTTGAAATTGAAAATGCTGCATTAGGGAAACCCAAAGTCTCCAGAGCAAATTTTGTTTCCAAATTTTTCAAATTTTAAAGAAATTATTATTCCGTACTCCTAATTGGGTTTCGTAATCACTTTTTTGGTGGGGGAAAGGTTATCGGTAAATGTTTCGATGTCCAAAATTAAACACCAAAATTAAAAACAATTTATTGATAAAAAAAAGGTAAGAGTTTAAGGGAAATCCGGGGAGAATCAAAAAAACCAGCGGGAGTGTCAACCGAAGCACCTATCCCCGAGTCCCCAAATTTTCCCGGGGGAAACCTGGTCGCCCCCGCAACCCCAACTTCCCATCATTCCCACCCCCTTTGGCGTCATCTGCCTCCCCGGGCCCACGGCCGGTTTTTTCGCCCGGGCCGCAAGGTCCGCAGGCTGGGGGGGAGGGGGGCGGGGGTTTGGGGACCCCCCGCTGCCGGCGTGGGGCCGCACATCTTGGGCCCCCCGCTTGTGGGGCCCCCCGCCAGGGCGGAACCCCTGGGGCGGCACTTCGCGTGGGGCCTCACGCACCTCCGCGCCCAAAGGCGTGAGGCCCGGAAACGACCCTCCTGGGCCCCCCGGGGGGCGCCCCCGTCCTGGGGTCCCCCGGCGTCTTCCTCCTGGCTGGGACGTCCGCGCGGGGCTCGCGCCCTTTGCCGCTCTCCCCGCGGGGCTGTTTTCCGGGGAAAATTTTCATCGCTTTTTTGAAAACCCTGCGGGGACATTGGGGGAGGAGTCCCCCCCTGGGGTTCACCGGGCCAATTCCCCTGGTGGCTTTCACCACCCTCCCCTCCGTGCGGACTAAGATGTCCTGTCTTTGCGTCGAAATGCCGGAAAAAAGGGGCTTTTTTTAAAAGAGGTCAAAACTATCACACCCGGGAAATTTTGGGGTTGCTTTCCCACGACCTGAAAGGACTCCTGGGCTCAAAAGACAAAATTTTCCCGGTTGTCTCCTTTTAGCACCGGCAGGCCCCCGCCCCGCGCCGGGGAAAGGGCAAGGTGGCGACCCAGCAACGCCTGACCGGGGTACCTGCGGCCCCCCTCCCCTTTTGAAACTACAAACCTTTCCGCCTCCCGTTGATTGCGGGTAAAACGGCGGTGGCAGACAGTGGATCCAGCCCGCGCAGAAGTTAAAACTCTGGGACGTGAACTGGGCCCCGTGTCGACACCAAGGACCGGGGAGCCTTGGCCCAAAAAATCCTCCAGGGCATTGAGGGGCCCCGAGGGGTGCTGGCCATTTCACCAGGGGCTAATTGGATTTGGCCCACACCCAAACATTTTTCCCCAAATGGACCCGAAGTTAGGGCCCCCTTTCCCCATCACGGGCCGGGGCCGGGGAACCAAACCCTTCCAGGCGCATTGAAGTTGGCAGGCCCGCCCCTCGGGGGAATTATGTCTGTTCATTCCTCCCAAAAACAGTGACGACGCGCCAACTGTTTTGAGGACCCCCCCCTGTCCCGGAGGAGGCCCAAATACTGTCTTCTCGAATTTTGGGATGACGACTCGTGAATTACCTCCCCCAAGAGAAACCCCCCCCCTTTGCAAGTTAATCTGCCCTTTGGAGTACCAAGAACATTGTCTAAAACCCCTAATGGCCAGCCTTTACGAAATTTCCCTCACTGTCCGTAGTTTTTGGACCTTTGTCCGTCTCCGGGGATCTTCTGTTCCAATGGAAATTTGATAGATACACCTTCTGAGTCGATCTGGGCATTTTCCTCCATTTTCGAACTCGGCCCGGGGCCCCCCTGGAAACCTGAAAAAGGGTTCATTGGCATGCTGAGTCGTTTAAGTGAATCTGAAAGCCCGACAAGTAGCCCCCATTTTAAGCTTCTTCGCTGTGTTTTGGGGATCCGTTTTCCGGTAAAAACTGCAAGGGGTTGGATCCTTTAAAGGAAATTACCCCATATAAAAACGTTGAATTTTTCCACCGCGAAGATTTTTCCCAATGCCTCCTTTAAATTTGGAGAAATTTCTTAGTTTGTTGGGGGATTTTGACGAAAACGAAACCCCCACCATTGTCGTCCCCCGGATAACCCCGCCCTGAGACCATCCAGGCCGCCGCACTGGTGAGTCACCGGAAAAATGGTTTAACAGCTTTTCACCAGTGCCCCTTTAACGCTGTTTTTTTTGGTTTTGGGACCAAAAAAACACTTTTTTCCCTTTTAGTTGTTGAGGGAGCTGAAGAAAGTTTTAAGAATTATTATAAAAATTTTATTTTTCCCCAATAATGCCGGGGTTTACGCCCGGGGGGTGGCACCCGCAGGATTTTTAGTGTTGGCTAGGGGGTGAAATGGTGTGTCCAGCAGGGCCCCAAGAACACTACCGGGCCCCAAAGAATCTACTTGTCCATTCACCTTTAACCCATTGGGGGAGACTTTTAATTTCCAAGTTTTCCCTTTGTGCCCTTTCTCCGTGCCCCGTGACATAATATCGTCCAGGATTTCAGCAACCTCAGCCTTTTTCAACTGTTCTGGGAGGCTGGAACGGGCGGCCGGGAACACCCCGAATAGCCTGTTGTACCGGGAAGAGCCCAAAAAGGGGAAACCCAAAATTTCCTTGGGTCCTGGCGAGTGGTAGTGTAGGAGGGTCCGCAGGTCTTTTTTGGAAAATTTCCCCCCCGGACAACCCTTTTGAACAAATCTTCCGGCTTGGGGGTTGAATTGTTTTACCCAGCGTTGGTTCACTGTACTTTGAAATCCCCACAATCTAATCGAACCATTTTCTTTTTTACAACCAAAGGTGTGGCCCCATGGTTGTTGGGCCCGGGGGGTAAACCCCTCAGCCTGCAAACGTTTCCCCGCTCCCACTTTTTCCCCAAGGGCCCAGGGGCTGGTCTTGCCTTTTAAAAAGTTTTGGCCCCCCCAACTGGATGCTTGTCGAAATGCCTACACTCCCGAGTCCGGGGGAGAAATCTTGAAACTCCCGTTCCATTCCCCCATGACCGGTTCTCTTTGTCCGATCCGGTTCACCGAGTCCCCACCCAAACCCAGTTATCAAAGGGGGTCGAGGCCTAAGATGTTCGGGGGTCATAACGGTCCACCCGATCACTTCAACCTGTCTGTCTCTTCTTGTAAGCGCCCAGCGAATTTCCCCGCACCTTAACGGGGTCCCCGAAGGCGCATGCCTTTTTTACCCTGCAACCTGGGTGACCCAATCCCGGGGGAAGTTTCTAAATTGATGAGTGTTACCCTCCCCTTTTCAAAAGAAAACCACGGGACTTTTCCCCCGCCAATTTCAACCATCAGTTTTTCCTGCGTGGGGTCGAAATGGGTCATATCGATTTCCGTCTTTCTCCTGTTTTGTTCCCCGGGGCCTCCTTTTTCCGCACACTTCCCTGATGTGACCCACTTTCTGACCCAAAAATCATGGAACCTAATTGTTTTCTGGAACCCACAGTTTTTCATGATTTTGATTTGACTGCACTGTCACGACGTTTCTGGCCTCCTGAACACTGGTTTGGCTGGGGCGGCGGGCCCATCACTGCGGTTTCCCTCGTTGCAACCACCTTTTGGCACGCACTATACTACTGGTGTCACTGTTTTCCGTGTTCTTTTTCCGTCTTTCCCCCCCGGGGTATCGACCCACTGTTCTTTAAGGTAATGGGCTCGCTGCGATCTGGCGAGCTGTTTCCATGTTTTTCGATGTTTTAAAAGGTTTTCCCCAAAGACGGGTTTTACTTGTGGTTTTAAACTAATTTTCTTCCGGGGTGTGAATAATGTCCCTTTTTAAAGCTCCGCGTATGATACTTCATTGATGGCGGGCACCCAACTGACAAAACCCGCGCCAGCCCGACAATCCATCCACTGCCGGGTTTTTTCCCCCCGCTTTTTCTGCATTGAAAAATTTAATCTAGCTGCAACTACGAGGATTTGTTAAAGGAGTTTAGTTTCAGTTTCCCCCCCATTTGACACTGATATTTCTAACAGCTTATTAGTCGGGATTTGTTGCCCCGCAAAAAGCCTTTTGTTTTTGCGTTCCCACCTTGAAAACAGCAGGTGCTGCTCCAATTTTTATGTACGTCCCATTTTTCGGTCCGGCCGGAAACCAGGAACGGGGGAGGGAGGGACACGCCTAAAATGCAGCCACTGGCCTCCGCCTGTTTGGGTGCTGCTGCATCTGTTGCCGCTGTCTGCATCGTTTCCTTTTTGTATCTGTTGTTGCATCAGCATGATCAAATTTTTTTATTTGCCGGGGCCCATTGTTGTTTTCCCCGTCGCCAATTTTATGTGTCCAAACAAACACTCAAAAATTAAAAAAATTTATTGATAGAGAAAAAAGGCAGAGCAAGTGCCAATATCCAGGAGAAGTCAAAGAAACTTAGGGGTTGTCCCAGTAGAAGACCAAAAAACGCCGAGTCACCAATTTTCCAGGGAAAGTCCGTGGCGCACTGTCCGTCGTAATGAATCTTCCAAGTTCATCCTTATCGCCACACCCAAATTACTCCCCCTCACTCTGCCCTCCCGGGCCCCGGGGTTATATTGCCCGGGCCGAAGGTCCCAGGCGGGAGGCGTGAGGGGCGGAGGTTGGGGCCCGCCCGCCCCGCCCAGGGGGCGGGCCCACATCTTGGCCTGCGCTTTTGGGCCCTTCCGCCAGGGGCGGTAACGCCCACGGGCACCCTTAAACCGTGGGGGGTCACGACAGTTCACTTTGGTAGCAATCGGGGAAAAAACTTTTTCGCTTCTGTTTCAAAAGGAGCCATTTTGATGCTGGCAGAGATCAACCATATTTCCAAAAATTTTCATCCTCACCAAATCTCGTCCATTAGTTGGGTCTGACAAAAATGTGTTTATTATCGAGTGTCCCGGGGTTTCTGCTTGTTTAAGCATTTCGGATAAAATCTTTTTTATTAAAATTTCTATTAACATTTCATTATTTTGTAGCAAAAAATTTTCCCCGTCATGAATCATTGTGTTGTCTAAACTTTTAGCACCTTTTTTTAGACAAAATGTTAGCACTTGAGAACCATAAAAAAATCTAAGGGGATATGTTGTAAGATTTGGTTTGGTTTTTTGGAGAATTTGACACTAACAAGAATTTCCCCGATAGATCTGTTTTGAAGGAAAAAACCCCTGATGACGATTGAATTGGACACTAAATTACTTCGAGTAGTTAGAATGTTTTAAGAGGTTCGGGTTTTTACAATAACTTTATGAGGGAAACAAGAGAAAATATGAAAAAAGTACTTTATTTAAGTTTTTTTCAAAATTTTTTGTTACCCAAAAAAAGGAATGCTATATATATATATATATATATATATATTATATATATATATATATATAAAATATGTATGTCTATAAAACGGGGCCTTAAAACCCTCCGCACGTGAAGGACGTTGATTTAAAAAATATTAATTTTCTCGTTTTTATTATTTTATTTTCCTTTTTCCAAAAAATGTAAAAGTTTTTCATGGGAAATATTTATTTGATAAACCATTGATAAAAGTAGTAAGGAGGTTATGGTTCCATTTTCACAGAAAATTTCGGGGATTTTTTGACACTAAGGCAATACCATTGATTCTAAAGAAAATTAATTCACATTGTAAAATTTTTTAACTCCTTCATTCCAATCCGGGTTAAATATTTTACAAAAAATTGGGGTTTTTAAATATTAGAAAAAATAGATAATTCTTTTTTTCATTTTTCCACATCACAAACGTGCCAACCAAACTTTATCGGAAAAAATTTCAGGACATTAAATGGGTTTTTTATCTTTTTCTTTTTTAAAGGGCCCTTAATTACAAAAAGGGATTTTTGAGTTATTTTAAAAAACTGAAAAAGGTGTGGTATTTAGATTTTTTGCTTAAAAATGTTTTTAGAAAAATTTTTCTTAAACCTGATTTTCTGATCACCCCCCCCAAAAATATAGGAACCCAAAATATAAAAACAAACCCCAAAACCTTTTCTTTTTCACCATCTGATGGACTGGAAAAGTTCATCCGTCGGGAAGCCCCCGCAACCCCGGGGAACCCTGGAGGCGGGAGGGGGGGGGGGGGGGGACCAGCGGGGCCCTGACCCAGAGAGCCCCCCGTCGGCAGGGATAAAACACCCCGTGTCCTCTGCATCGCGCGATATTTCCTACAAATCCCCCCCAACAGCCAGTCCTGTTCTTCCCTTCACCCCGGATTTTTCCCTATCGGGGAGGGGAAACATTAAAAGGGGGGGAAAAAACAAACCCCATGAGCCCCATAAAATCTTTATTTCCCACCCCAAGAGAGTCAGAACAAAAAAAAGCAGAGAGAGAAGGAGGGGATGGAGGGGAGGAAGTGGGAGAGCAAAAGAGAGAGGGAAAGGAGATGACCTGAAATAGAAACCCGAGGATTGTCCGTTTTCTGTCTAGAAAGTGATTAGAGGGGAAAAGGGGAGGGGAAAAATTTATGGAGTAGAAGAGCCGGGGGGACAGAAAAAGGAGAGAGGGAGGTAGAAAAGGTTACAAGAAAGGGGAAATGGGACAAGGGCAAAGGGGAAAGCTAGAAGGGACGGGGGAAGGAGGAGGAGGCGACAGAGGGGGAGAGACCTTTAAGGTAGGAGAGCCGGGGGAGGGGGATAAAAAAGAGAGATAGAGAAAAAAGGGAGGGAATCCAGGAGAGTAAATGAGGCAGACGGGAAGAGGGGGGGAGGAACTTTTCAAAAGAAGGAGTCAGAGCAGTCTGGGGGAAAAGAAGAGAGAGGAAGGGAAGGTGAAAGATTTTACAAGAAGAAGAATGAGGCAGAGAAAAGGGGAGAGAGGGAGGGAGGGGGGAGGGGGAGACCCCCAGAAAGGAGAGCACAGGGCGACAGAGAGGAAGGGAAAGAGAGAGACCGTCGAGAAATAGAGGGGAAAGACGCGGACAGAGCAAAAGACAGGGGAAAAATACCAGTGACAGCAGCAACCAAAGAGAAAGGAAGGGAGCAGGGGGAAAGAGCGAAGGAAAAAAAGGGGGAGGGGAAAAGTTCCCCTATTTAATGGAGGAGTAAACGGGGGGATTAAAAAGAGGAACAGGCAGAGAAGGGGAAAGGAAAAAAGGAGAAGAACCAAAAGAGAGGAGAAGGAGAAAGGGAAAAGCCGCCCGGCCCAAAGAGCGGGGAGGGGGAAAAAAGGGGAGAGAGTTGTATCGATTTCGCAGAGCGTAGGGAATGGCCGGCGATTGAGCTCAACAAAGTGGCAGTTTTCGAATGCCTTAGAATTTGGTGATAGAGATGATAAAACAAAACTACACTTTAGTTGTTGATTGCCCAGTTTGTAGTCATGGTTTCTGACCCAATGTAAAAAAGTTTATCTTACATACTCTGTAGGTACATGCATTCAGTTTTCAGAATAATTATATCTGTATAAACGGAAATGGGGGGTGTGTCTGTTAAAAATAACTTTAATAATCCCATATGCTTATTTAGATGGTTTAAATAATTTCAATGTTTTACGGTGTTTGTCTTTCTTCTCGGTAATATCTAAAGGATCAGATATGAACAGGTGAATGAACCGTATTGCAAATGGGCCACATACAGGAACAGAACGGTTACAGCCGCCCAAAGCAACGATAACGAGAGCAGGGTAGGCCCAGGTGACGCAGAGCGTTGGGGGGGGGCGGTGGAAGCTACGAGGGTGGGATGAGGCAGGCGGAGTTGGAGGGTCGGGAAGGTTGGAGCGGGTAGGCCAGGTCAGGGTGGTGAGGTGGGACAGGCAGGGAATTGTCCGGTACCCCAGAACAGAGACAGAATTTGCAATATGGCGCTCTGAACTTGCATCCGCCAAAAACAACCAACAAAAATCATTTATTTACATTCACTCAAGCTTCATTTTTTCTCCCAACGTCAGTAAACAACACATCACTAATCGCTTTATAGTAATCTGCACATCGCGAAATTATTGAAATTTTGACATCAAGGGTTGTCAATAGAAAATGAAAAAAAAATACACTAGTTGCATTTTAGTTCCTTTGAGGTGGTCAAAACTAGAGGGGATAAACTATAAAAGAATTCCATTCCTTTTCCTCTCATAGGTCATTGTGACAACAAATCTGCGGGTGACTTAAGATATCAGATAGTCATCAATTAATAACATAAACACGTGCGTATTTTCAAAATAATGATATTTAATTCACTAAACGATATTTTCAGGGAAAAAAATTCATTCAATTGCTTTTACACTTTTGTCAGGCCTATTAGTTCGGAAATCTCGAAGACATTCGCTGACTTTTACTCTTACTCAAAGGAATACAGCAAAATCTGACTAACCCGAATCGATCGGGACACCAAAAATCCGGTTAAGGTAGGTTTTCGTTATGCAAGTCCATTTTATCACGTGTATTGACGTTTCTGCCTTGAAAGCAGTAAATTACTTTTTTATAATAATAATCAAAATACTTTAATATATAACATTTATGGAAGGAATGATCAATAAATGAATATTAAACATTTTTCAACAACAGTATCTAATTTAATTGAAATGCACTTCTGTTTCGAACAGAGACTCGTTTGAGTGTGCCCGATATTTGTCGATTGTGCGATCGAAACCTGCCGAAGTACTACTTGGAATACAGTGATGAGAGAAAGAAAAATATGATAGAAAACAAACTCAGCAGTGAATACAAGCAAATACAAAATAGAGCAGGAACTTTGGGAAAAAGATTTTATTAGTGATTATTTTAGTAGTCATTATTCTATTAGTCATTATTCTGTTGATCATTATTATATTAGTTTTTACTTTATTAGTTATTATTTTATTTGTTATTATTTTATTAGACAAGACAAGAGACAAAAGAGAAACTCATTGACACTCTAGGCATTGTGTGATATTTTATTGATTACAACGCTAAAGTATGTATGAATCCTTGTATCAAATATGAAATGTTATTGGGATGCATCTACTTCCCATTATTTTTTGATCAAGAGTCTTCGGATTTTATACATTTTAGTATTTGGCAGGCAGGAGCGATACACGAAATGTGAATTGGTCATTGTCATAATAGTGATAATGGAAAATTGTAGTCCTTCCGTACGATGGCCTTGTGAAACGACGCTCATCCTTCGATTAGTTGCCAAACTTTTTTAATTTCCCTTAGTTGTTTTAAGAATGGTAAACATTTACAGAGTGAATTTAACTCCCTACCTATGTTTTTGTTTTGTATTATATTATTATTATTTATTGCTATTTTGTATAATGGTTATAGTTTTATTATATTATTAACATTTTCAAATAAGATTTCTAGAATTAAAAGTAATGTTATACCATTTTTATTTTCCTATATTTAAAATAAATTAATATTAATATTAATAAAAAAGAAATATCAATAAATGACAAAGTCATTCTTCAAATAGTACTTATACATTTAGAAGCATGGCATTGTCATTTATTGAAATTTTCCGGTCTTTGAACATCAGGGTTTAAATATTAATAAACATTACCCATATTAAATATTCAAAAATTCTTAAAATTCAAAAGAAACGTTTTGTATTGATAGTGAAGATAAATTTAATAATATGAAAAAATAAAATACCATTTGTATTTAACGATCCGTTTCCTAAATTAACTTTCGCTATCTTTTGAAAATTTAAAATTTATACACCCTTTGTATCTTCTACTACCAACATCTATTTGTGACCGCAGTGTTCTTTTGATATGTTCAAGGTACAGGAGTTCAGTTTAAATTTAGAATTGGTTTCGAAAAATAAAATTTAAAACTTACATTTGTATATTGTTGCAAATATCTAGGTGCACTTGCACAATAACCTGTATCCCAAAATGAACACGTGCGATGGAAGTTTAACGTCGATGTCCTCAAGGCGTTTCCAGCCCCGCTGGGTAAGGGTCACTCGAGATGGGACTCGAATATTGTGTACTCGGGCACTGATTTTCGAACGAGTACGAGCGAGTAATATCCAAGATGCAATGCCTATTTATCCCCTCAAATCAGGATGTCAGGGTACCTCTAAGTATGCCCTGAAACCATTACATGAAACCACTGTGAGAATTTCAAACTTTTCTGGAAATTGACCATATTTTTTTGAAATAGAGGAAGTACTTTGTAAAATATATTTCCCAAATTTATCTTTAAAAATCTCTGAAATTTTGAAAATTTAAAGTTTACATTCATATAGCAACTTCCATTCAGTCTCAATAATAGTCATAGATTAGTTTCTCAATGCAATTATTCTTCAATTTGAGATTTGAATAATGTCATGATTTTTTTGGAGGAGGAGGAGGGGGTGGAGGGAGGCAGAGAGGAACAAGGAGGGAAGATAGGGATGGAGGGGGGGCGGAAATAGAAAATTGAATAAATAAAAATAAAAAAAATAAAATAAAATTATGATATAAAAACTGATTCCCTTTCCCTTTTACTTGTAAATGGTAGTTAAGAGTAAATCTAAAAATGTCTGTGGATTTAAGGTTGAAAATTACGTTTTCAAAGAAATATATAATCAGTTTTACATGTAAAAATAACTAACTTACCCTGACCAAAATTTTCCGTTTGTCAGCACTTAATTATGTAGTGTTGTTTGCAGGTAAAGTGAACGTTCTAGGATTATACAATTTTCTGGGGTTGATAGTCGTGAGGTTCGATGCATTAGCTATAAGACGATGCACAATCAGACATGATCAATGCTCCAAAAAGAAAATTAACCTCTAATATAATCGTTTCCCCTAAGAAATTCGCCCTTAGATGTAAATCTCACATCTGACATTACCTCAATCAATTTCAGACGAATACTACAAATTGTTTAGCAACAGAGTATGTCAGCGCGTCTTCCTTTTATTGCCATTTCTGTTCCCATTTTAGGGCTAATCATCCATCACCGGTGAAATAGCTCAGCAACAACCGCCGATGGTGGACTGGTTGATTGGTTGTTAATGATTACGGACACGTCAAGTACTGAGGTCATTAGTTCCGGTGTTAGCGCATGCTTTTTCATCGGGAGGTGGCGGTGATCTCTGCCGTCGACTTCGGGGGGTGCCCTCCGGAGCCTGCACCTGACATATTGATAGCGTGCCTGAAGTGCGTGTTAGGTAAATGCGTAAGTAAAGGGTGAGGCTAGGACAAGGAAGGGAAGAAATATCGCGCCGATCCGGGCCGTTGTTAAGTTACTGGCCCAGCATTGCCGGGATATTCAGAGACAGCATGGAAAACTACCATCAGAGCAGTCAGCCACAAGAGTTCTAGCCAAAGAGCGGCAATTTCAACCCAGCTAATGTCAAAAATACGTCACCATCTCTGGGCTCTGAAAAATTTGGCCCCTCAGTCGAGGCGCTGCAGAGGCAACGCCATCTCAGGCCCGTGCGCAGCCTCAGTTTTGGGGTTGAACCGACTCGCCGCGCGGTGCCAGAGGAGGCCGCTGAGGCGCTGCAGACAGAAGAGGTGGAGGGTGGAGGGGGTGTGCTAAAGCTGAAGAGGGGAGCGAGACGGGAGACGGTGCGGAAGTGAGAGGTCGGAGGGAGGCAGGGTGGTGCTGAAGAGAAGATTTTGATAGTGCCGGGGGGGAGGGGTGAGGGGGAGATGATGAGAATCGGGAGGTAACTGGGGTATGTTGTTTCGGAGAAGAGATAATGATTCGAGGTGATAAGGTGGAGCCGGCTAGGGAAAAAAAGGGAAGTGTCGATTTTGTTGAAAAGGGATGGAATTGTCCAATGAGGGGGGGATAGGGAGATGACGAGTGTTAGATGGTATAGAGGATGGTAGGTGATGAGGGGATGATGGTGCCGGGCAGGTAATGAAGTGTGGGGCGGGAAAGGGCGAGGCGAAGGTCCTTTGCAAGGATATGTTGGTGCTGGGTAGATGGTCTGAAAAAAAACTTCCTAATATAGTTAAATATCTAATACAAAAAACAAAGGAGCTTTCTGTTCAAATATCCTCAAACAAAACCTTGGTTTTAAGAACCTGCATCAATCAATAACAGTATCCGAAATAGCATTAGACTTAAAACAGGTACCTTCAATACTGAAAGTGACCAGGCTCCCATTCCTGTAGTGGACCGATTTTAACGGAACCGAACCAATTGACATCTACCATCAAAGATAAAAATTTGTAACCATCGAGTGAAGGTAGAAAGACGAAAAAACCAAAAGGGCCCCTCTGCAATGCCAAAGATGTTTGGATTTCGGGACACAAAAAATAACTGCAATCACGCCATCAACTGCGCGTTCTGTGCGGGCAATCATTATTCAGTAAAGTGTCCCAAGAAGAACGAAACTCCGACGTGTCTCTGTAAAGGAAACCACAGGCGGACATTAGGAATAGAACTGTTTATATTTTAAAGAGATAAGTGAAAAAAAGTCCAATGATAATAGTTATGTAAACCAATCCTTAACTGGTCAATCCTCACAAATCAACATTAATCAACAATTCCCACCATTACCTCAAACCAACACAACCCCGAACTCAACCATATGTCGAACTCCCAAACAACCCAAAACCCCCTGTAAACCCCCCCAACAAATACTCAATCCCCACCCCTGATAATCAACACAAAATAAATGCCATCACCTATGCTTTATTAATTTCATCATTTAATTCCATCTATAATCAGCACCATTCAAAACCGAACTACGTATTTAAACCCAATAGCACTGGCAGATAACCAACAATAATTAACCTGCTTAAATTGAACTCCAATGGAATCAATAATAAAAAAAATTAATTTTACTTTCTGGCCATTAAAAAGGGTTTACATTGCATGATAGTTGAAAGCACCCCAATCAAAAAAAATACTATTCATCCCAAAGTATAGTCATTCAGATCTGATAGATCTGAAACAAAGGTGGGGACGTACTATAGCAGTAAATCATGCTATAATACTACCAATCTAATCTTCCCAACTCCCGGGATTGAAGCCACAATAACATAAATATAAACAATCAATTATGGAAAATAATCGTATACAAGCCACCAAGTACTAAAATCAAAACGCAAACCTCAAAATTCTTCCAGCCCACGGAAAAAGTCCTATTGTTAGGTGACCCCAACCAAACATACGCTGGGACCCAACCAGCAATCACGATGAGAAAATCTTAGCAAAATAATTAATCAATTTAACTTTAAAGTTTTATCTCTTCCTGAACTAACCTTTCGACTGTGCAACTGGAACTTGATTTAGCTTACAACCAACACAAAAATAAAATTTGCATTTCAAAATTTTGAACTAGACTCAGATCACATTCCGGTCTTAATGACTACCCAACAAATTTAAACCCCCAACACGCCCCTACCCTAAAATAAATACTTTAAAAAAAAACTGAGCAAACTATCCAACTTTAATCAGAAATGCAATCCTAGAATAAAGATCCTGAAAACTCCAATTGAAATAGATCAATCAATAAACTATTTGAACGAACTAATATCTCCACTATTAAAAAAAACTCAACCCACCATACTATCAAACGCAACAAAACACATACAGCAAATTACCCCAATCTATTAAAATGCAATAATCACAAAAAATAAAACCAGAAGACTGGATCCAACTTAAAACTAGAGAACTTAATAAGGAACTAAATCAATTACTAACATTGTCAAAAATCACAAAAAAACAACAACTTCATAATGTACTAAATTTCTAAAAACCATCAACAACTCGCTCTGGGAATTCACCAAAAAATACTAAAAGACAAAAACAATCCCTCCTTCAAAACCACGACAGGTAAAAGCATTCATCATATCATAAAGCTGAAGAACTTGCTGACCATTTGCTCTGACATTCACCTTAAATAATTCACAATCTGGAACACAACACCCTAATAAAAACAGACAAAGTATTCATGGACCTCACCACAAAATCCAATACATCTCGACTGAAATCAATAAAATCATAAAAACTCCCCAAATAAAAATCCCCAGGTCACGATTGCATTAATAACACAGCTCTAAAGTATTTGTCACCCCAGCAATAGCATTTGTAAATAACATTTCAATTCATGCCTTAGAATCGGCTTTTTTCCACTGTCTTAAGTATGAAATTATCATTCCCATCCCAAACCAAAAAAAAACGCTGCCTTCCCCGACAGTTACCGCCCCATGTTTGTTACAAACCTTCAAAAATTTTCAAAATAATCCAAAAAAGACTAAACAAACATCTCCACCTAACAAAAACTATACCAATAGAACAATTTGGGTTACAGAAAAATATCCACACAACATCAGTTATCCGTATTACAGAACAAATATACACAGCCTTTCAAAGAAAACACACACCATGCGATTTCAGACATTACAAAAGCATTTTACTAAACCATCAAGCCCTGAACTAAAACTAATCAAAATTGCACTTTCCCCCCTCATACCTCAATAATAGTTTTCTTGACAATAGAACATTTTCGGAAATGTTAAAACCACCTTGAAATCCAGATTAATAAAACGTGGACTCCTCAAGGTTCCCACTTTCTCCGCCCTTATTCAACTTGTATGTCGCTTTATCTTCCTAAACTACATAATATTCAAACAGCTCAATTTTCGATTTATACGGGCCCTATTCCTTCAGACATAATCATGGATCTAATTAGAAAAGAATGCAATTATACCCTTTACATGTTGGGTAGCTGGCTCCAAATTCAAGATAAGTTAAATCAAGTAAAACTTCCAAAATATTCACATAAGACCTTTATATCAAAATTCTCCCAAAGACTCTGAACAATAACAAATAGAATGGTTACCCAACAAACCGGTCTCGGGCTTCAACTAGACACCAAACTAAACTAAGCAACACATAGATAACAAACTAATTCAACCAAAATAAAATTACTGCAGCTAAAACCATTAATTCACAGAAATAGCTCTAAATTCAATTACTCATATTAATATTCAAAAAGTCATAAGACCTCTACATTTTACGCCTGCATATAGATCAACGCCTCAAAACCAACATTAACAGAATTCGTAATACAGAATCAGTTTCTTAGAAAATTGCCAACGCCCCATGGTTATCCAACCTCCAACTTCATAAGGAATTTAACTCGAACCGTTTTCACAGCATATGCTTATCTCTCCAGTAACTTTTTCTCCAGCAAATCAAATCCTCCCTGGTGCTTTTCAGACTGGAAAAAATCTATTTTTACTGTTTCTTTTTTCATAGATGAGCCCTAGTACTTTTATTTTAAATCAATTGTAATCTTTAGAATTATGTTTATTTCCATCAATTTCATTTGCAGGTGGTATTGGAGGAGTTCATCGGGGTGGAGAATCAACCTTTGATATTAGTGCTGATCTGACAGAATTGGGTCGCACTCCAGTTGCTGTTGTATCAAGTGGGGTGAAAGCCATCCTTGATATACCACGTACTCTAGAGTTTTTGGTGAGAAGTATATTTTTCATCAGCTCTTTTTAAAAAGCTTGTAATCTTGTATTATGATATTTTATGTATCATGCACATCATTTTACACACAGGAAACACAAGGAGTGTGTGTGGCTGCCCTAGGTGCTCCAGGCCTTTCTTTTTCCAGCATTTTTATTCCCAAGGAAGTGGGCACAAAGCTCCATTGTGTGTGAGTTCCCCAGAAGAAGCAGCTGGACTTCTAGATTCTTTAACAGATTTAGGCTTGAGATCTGGCATGCTCCTAGCTGTACCAGTACCACCAGAACATGCCCTTCCTGGTAATTATAAGTTGTTATTCTGTCTTGATTTGGTTTTTTTGTGCTTCTGGGCACGTCAACTGCTTTGGTCATTAGTCCCGTTTAGAATAGTGCATGTTTTTTCTCGGATATGCGCGTGATCTTTCCCACTGATAGCGAGATCCGCACCGACTTTACCGCTGGTTCTCGCCAGGTTTCCTCACCAGGACTCTCCCACCAGCGGAGCACCGCCCAAGCCGGGACAAGCTCTGACCTCCCCACTAGCCTCCCAGAATATGTGGTAGTGTAGTGCATGTTAGTGTAAGTGTGTGTGTAAGGGGAGAGGATAGGACAAGGAAGAGGAAGGACAGATTGCGTGCGGTCTGTGGCCCGTTTGGTAGGGTACTGCTCCAGCATTTGCTTGGTGTTGATTGGAGAAACCACGGAGAACTACCGATCAGAGGAGCCGACCGCTAGAATTCTCCTCCAGACAGCAACTGAATTCGACCTAGCTGAAAAGCTAGTGTTGAAAATCCTGCGGCCATCAGGACTCGAACCTAGGACTTCCCGGTCAGAGGCGCTGCAGTGACATCAGTTGATGCACTGAGCTATCGCTCCCGGTTTATTCTGTCTTAGGTGAAAGTAATTTCCAATAACGTTCTGTGCTCAGAAAATGCTTGTAGAGAACAATTTGAAATACAATATGAATTTTTATTTTTTCTTACATATTTAGTAAAAAATAAGTACATATATATCTACATATTTTGCTTTCTTTATTGCAATAAATCCGGTTCCTAACTGTTGGAAAAATAGGAGTGGATGGGATATCAGGTAGTAAGCTATTGCTTTCTACATACAATTACAAAAAGAAAGCATCCTGATCCTATGTGGCGTGATCCTACAGCCCTCAGCTTTTAAGTTGTATGTATTCCCGCTTATGTCGCCATTGAATTGATGGTACTATATCATTTATAGTGAATAGTTATATAGTTGGTGGTATATTTCACACAATCAGGAAGATTAAAATGAAATAACCACCCAAAAGGGATCTAAAAATAGGTTTTTATTTATTTTTAAAAAATTGGTGGTTTTTATTTTCTATTGTAGTTTGTTTAGTTTTTCTATTGTAGTCTATTCTATTGTAAAAACACTGGTTTTTATTTTCTATTGTAGTGTGATGTAATTAGAGAAACATAGTAATCAGAAAATTAAAATGAAATAACCACCCGAAAGGGATCTAAAAATAGGTTTTTATTTATTTTTAAAAAATTGTAAATAATGATAGTATTATTCTTAGTTTTTACTTCAATTCTGTAATGTGTCAATTTTTAATTTGAATATGGTTGAAAATTGGTTGATGTATGTGCAGATGCAATGGTAGAAGATGCTGTAGGAAATGCTTTGAAAGAAGCAGAGGTAATGGGGATTCAAGGAAAAGACATTACTCCTTTCCTGTTGCAGAGAATTTCCCAGAGTACAAAGGACATGCCCTAGTTGCGAGTATCCTTTAAATATAGCTGTGTGTTGTATTGGACCAGACACTGGTTTTTATTTTCTATTGTAGTGTGATGTAATTAGAGAAACATAGTAATCAGAAAATTTGCAAGATGATGATATATGCAACAGCCAATGATGAAACATAAATCTGTTAAATAATGAGCTTGCTGGATAAATTGGATTAGAGTTTTTACGAGGTATTTTTCTTTACAATTCAAGTGCCTTTTGTCCCAGAAAAAAGAAATAGTTGTCAAGACCAAATTTTACAGGGTACCTTTTTTAAAGTTTCACTGTTCTTCATAATAGCCAATGAAGAAAATGTTATTCTTTCCAAATATGATTGGGTTATTTTGTTTTAAAAATTCAATGCACATGTGTCTAATATGTTAGAATCAGGGCTAGCTTTCTGGTGGAACATGATGGAATGGCATTTGGTACCTTGGGAATAATTATTAAATAATATTAAGAATAAATAACTATTTCAATTAAATTATTAATTAATTTTGGGTGCATTCTGGGACCTAAAATTTTATCAATGTAGCAATTTATATGTGGCTTTTTTTTTTTAATCCCATTAAAAAACGCTTATTTGTAAAGGAAAAACATTACCAAGTGCTTAATTAAATTAAATGCAAAATCACTATTTATTTTACACTGCAATACTAGAAAAATTACTTTCTTCATTCTAGTGAATAATATATTTTGTGTTGAAAGTATTTAAAGAGTTTGAGACTGTTATCCTTAAGATATACCTAGACCAGGCCCTTATCATCAATAATGCAAAAATTGCAGCTCAAATGGCAGTGGAATTTCAGAAGTTGCAATCCCAAAAAAGTAATCTTTAGTGTTGTTATACACGCTTTTACGAACTTGTTAACTGACCTTGTTCTGGAATTGAGGTAAGAAAACAAATCAATTGTCCATTGTTTTCGTAAGGCTCACATTATATACCTTAAACTGGTGAATGACAATCACATGTCAGAAGGAATTTTGAGAACAATTTACACTCCAATAACTTTCATCTTTGAATTCATATTAATTGGAAATTATTTTTGAGATTTGTAATTGTCAGTGACATTGCTACTTTAAAATTCCGGGAAGTTTTTGAATGAAGCAGATTTACCAGTCATAGCAGGACTGAAGGACCTGAATTGATACTTTGGTACAATGAAAAATTAAATAGTAATATTTAAATGCATTTTCTTTTCTCTCTCTCTTTTTTTCACGTTTGCATTTCTTCTCTAATCCCTTTGCTGTTAGCAGAATATGAGAAAAATGAAAATTTGTTCTAATGCAGAGAATAGCAGGATGATAAATGACTACTTTCATGCTAGTGAGACGTAAGAAACATATCTACTTCCTGTTTACAGTTCTTATTTAGGACTATGGTATATAAACAAGAGTTCACACAAGACATCGGTGCACTTGAAAACTGTTAAAGTATAAGAGAGACACATAAGAAAAGAGAATGAACTGTAGAGCCATTCACTCAAACAAGTACCTGTTCAGAAAACATTGGATAGCCCAATATGAGCCAGAAATTTGTTGTCTCTGCTTGAGTAATTTGTTTCATTGGTTTTCTTGTTTGCTTCCTTACAAGAAATGTAAATGTAATTTTTTTGTGTTGAGAAGTTAGGAAGCTGAAGATTTTGGGATGGTAGGCAGCCATCTCCATCCCTTCTGCCATCAGCTAAATGCATAGATTCCTAGTGCAAATTCTACCTCTGAGAACTATTGTTGTCCATTTTATATTCTTTTTTATAGCTCAGTTGTTTTATATGTGCACAGACCTAAGAGCAAAATATTAATTAGGCCTTCACAGTTATTGATTTGAAATTGTTATAGTGACCTTATTTAAATTTTGATGAATATTGTGTAAAATAAAGGTCTGCTTTCCTAACTGGTATATATATGTAACAATTTTTGATAATTTTTAAGGTAATTTGTGCATTACAAAATAGTTTGAAAGCCAAAAGGAGTCTGAAATTTGTTGTCTCTACTTGAGTAATTTGTTTCGTTGGTTTTCTTGTTTGCTTTCTTACAAGAAATGTAATTTTTTTGGGTTGAGAAGTTAGGAAGCAACTCTGATACATTTTTTACAATTATAATTAGGTACTATACACTGAGAACAATATGTTTTTTCCTGTTACTACAAATATCAAAGATAATTGTTACAATAAAGACTATCTAATTCTACTGAAACAGACAAATGCCATTTCTGTAATAGATTGAGCTCTCCTTGACAATGACTCTTCTATTGGATTTTTGTTCTGTCAATCAGCAACAAATGGTAAAATTTTGCCCTTCTTAGCTTCTGGATGTTAAATGTAGCATATTGGCGTAAGGTGTACCAAAGTCTGCCCTTTCAAAACAAACAGAAAATTACATTAGTATTTGTAGAAATTGTTTTAACAATTGGAAAAGTTTGATGTATCTATTTCCTCACCAGTTACAACTATGTGAATACTTGAATTGAAAGAAGAGTTAAATTGTTAAAAATGTTTAAAATGAAAGAAATGTTTTGTTAAAAGTCTGATAAGGGTATTAATGGCAATTAATAAAAAAAATATCTGTAAAGGTCATGAAACATAGTTATTATAATTTTTAATTTTTTGTTCTGATAATGGTATGTATATGCAAGTATTAATGAAAAGAAATGAAAACATTATTTCTTTATTCATATCTACAAATGAAATAACAGTGTCATGCAAGTAAATAAAGCATTATTTTATAATTAACATTTTCTTTTTATGAGCCTCTTAAAGCCCAAGAGGTGTCACTCAATTTTTCATATTTTTTAATTAGGTTGATAATAATTTCTTGCAGGTGGCATTCTACTATCAGCTGAAAGGGCATAGTTGTTCATGCTGTAGCAACAGAGCGTCAGTACTGGTAGAAACACAAATTTTTGCTATCAGTTGAGCCATCCATCTGCTGACAGGCAAAGTGGTGTTGTTGGGAGTAGCACCATTTTACCTGTAACTGATTTGTTTTCTCATTTTGCTGCACATATTCAGTTAGTGCCCAAAACATTAACCACTCACAATTCTTTTTAAAGAAACTTTCTGGGTACATGCTATTTTGCTAGTTGTCCTTCACAATGAGATTTAACAAAAGATACCAATTTCTCTTGCTAACAGACTCCATTAGCTGTAAGCCACAGCCTAATGGAGGAAGGAAAAGGGCTATTTTTTAACACATCTACTTAAAGTGTCTTCTTACTTCTGACAATTGAAGACATCAAACCACTGAATGAAAATAATAATGCTGATAATGACTGATGAGTAACAAAAATTATGCAACTTGGGGAAATAATTCAGGTTTTAATTTTAATTTGTTTGAGATTGGATACGTTCTTATAATGTTACCAAAACTTATCTTTTAAACATAAATTTTAAATTTGGAATTCTTGTTTTCTCCACTTTCGGTAATTTTGTACATTTAATTTAAAATTTGTCTAAAAATATATGTAAATGGAGTATTGTTAACCGCATTTCATATTTTGTTGTCAATAACATTCTGTACCGTTTGGATCACAAGTAGAGTAATTCCATTTAGGCCCTTATATTGAGTGTACTCAACTACAACATTATCAGTACATCAATTTTTATAAGCTTGATGTTAAGACATCAGGCCACCAAATCAAAATGAAAATGTTGATAGTAATGATAAATAATTATTGTTAACTACAGTTCATAATTTTTCATATTTGTTCTACCACAGGTGGTGTAACTCAATTTAGGCCCTCAAACTAAGTCTGTAAGTGGACGAATTTAACTGCTTAATGTTTCTGAGTTCAAACAAACCTCCATAAACACTTGAAAAAACAATGTAAAATAATATACTGCTGAATTTGTTTAACAACCTTGTACAAGACATCTCAGAACAAGGAAGAATGTGAGCTATACCACTTGGTCTCATTTTATGGAAATTAAGAGTCAAATTCTACCACTACTACCTACTTGTTGCCAATTCAAGCTCCCCATATTGAGAAATTTCATTACCTCAGGCAATAGTATTGACTTTGTCTAATACCCAAGCACAGGGAACATTGTTTGTGACACAGATTGCATTGTCAGGTATTTTGAAATTTGGCTCCACAAGGGCACCCAACATTACCAATTGTAAAAATCTTTGACTCCCACGGTTGCCACCAGGAACCGACTCAACATCGGCTGCGATGGCTTGGTGGGTGCATTGCTGTTGCTTTTGTATTGATTATTTGATTTTCGTATTTCGGGCGCGTCAACTGCTTCGGTCATTAGTCCCGTTAGTGTAGTGCATGTTTTTTCTCGGGAGATGGCGGTGATCTTCCCGCTGGATGGCGAGATCCGGCGCCGATCTACCGTCGGCTAGTGGGGTTTCCCCCTAACCAGGACTCTCCCACCAGCGGGGCACCACCCCAGCCGGGACAAGCTCTAAGCTCCCGACCGGTCTCCCGGAATATGTGGCAGTGTAGTGCAAGTTAGTGTAAGTGTGTGTGTAAGGACAAGGAAGAGGAAGGACAGATCGTGCGCGGTCCGTGGCCCGTTTGTAGGGTACTGTTCGGCATTCGCCTGCTGTTGATCGGAGAAACCACGGAAAACTACCGATCAGAGCAGGCGGCCGCTAGAATTCTCCTCCAGACAGCGACTGAATTCGACCTAGCTGGAAAAGCTAGTGTCGAAAATCCTGGCGCCGTCAGGACTCGAACCTAGGACCTCCCGGTCAGAGGCGCTGCAGTGACATAAGTTGATGCACTGAGCTACCACTTCTCATCGGTCTTCATTGCTGCTTTTGTAGCAAGACGGTAGGCCCTAGGATACCAGTTCCTGTTATGCATTTTCGACACTAACTACTAATAGGTCGAATTCCATCTTAGAGGAACATTGAGAGTCCATCTGCTCTAGTCGATCGTTTTTCCATTCAATGGCCAGCAAATGTCGAAGCAGTAACTGGGAAAGTGGTGGCTCGGTAACAACTGATGTCGCTGCAGTGCTCGACGGGAGGTCCTAGATTCGAGTCCCGACGGTGGCAGGATTTTCGACACTAGCTAGATAGCTAGGTCGAATTCAGCTGTCTGGAGGAGAATTTTAGCGGTCTAACAAACGGGCCGTACCGCACGCGAACTTTCCTTGACCTTCCGTCCTATCTTCACCCCTACACACACACCTGCTGACTAACATGCACTTCTACCACCACACATGCCGCCGGGAGACTGATCGGGGACTTAAACTTTTCCCGGCTGGGGAGGTTCAGCTGGTGAGATACCTGATTCAGGAAACTCGTTAGGTAGGTTTCCAGCCGGATCTCTCCATCCTGCGGGGAAAATCACAGCCCCCTCGCGATGAAAAAACATGCACTACACTTACGGGAATAATGGCCTCAGACGTTTGCGCGCCCGGAATCTCAATCAATCGAAGTACCCAACAAATATCGCTCGCGACCTTTCCTTCCTTCCTCTTCCTTCCTTCCTTGTTTCATCCTCTCCGTTTCCCCAGACATACACGCACTCTTACATTCAGTATCCACATTCAAACATGTCGGGATCTTAGAAATTGTCCCGGCTGTGGCAATGCCTCGCGGGGGGATACCTGCAGGCCGGCTCTTCCAACGGGAGAGGAACACCGACTAAAAAAGCCCAATATTTACGGGTCTAATGATAATAGCAAATGATGCGCTCGGAACATTAAATTCTCAAACCGATACAGCAGTTTCACTCATTTTATCTGTTCCTTGCCGGTTTCAACCCACGAACTCAGGTTTTCGAAGCTAGTGTGCTATCCTCGATAAGGCCGGGTTCCCAGAAAATTACAGTACCCGTCTAACTTTGTAGACATTTCCAGGGATTCTTTCTCAAGGAAGGCATCCAAAATGGCGCAAGTATTACTTACGCCGAAGAGGCAGAGCCGGACAGGGCCGTGCATTCCAGATGCGCCAATTTCGGCCTCTGCCGAGTGCGCGAGCGGGGGACCTTGCGGTGTGCCCTTGCCATGAGAATTTCCTTTTCCTTCGCAAGCACGGCCTTGCTAAGGCGGGCCTCCCAGTGCGTTGCATGACGCGATATTGATCTCAGTTGTATTGATCCCGCAAGGCAGGTTGTGGGCCTCTGGCCAAGGGTCACTGACTGCCCGGCCAGGTGGTGGACGCGGGGCCCCGCAACCTTTTCACGTGCTAATGACCTCGCGATGCCCACCGCCTCTCGCTGCGTCAAGCTCTGCACCACGATGCCGGCCCTGTGCGGGGGGCCATACGACTGCATCTTCCTCTCTTCTTCACTATACCGGTAGCAATAGCTCAGTGCATCAACTTTGAGAAATTGAAGATGAAAAATTACCCATATACTAGCATACTTAATCTAGTTACAGAACAAGAGCTTACAAACTATGGATGCACAATCTTCTCAGTAGAACTTCTCGGATGTCTGTTGGCTTCTAACAGCTGATGTAACACCAATATTCAATATTCGTGATCACTTAAATTTCCAAATTTAACACCACCGACCGCCGGTACTGGGGCTCCGATCCCCTGCACCGTAATCCTGAAAAACCTTCCATCGCAGGTTTTTTCTTCGGGGTCGCCTCCCTAGCGTTTTTAAACTCCCGCCAGCTGAAAGGGAAACAGAAGAAAAGAGGGGACAGTAAAGAATAGAGTTAGAATAGAAGAGTAGAATAGGAACGACTCCCTAGCCCTCAAAACCTTATAGCGTCGGGGTCGGAAACACAAGAGTTGGCCGATACGAAGATTGGCCTACAGGATAGAAAAAATGAAGTTTGCCACAAGTGTGGGGATTACAGGATGTATAGGGAAGTGACAGCGGACAGCTGCTCCGATTAGTCGCCTTCTACGACAGGGGGAAGTCCCGAGGTGCTATTCTACTAAAAACTCCGACACCACATTTATTATTATTATTATTATTATTATTATTATTATTATTATTTTAATATTTGGAGGCTTGTCAACTGCGGCCTTCAGCCTTTTACTGATTAGTGATAAAAGCTGAACCTGTACAATTTAAATTTTATAAAAAAGATTCGCCTCTTTCAGGAATCGTAATGTTTTGTCTGTTCCGAGGTCTTCCTTCAAGTTCCCTTTCACACCACATCTGTCTCTGAGTCTTGAGAGATTTGCACAGTCTGTCAGAAGATGTTTCACTGTGAGAATTCCACCACCGCAGTCGCAGATAGGTTGCTCTTCATTTTTCAGCAGGCATGAAGAGGTTATCCTTGTATGGCCTATTCGTAGTCTTGTAAGACACACTTGTTCTCGACGAGTGTAGCTGACATACGGTGACCATTCATTGACGCTCTGTTTGATTGGGTTTAATTTTGTTTGAAGGCTATTCCACGTAGTCTGCCATGCTCTTAGGATGCTCTTTAAAGCAGCATTTCTTACATTTTGAGGGCTTACTTCTATTTCGATTCCTGATTGCTTATTTGCGGCATTTCTTGCTGCAGAATCGGCCTCTTCATTTCCTGAGATACCTGTGGGCCTAGGGCACCAGATGAACGTAACAGACGCTTCTCGCTGTTTTAACTCGTGAATAATAGGAGAATCATCTGTAGTAGTGGGTCTACAGGTAGGCGTCTGTCTATGACGGTGAGAAAGCTGAGCGAGTCAGTGCAGATCACAAATGTTCTTGCACAGAGAGTTTCACAGTATCGCAAAGCTTGTAATATTGCAAATAATTCAGCTGTGTACACACTCGCTTCTGGTGGAAGTGTCCATGTTTTTTATGTGTCTTCAGTTACAAATGCGCTTCCACCTCCATGTTTGTTTCTTGATCGGTGTAGATAACTGTGTGATCTGCTATGTATTCTTCAAGAAGTGATCTAAATCTGATTTTTAATTAGGTGTGAAGTCTTTCTTATTTCTTTACACTGGTGGTGTCGAGTCGAATTTCTGGCATTTTAAGCGTCCAAGGTGGGACTTCATACGGTTTATGTTTGAAAACCGGTGGTAGAATGATATTGTAGCATCTGATTATTTCTTCTGCACGGATGTTGGCTGGACGAGTAGCTGTAGGTCTTCGATTGTAAGTATTTGTCAGGTTGGGACTAGTCATCAATGGATAGTTTCGGTGCTCTGGTAGTGACAGCATTTTTGCTCGATATCTGAGTAGTAGTGTTTGTCGTCTATGGTGTAGCGACATGGTACTGGTTTCACAATAGACACTTTTTATTTATTTATTTATTTTACGTCAAAAAACAGTTAAAAACTGCGTATGACGTGCTATGGGGAAAAGTGAATTGTGTGCACATTTTCAAAATTCTGTGATCCCTACACTAAGTCATATACTACTTAATTTTGAATTTTGAAAGGGAGAAAAAAAAACAAAAACTCCCATGTAGTAAAATCTATTTTCAAGGTAAAAAGCAATAAATTTTGAATTTTGAAAGGAATAAAATCTATTTTCAAGGTTAAATAAGCAATAAATTTTGAATTTTGAAAGGGAGAAAAAAACAAAAACTCCCATGTAGTAAAATCTATTTTCAAGGATAAACAAGCAATAAATTTTGAATTTTGAAAGGAAAAAACAAAACTCCCATGTAATAAAATATATTTTCAAGGATAAATAAGCAATAAATTTTGGCTCTTATTACTTCCTGCCGCGACAACATGGAAACGATAATTTGAATAATTGTGTTTCCCACTGAATTCTAGAAGACGTGCACAGAAAATTAAGTTACATTTATGTCCAGAAGCAAAACAAGGGCCATCTCAGCATTTGCTCAATGGATCAGGGAAACTGGACGAAAACCTGATCGAGATGGGGTCATTGACCCGGAAGCTGTAGTACAATAGAAACAGTTATAGCTTGTGATGCTCAGTATAGTCTCTCATTGTATAGAAACAGTTAGTTTATACAGTCCAAAGGTAAATAATGCATTATGTATCATTGTTAAAATTAATTTACTTTTCTTGTGATGCTCAGTAAGTCTCTCATTAATTCAGCAGAAACGATTTCACTTGGGATTTAAACTTTTCTATTGAATTTAATCGTTTAATGTCATCTGGCAAAGTGTTGTAAAATAATGTACATGTATTGTATGTGAATTTTTTGTAATGAGCTGTTGATACTGTCACCTGGTGAATATGATTTCTACGTCGAGTGTTATAGTAATAGACTTCGGCATTTTCTGAAAAAATATTCCCGCCCTTGAGCAAGTCATTTTTTACAAAAACCACTGATTCGTAAATAAAAAGACACGGTAATGGTAGAATTCCTAGATTAATGAAGAGAGGCTTACATGAATCACTTAAGGAGGGACTAGTGCGGAACGCTCCAGATGCATAACGGAGGCCTGCGTTGTGAATAGGTTCTAATTTTCTTAAGCTTGACTTCCTGGCTGAGGAGGATACTGCACTCCCATAATCTATTTTGGACATGACCAGGGATTTGTAGAGACGAAGCAAGACGTCTCTATCTGCTCCCCAATTTATATGCGAAATGCATCGGATCACGTTCAGAGCCGTTTTGCATCTAGACAAGATATACTCTAGATGTTGTTTCCAGGTTAAATGTTTATCAAAAATCAAACCAAGAAATTTTGCCATTTCATTGTACGCCTGTTGAACACCATGTAACGTTAGATCTGGATCTCTGGATCTTTTCCGTTTTCTACAGAAGTGGACGAATTTGGTTTTAGCTGCTGCAAATGAGAATCCGATATTTTCCACGTTTGTACTAGTATCGATTGATGGCATTTTGCATTTTCAATTTAATAATTACTGGAGATTTGGCTGAATAAAATAGAGCAATATCATCAACATACATGCATTTTCCAACTGATAATTTTATGTCATCAAACATCTCATTGATTGCTATGATAAAAAGCGTACCACTTAATGGAGAACCTTGTGGTACACCGTTCTCAAGTACGTAACTTTCTGAGATAGACTGACCAACACGAACTTGGAAGGATCTGGTAATAAGGAAGTTGGATATGAATTTTGGAAGGTTGCCTCTGATTTGCCAATTATGCAGTTGTCTCAAAATGTTGTAACGCCAGGTCTTATCAAACGCTTTTTCTAGGTCGAAGAATACAGCCACCATATGTTGTCTTTTGATAAAGGTGTTCTGTATTGCGTTTTCTAGATATACTGATATATAACTGATCAGTAGTAGAGTGATGCTGTCGGTAACCACACTGATGTTTATTCAGGAGATTGTTTCTTTCGAGACACCATGTTAGTCGAGTTTTGACCATTTTTTCTAAGATTTTTCCTCGACAGCATGTCAGTGACACTTTGATGAAGATCGGGAAGTGGTTTCCACGTCAAGCGTGTTGCAAGATTTGGGCTGCATATTGAAAGGTCTATGGCCGAGAATGTTCCATTTCTAGCGTTGAAGTGAGTGCTTGCTCCTGTGTTTAAGAGTACGCATTCGTAGTTGAGTAACAGTTCGTCGATTCTGCGACCGGCGTCATTTGTTCTAGGGCAGCCCCATGTGGTGCTGTGAGCATTAAAGTCGCCTAGAATAAGAAATGGAGGCTGTAGTTGATCAATCAGGTCTTGTAGATCTTCATTTTGCCATGAGATGTCTGGTAAGTAAAGGCTACATAACGTCATCTTCAATGGCTGGTGTAATTTTACAGCTACTGCTTGTAGAGGTGTATTGAGATGAATTTGACTAGCAGAATGTGTATTGCTGATCAATATGGCAACACTGCCTCTGGCTCGCCTATCAGGTTCTACGTCATTGCGAAAGATCTTATAACCTCTTAAATTGAAACGGTCTTCTAGTTTAAAATGGGTTTCTTGTAAGCACACACACATTGGTGTGTGGTTGGCCAGTAGCCATTTCAGTTCGCAATAATGTGAGATACAGCCGTTAATGTTCCATTGAATAATATTTTCCATAGTTGGGATGAAGTTCTGCTACTGTGGCATGGATGGGTCCTGCTTATTTTCTGGGTTTTCCTCTTGGCCATCCTTGCTTCGTTTTCTTTTTGCGCGTAATTTTGCTTGGATCGATTGACTGGTAATCGTTGTTTTCTGCACTTATCATCGAGCTTGTCTCTGAGCCAGTGGTCGTGTCGTGTCTTGATCATTGGTTTTTTGTTTGAGCAAGTCCTCCTTGGTGTGTTTTGGACAACGAGGCGATCGACTTCGGTGGCCCCTTGCCGATTCACCTTTACTGGATGTGGCTGCGGCGGCGGCCACGGATTTCTTTCTGCATCATTTGACTGGGGTGCTTAAGATTGCTTTTCAACAGCTATTTCACTTTGGGTGTTTGTGTTTAATTCTTCTGTGTTTACTTTGTTCTTGTAAATTCCGTTGAAATACTTTTCTATACAGTAAGTTATTACAAGCATTAGTTCTTTCACTATTAGTGAAGGCAAAGGTGTGCTTTTAGTAACTGCTTCTACGTATGTGATATTTCCTTTTTCAGGACAAACAGTTTCTTTTGCTTCAGGATAGCTGAGTTTTTGTCTGACTTTTATTTGTTGTATTGCTGCCTCCTGTTTATAGATTGGACAGTCTCTTGACCTTGATGAGTCCTGTCCGCTGCAATTGATGCATCTGATAGGATCCATGCATGGATCACCACTATGAAATGGCTTTCCACATTGACATGCTTTGATTTTAGCACACCTGGATGCTGTGTGTCCGAAATGTAAGCACTGAAAGCACTGCATTGTTTGAGGAATGAACATTCGTACGCACAGACGATGAATGCCAGCTTTAATCTTTTCTGGCAACGTGCTGCGATTGAACAGAAAATTTGGTTTGTGTTTTGTACATTTCGTTTTTGAATATTTATTATACCACATTTATCAAGACCGAACTTCATTCCGATGTCATCGCTGAACATTTTTGCTACACTTATAAGCGATTCTAATTTATCATGCGTTTCGGCGTAGAGCTTAAGGTCATCCATGTACACTAAATGGGTTAGTCTTTTTGTGTTTTTCATGTTCAATCTACAGCCACATTTAGTGTTATTCAAAAGAGTTGATAGTGGGTTTAGAGCTAGGCAAAACCATAGTGCTGATAGGGAATCGCCCTGAAATATACCTTTTCGGACATCACCTTTTTCCAAGATATTACCTTGTAGATATTAAGATATTACCTTGGAATCGTACATTTGTACGCCATTTATTCATTAGATGTTGAAGAATATTTTTTACATTTGGACAGATTTTATATATTTCCAGTACTTTGTTTAGCCATTTGTGAGGAACAGAGTCAAAAGATTGGCTGTAATCAATGTAACAGATGTGGAGATTTCTTTTCTTTGTTTGAGCTTGCTTTAAGACCACAGAATCAATGATGAGTTGATGTTTACATCCCATAGCTCCCTTATTATTATTATTATTATTATTATTATTATTATTATTATTATTATTATTATTATTATTATTATTTAGAAGGGGGAAATCCTTTACGGAGACCGGTGAAGCCGGTACTGTCGGAATCCCGTTCATGGTTTACCGACTAAAACCCTAAACCTTCATCTCCTAAGTCGTGATACCTCCCACGCGGAACCGTCGCTAGACATTACTTCGCGTGGAAGATTGACTGGAAGCTAATGCTTTAACTCCTTCGCTCCTTTTCCTTCATGATCTTAATTATGAAGTGCTTTATTACATTCCACTTCTCCTTCGAGCTGAGCATTATATCCATCATGTTTTCTGGGGTCATCACTTGTTGAAGCTTAGCATAACAAGTCTCCCTTTCCGTCTCCCATGCCCTGCACTAAAACAGTGCATGCTCTGAATCGTCAGTATCTTCAAGGCATAAGTTGCATGTCGGACTTTCTTTAATCTTGTAATCATAGAGGTACTTATTAAATCCACCATGTCCCGTAAAGGCCTGGGTCACCTCCCCAAACTTTCGATCGACTCAATGTTGTTCACAATCCGATGTGTCCATCCACCTTTAGCGTCCACATTCTACCTTCTTTGCCACTCTTCAAAATGTAGCTTCTTAGCCTCACTCTTGATGGTCTCTATTTCCTTGGGGGAGAGATACCGATTTAGTTGTCTAGTTTCCTGTAAGGCAGAATACGTCCTTTTCCTTTCCATGGCTGTCAGATCTATAGGAGGGATACTGGCCAATACCAGTACTGCGCCTGTAGACACAGTACTGTAGGCAGCCTCCACCCTCATGGCCATTCGTCTTTGCACTTGTGTATATTTGTTTCTCATAACCTGTTTTTCCAGTGAACTCGCCCAAGCTGGTGCTGCATACACCAGTTGTGAGTGAACTACTCCAGATATCATCCTTCTCTTGGATTCTCGTGGACCGCCTACATTCGGTAGTATTCTTGCTAAGTTGGATCCTGTTCTCGCTGCCTTTTCTGCCATCACACTTATGTGTGGTCCAAACTTAAGTCTGCGGTCTATCTCAACTCCTAGATATGTTATTTGGTTCTTCCAGATTATTCTCTCTTCTCCCAGTCGAATATCTGGAAAGCGAAAAGCCCTCCGATCGGTGACTAACACCGCTTCAGTTTTCCCTACTGCTATCTGAAGGAGTCGTCTATCTAGCCACCTTTTGACTCTGTAGAGTGCTTCGTTTACTCTTAGTTCGAGCACTTCGATATCATCGCTATGACTTATTATAAGTGTGTCATCCGCGTATCCTATAATCTGCGTGTTTCTTGGGAGATTAATATTTAATATGCCGTCGTACAGGACATTCCATAGAAAGGGGCCAAGTCTGGACCCTTGTGGAACTCCGCACGTCATATTTGCCTCAATCTTGATTTTATCCATGTAAATTATCTTCCTTTCATGGAGGTAGTCCTCGATGATCCTTACTAAGTATTCAGGGATCTCCTTATCAGTAAATGTTTCAATGACGTCCTTCCACCTAGCTGAGTTGAAGGCATTCCTGATATCGATTGCTACAAGTGCACAGAATCCCTTTTTCCTCCCAGTTCCGTTTCTAGCTGCATCTGCAATGCGAACTACTTCTATAATCGCATCCGTCGTCGAACAGCCTTTCTGAAATCCATATTGTCTATGAGAAAAACTTATATGTTCCTCCAGTCTTGAGAGTATTAGTCCCTCCAGTAACTTGCTCATAGTGTCAAGAAGGCACAGTGGTCTATACGACGATATCTGTTCCAACGGTTTCTTGCCCTTCCGGAGTAGTATTAACTTTTGTTTTTTCCAGTTCCTGGAAAATTTCCCCTCCTTAAGACATCTATTATAGGCTGGAAGCCAAAAGACATTCTGGATACACTTGTACCACTAATTTTAATATTTCGGTGGGTATCCCATCCAAACCTGGTGCCTTCCCTGTTTTCATATTCTTCACTGCTTTCCATAATTCGTCTGTCGTAAAGTAGTCAGCATCATTAAACTCATAATCATTCGGTCTTTGTCTCTCCCAGGAGTCTCTTGTGGGAAAGAGCTCTCTTATAGCTCCTCTCATTCACTGTGGGTCATTCAGGTAAGGTATTTTGGGATCCATCCGAATTATTATTATTAGTATTATTATTATTATTATTATTATTATTATTATTATTATTATTATTATTAACAACAATAATAATATTAATAATAATAATAATAATAATAATAATAATAATGCAAGCGGCTGACGGCAGGACCGACGCAAGGATCCATCTTAGGACCAGGCCTCTGGAATATAAACTATGACGCCATCCTCAAGCTGACAATGCCCGATGGCATCTTTCTTGTAGGATACGCGGACGACCTTGCAGCAATCATCACTGCACGCACGCTAGAGGGCCTACAAATAAAACTGAACCAGATGATGAGACGAACACAGACATGGATGACAGACCACAAACTAGAACTGGCCATAAACAAAACGGAGATAACCCTTTTGACAAAACGCCGACTGGACCCCGTGGTGAGTATGGAAATACAAGGGCACAGTATCCATGCGGCAAAAAGTGTTAAATACCTCGGCTGACACTGGACCGCAAACTCCCCTACTGGGAACACATAAAAAACGCATCACAAAAGGACGCAAAGATTGTAACAGCCCTGGAGAGACTTGTGGCCAACACAAAGGGTCCAAAGCCCAATAAGCGTCGAACCCTGCTCTCAATAGCACAATCCATCATGCTATACGGTGCAGAGATCTCGGCCAACGCGCTGAGGCACGAAAGGTACTCCAAACAATTGACATCCGTGCAGAGAAGAGGAGCCCTGAGGATAACTAGTGCGTATAGAACAGTTTCGGATGTTGCTAGCTTTGTGGTCGCGGGAGTAATCCCAATTGATCTACTGGCACAAGAACGCAAGGTTCCATACGACAAGAAACCTCTGACAACCCGACAGACGCCCGAAGAAAGGCAAGGAAACGCACTCTTCGACAGTGGCAGAGAAGATGGGAGAACGAAGACAAAGGCAGGTGGACAGCCAGACTCATTCCCAAAGTTGAGCCCTGGACAACACGAAAACACGGCGAGACAGATTTTCATCTCACCCAATTTCTCACGGGACATGGACACTTCCGAGCCTACCTACACCGGATGGCTAAAGTGGACAGACCAGACTGCACGTACTGCGGCCACGCTAAGGACGACGCCCAGCACACATTCTTCGAATGCGAGAGATGGCACGTACTAAAGCACGAGGTACAAACAAAGCTGGGAGACATCAATCCAGACAACGTAGTGGACAAGATGTTGAACAGCCGTGAAGATTGGAACACGATCGCAGACTACGTGATACGAATATTGAGACAGAAGAAAAACGACGAGAAAACAATACACAACACGACTAACCGTAGAACAAACTAGACCCACCAAACAAAACCGACGACACAATGCGAAATATGCTTGACAAACTACAAAAGACAGAAGAAAGCCTTTAGGCCAAGAGCACGGCCCCACTCGGATGAAATGCTGAAGAAGCGATACCGGAGTGGACAAGGCCAAGAAGAAACGGGGTTTGTGTTTTTTAGTGGGTGCGAGCCTCACACTACCTAGGGAAATGGCCACACGGCTCCCTAGGTGTCTGGTAGAGATTTTTCACACCATCCCCAGGCCAAAAAACAATATTATTAATATTATTATTATTATTATTATTATTATTATTATTATTATTATTCTCTTTATTCACAGTTTTCCTGGTATATAAGGCGGCCATACAGACATTATGTTTTATCAAAGTATGACAACCATCAATTATTTCATGTAAACAATATAACAAAATAATAAGATGAATACCATGAACCATTGGCTTAAACTGGGGAAATTCGTTAAGGATTGGAAAGAGCAGAAGCTAATTCTCAGTAGGAAAGGAAACAAGCCAATTGAGCTGACGTCATCGTTCAGACCTTTGTGCCTGCTGAATATTTCGACCAGCATTTTCGGGTTAAATGTATTAACATTAACCTTGTCTCCTACGGCATTCTTAATGGCGTTATTTAGTGACGTTGGATCGCAACCGTTCTCCAGGACAATCAGGATTTCATTTTTAAGTGTTCCCCTGATTGTACGGATGTTGGCATTGTGTTCTTTCGGATCCACCGATTCCTTCATTTTTTAATTATTTCAGCATATGATTGCCCTTCGTTTGCTGTCAATTTCATGGCTTGATTAATAGGCCTTCTATTTCTCGCTTTGAGAGTTTCATTTTCTTCTATGGATGAACTCTCTTTCTTTCTTGCCGACTTTCTGTGTTCAGGAGATTTCAGTCAGACCTCATGAGATCTTTGTATCTCCTTACGACCATCTAATTTGACAACTTGTACCTGCTGGTCTTTCTTGTCTGGTATGTTGTCTTCTGGCGGGGTTGGAGCTTCTCTCTTCTTGTTTTGTTTAAGTTGGTCTCGGGGCTCTTCCTTTCCTTTTTTTAAGTCTTCTCGACCCTCTCCCTGCCACGCCTAGTATTTTCCGCTTGTTTGTCAGCTTTCCCTAAGAGAATCAGCTTATCAACATGCACTTCTGCTCCTCTTCAATGTTTAGCCATCGGTTTTTCAGCGCGTCTACTTCTTCTTGTGCTGTGGCTAAAGTCAACTTCACTATCACCGGGTTATTTTTAGCAGATTTCTGCCAATTACCGTGAGCTTTGCTTGCAGGCGGTCTATGATCTCCTTATTTTCATTCGAAAGCATGAGTTATTTCCCATCTTTCTACAACCCATTCCTCCGCATTCCCTTCTCCTTCGGGTGTGGGCTCTCCTTGACTGGAAGATACCTTAACTCCTGTAGGTACTCCAGATATGGAGGGGCTGCTAGGAGGTGATCTCTGCAGCGCTACTTCTTCCAACTTGAAGGGTTAAATGCCTGTGGCATTATCTGTCAGGGACGCCTAGTGATCCGTCTCTGGCATTGCACTCGCTTAGTGACGACGCTCAGTGGCCTGCTTGCTCACCACCGACCGCCATTACTGGGGCTCCGATCCCTGCACCGTAATGGTTGATCCTGAAGACCTTCATGATCCAAAGACGCCGGATTTTTCTTCGGGATCTCCTTCTCCTAGCGTTTTTAAACCGCCAGCTGAAAGAGCAGGAAAAAGAAGAGGACAGTAGGAATAGAGTTAGAATGAAAGTAGAATAAGACGACTCCCTAGCCCTCAAACCCTAATAGCGTGGGGTCAAACACAAGAGTTGGCCCATACGAAGATTGGCCTACAGGATGAAAAATAGAAATTATTACTTACAAGTAAGTGAGCAATGACACACCAAGTATGGGGATTACAGGATGTATAGGAAGTGACAGACAGCTGCTCAAATTAGTCGCCTTCTACGACGGGAGGTCCCGAGGTGCGCTGTCTACTAAACCACTGACACCACAGGGAGTTTTATTATTATTATTATTATTATTATTATTATTATTATTTATTTTTCACAGCTTTCTGGTACATGTTTTGAGAATTCATACAGATGTTCTATCAAATCCATGATTTCCATAGTACACTACTTTTAGCAAACATATTCATTTTGGAAGACCAATTAGAAGGTGAACATTTCTACGAATATAAATTCAAACACTCAGTTTACAAATTAAAAAGTAAATAATTAACACCAAATTTATTTAGGAACCCATAAATCTTCTGACTAAAAAATTACGTGTAGGATCACAGCTTTCTGTAGATTGATGATAATGTTCGTCTCGATCCTCAGTTTTTCAGAAGTGCTTCAAATTTTGGTAGGTATCACTGTTGCTGGGAGGACGATCAACAATCTCCACCTCAATACATGCCCTGCTCCTTATATAATATTGCAGGATTCCTGTACTTTTGATTTTTTCTCTTTTGTGTATTTGTGTCAGGGTTTACTTCCAGGTATCTACAACTGCTATGTCTATCAACCATACTTGTCTTTAGTTTATCCCAAAATATTACATCCGACCTGTTATGACGAGGTGTTTGTCAGTCAATACACTTCGATCAGTATAATTTATAGATGTTATTCTCGATGACATTTTGGATGAGTACTTGTAGTAAGTTGTATCAAATTCTCTAACCAGTTCCACATTTTCTTGCAAGTTTGGCGTGGATGATTCGTGCTACCATATCGTGCCTCTGTTTATAATCCGTTGGGGCCAGCATACTGCAACCTGAAATAATGTGCTGGATCGTTTCTTGGCCTACACCACAAGCCCGGCAGATATCAGAAGCATGGGGTCACAATAATGCTTGGAATAATTTCGTATTGCAATTACCTGGTCTGGATTTATCAAGAATCCTTCAGTCTCGGGTAGAGATATCTATTTTAGCCACTTGTACGGCCGAAGCAGGCGTCGACATTTGATTTTGCTATTTCTTAGGATACCACCATGGAAACTTTTTATTTCCATTATTCTAAGAGCTCGACTTGTGTTAGTTGTTTGCAATACCTTTTTTTTTGTTTTTAGATTGAGTGGTGTATAGTTCTCATCTACTTGTATTACTTTATGGCTGAGACGACAGGCTTTCTCGTTGATACTCTCATGTCCATTATCAGTTTTGCGTGGAGATTACCGTATTAAAGATGCCCCTACCCTAACAATTTCCTTGGTAGTGTTATTCTTTGGATGAGCTTTTGGATGGTGATATTTGGAAACAGTCATTTTGGTTCCCTGATAATCCCTCTCCATTGAGTCCAAATCAGTTCTGGTTCATTTATAATGCCTAATGAGTAAGTAATCACAGGAATGGCATATGTATTAATTGCTGTTGTAAGATTACGAGAGTTGAGGGAAGTCTTGAGTATGGCATTCAATCTGTTGGTAAACTCTGTTTTTAACTTCTCTTTTATCTGACTGTGTATAATATTATTTTGCTGTATCCCCAAATACTTGTAAAACTCATTCATTCCCAATGCAGTGATGATCTCTCTTGATGCAGTCTCGTGCTCTGTGCTGTCTGTAAATTTTCCCCTTTGAATACTTTGTATTTTGTATTTTTCTATGCCAAACTGCATGCCTATATCAGTAGAGAATCGTTCAGTGATATATATTAGCTTCTTCAGACCCTGTAGTGAGCCCAGAGTATAGTTTATGTCATCCATGCTTATGCTGAATGAGTGATCACACACTTTTCTTGACCTTTCAAGTTCAAATCCAGTTTGGTGTTGTCAATAAATATGACGGGGGTTTATGGCCTGGCAGAACCAAAACGGACTGAGCTATCTCTTGAAATATTCCCCGCCAATCTTCAAGATCTGAGACTACTCTCGTTCCCTGAATGCGTAGTATATTCTCGTACACCAGTAGTTCATTACAGACTTGAGGAATTCCACAATCATAGGGTTTATACCATATATTCTAAGGACAAGGATGAGCTAATCGTGAGGACCATGTCGAATGCTTTTTATAATCAATAAAACAAGTATACTGGTTACGCTTTTTTCCGCATGCCTGAGACATGATAACACTGTCTATTATTAACTGTTCTCTACTTCCCAATGAGCCCTTGCAGCTGCCTTTTTGGGTCTTCGATATGATGTTATTTTGTGTACAATGTTGTTCGATGATCGTATGTAGACAGCCAGTCATGATCTTATACAATGCATTAAGGCATGTGATTGGTCGGTAATTCCCTGGATGTGTAGTGTCATTTGTTTTTGGTTTTAAATATGTGACACCTTCACTCAAGATGTCTGGAGTTTCTTCCGGATTTTTCAGGTAATGATTCACAAGTGTCAAGATCTTTTCATGGAGACATGTAGATCTCTTAAACAGATGTTATGACTCATCGGGACCAGGGCATTTCCAGTTAAGCCAGCTTATGAATAGTAGCCGTAAGATATCCATCGAATTTCACTGGTTTCCATGTGTCTGATATTAGCAGTAGGGTTCGTAACATCACTCATCCATGATGTGTTGTCTTGAAAGTGTTCTGTTGACCATATTCTCCCAGATTCTTCTGCAGCTGACTTCCCTAGCAATTCAGTAGCTGAATTTCTCCGTTCAATTTCTATAAAACACTTTTTGGTTTCTATTGAAAGTTTGGTTATCATTTTCCGCTTTAAACTCTTATTATAGCGTCTCAATCTTTGGCTGTACAGGCTAAGTTTTTGTTTCAAAGTATCTATATATTCTAGGATATACTCATTTTCAGGATTCTACGCTGCGTGTTTGCGATGCATTCTCATAAATTTTGATGCTTTTCTCTTCATCTTTTTGCCTTTATTTCCCCTCAGATAGGCTTCCAGAACCGCTATATCTGATCTTAGCCGCTTTATTCTCCTCTCCAACCTTATCTTCCAGGGTGGTTCATGCAGTTGTCGGTGCCCTTCAATAATTTTCAACTTTCAATAATTTTTCCGCCATTTGCCTTTACAATTGCCATTGCCATGCAATAAATGGTTGAATCAATTTGGCCGTGTGTTATATTCTTTACTTGTTCCATTTCAGTGGGGAGTATATTTTTCATTTGCCAATTTTATCAATTTGTACCCAATTTCTTGGAACTATGTTGTCTTAGTATTCTTGGTCTTGTTTGATATGCAAATCGAAGTATTCTGCTTTGTTGTCTGATATTGTTGGCGGAATTGTTAGAGCAGTGGAATTTCAATAGAATCTTCAGAGTGTTGGTGTTCATTTGGGCAAGTATCTACTTGCTGGATTACCGCGTCCGGTTCAGATATTTGAGGCATTAATTCTACAATGGACTCTATTGTTTCTTCCCGCCCTTCATTCCGTCGCATCTCTGTCTGGATTTCAGCTTTAATTTCCTCTCTCCTGATTTGCGAGACGTACTTTTCAGACTTGTAAATTAATGCTCTGATCTACATTCATTCTGTAATTTGAGTTAAATTATTGGGTAGAGTTCCATAAAACGTTTATATAATTCCAGCCAGTAACCTAAATGAGAAAGCTGTTTCATAACAGGTAATTGCGCTGGAATATCCCTTACAATATTTTCATTCATGTCAGTAGTCCAATGTAATCTCTGTCATTGGCAGGCCTGCCTGAGTGGTCCCAGTGATGTCAGGAAACACTGTTGTGAGTGCAGCTGATTGTGTTAGGTGCTATATTCATCGGCTGTAGTAGCTTCAGGTGACCCAGTGTGTGCCCGCCTGTTCAACAACACACCACTAGCGGCTTGCAGCGACTGTCACGACCAGCGCGCTGAAACTCCGGACGTGCCCTGGCGCTCCCCAGGCAACGTATGTTCCGAGAGCCTTTCGACTATTCATTCGACTCTCCATACACTTAGGTATGGGTTGCCATTGCCCTGTTAGCGGTTACTGACACAGTAGTAACGTTCCCCGCCCCCCACGTGGCATAGATGTTCTTCACACGGACATAAGGCTGGACTTCGGAGGATTATTATTATTATTATTATTATTATTATTATTATTATTATTATTATATTCATTATTATTATTATTATTATTTGTTTATTCATTCACAGTTCACTGGTACATAGATTGTGATCTACTACTCCAGATATCATCATCCCTTCTCTTGAATTCTCGTGGACCGCCTACGTTTGGTAGTATTCTTGCCCAGTTGGATCCTGTCCTCGCTCTTTTCTGTCATCACACACTTATGTAATGGCCCAAACTTAAGTCTACGGTCTATCTCAACTCCTAGATATGTTATTTGGTTCTTCAGATTATTCCCTCTTCTCCCAGTCGAATATTTGGGAAACGAAAGCCCTCCGATCGGTGACTAACACCGCTTCAGTTTTTTCCTACGCTATCGGAAGGAGTCGTCTATCTAGCCACCTTTTTGACTTGTAGAGGCTTCGTTTACTCTTAGTTCGAGCACTTCGATATCATCGCTATGACTTATTATAAGTGTGTCATCCGCGTATCCTATAATCTGCGTGTTTCTTGGGAGATTAATATTTAATATGCCGTCGTACAGGACATTCCATAGAAAGGGGCCAAGTCTGGACCCTTGTGGAACTCCGCACGTCATATTTGCCTCAATCTTGATTTTATCCATGTAAATTATCTTCCTTTCATGGAGGTAGTCCTCGATGATCCTTACTAAGTATTCAGGGATCTCCTTATCAGTAAATGTTTCAATGACGTCCTTCCACCTAGCTGAGTTGAAGGCATTCCTGATATCGATTGCTACAAGTGCACAGAATCCCTTTTCCTCCCAGTTCCGTTTCTAGCTGCATCTGCAATGCGAACTACTTCTATAATCGCATCCGTCGTCGAACAGCCTTTCTGAAATCCATATTGTCTATGAGAAAAACTTATATGTTCCTCCAGTCTTGAGAGTATTAGTCCCTCCAGTAACTTGCTCATAGTGTCAAGAAGGCACAGTGGTCTATAGACGATATCTGTTCCAACGGTTTCTTGCCCTTCCGGAGTAGTATTAACTTTTGTTTTTTCCAGTTCCTGGAAAATTTCCCCTCCTTAAGACATCTATTATAGGCTGGAAGCCAAAAGACATTCTGGATACACTTGTACCACTAATTTTAATATTTCAGTGGGTATCCTATCCGAAATATACCTGGTGCCTTCTTTGTTTTCATATTCTTAACTGCTTTCCATAATTCATCTGTCGTAAAGTAGTCAGCATCATTAAACTCATAATCATTCGGTCTTTGTCTCTCCCAGGCGCTCTTGTGGAAAGAGCTCTCTTATAGCTCCTCTCATTCACTGTGGGTCATTCAGGTAAGGTATTTTGGGATCCATCCGAATTATTATTATTATATTATTATTATTATTATTATTATTATTATTATTATTATTATATTAATAACAACAATAATAATATTAATAATAATAAATAATAATAATAATAATGCAAGCGGCTGACGGCAGGACGACGCAAGGATCCATCTTAGGACCAGGCCTCTGAATATAAACATGACGCCATCCTCAAGCTGACAATGCCCGATGGCATCTTTCTTGTAGGATACGCGGATGACCTTGCAGCAATCATCACTGCACGCACGCTAGAGGGCCTACAAATAGACGAATACAGACATGGATGACAGATCACTAACTAGAACTGGCCGGAAACAAAACGGAGATAACCCTTTTGACAAAACGCCGACTGGACCCCGGGGTGAGAATGGAAATACAAGAGCACAGTATCCATGCGGCAAAAAGTGTTAAATACCTCGGCTGACACGGGACCGCAAACTCCCTACGGGGAACACATAAAAACGCATCACAAAAGGACGCAAAGATTGTAACAGCCCTGGAGAGACTTGTGGCCAACACAAAGGGTCCAAAGCCCAATAAGCGTCGAACCCTGCTCTCAATAGCACAATCCATCATGCTATACGGTGCAGAGATCTCGGCCAACGCGCTGAGGCACGAAAGGTACTCCAAACAATTGACATCCGTGCAGAGAAGAGGAGCCCTGAGGATAACTAGTGCGTATAGAACAGTTTCGGATGTTGCTAGCTTTGTGGTCGCGGAGTAATCCCAATTGATCTACTGGCACAAGAACGCAAGGTTCCATACGACAAGAAACCTCTGACGAACCCGACAGACGCCCGAAGAAAGGCAAGGAAACGCACTCTTCGACAGTGGCAGAGAAGATGGAGAACGAAGACAAAGGCAGACTCATTCCCAAAGTTGAGCCCTGGACAACACGAAAACACGGCGAGACAGATTTTCATCTCACCCAATTTCTCACGGGACATGGACACTCCGAGCCTACCTACACCGGAGGGCTAAAGGGATAGACCAGACTGCACGTACTGCGGCCACGCTAAGGACGACGCCCAGCACACATTCTTCGAATGCGAGAGATGGCACGTACAAAGCACGAGGTACAAACAAAGCTGGGAGACATCAATCCAGACAACGTAGTGGACAAGATGTTGAACAGCCGTGAAGATTGGAACACGATCGCAGACTACGTGATACGAATATTGAGACAGAAGAAAACGACGAGAAAACAATACACAACACGACTAACCGTAGAACAAACTAGACCCACCAAACAAAACCGACGACACAATGCGAAATATGCTTGACAAACTACAAAAGACAGAAGAGAAGCCTTTAGGCCAAGAGCACGGCCCCACTCGGATGAAATGCTGAAGAAGGATACCGGAGTGGACAAGGCCAAGAAGAAACGGGTTTGTGTTTTTAGTGGGTGCGAGCCTCACACTACCTAGGAAATGGCCACACGGCTCCTAGGTGTCTGGTAGAGATTTTTCACACCATCCCCAGGCCAAAAACAATATTATTATTATTATTATTATTATTATTATTATTATTATTATTATTCTCTTTATTCACAGTTTTCCTGGTATATAAGGCGGCCATACAGACATTATGTTTTATCAAAGTATGACAACCATCAATTATTTCATGTAAACAATATAACAAAATAATAAGATGAATACCATGAACCATTGGCTTAAACTGGGGAAATTCGTTAAGGATTGGGAAAGAGCAGAAGCAATTCTCAGTAGGAAAGGAAACAAGCCAATTGAGCTGACGTCATCGTTCAGACCTTGTGCCTGCTGAATATTTCGACCAGCATTTTCGGGTTAAATGTATTAACATTAACCTTGTCTCCTACGGCATTCTTAATGGCGTTATTTAGTGACGTTGATCGCAAGTTCTCCAGGACAATCAGGATTTCATTTTAAGTGTTCCCTGATTGTACGGATGTTGGCATTGTGTTCTTTGGGATCCACGATTCCTTCATTTTTAATTATTTCAGCATATGATTCCCCTTCGTTTGCTGTCAATTTCATGGCTTGATTAATAGGCCTTCTATTTCCGTTTTGAGAGTTTCATTTTCTTCTATGGATGAACTCTCTTTCTTTCTTTCCGACTTTCTGTGTTCAGGAGATTTCAGTCAGACCTCATGAGATCTTTGTATCTCCTTTCGACCATCTAATTTGACAATTTGTACCTGCTGGTCTTTCTTGTCTGGTATGTTGTCTTCTGGCGGGTTGGAGCTTCTCTTTGTTTTGTTTGTTGGCCCTGGGGCTCTTTCCTTTTTTTTTTTAAGTCTTCTCGACCTCTCCTGCCACGCCTAGTATTTTCCTTGTTTGTCAGCTTTCCTAAGAGAATCAGCTTATCACAATGCACTTCTGCTCCTCTTCAATGTTTAGCCATCGGTTTTTCAGCGTCCTACTTCTTCTTGTGTGTGTAAAGTCAACTTCACTATCACGTTATTTTAGCAGATTTCCCCAATTACCGTGAGCTTTTTGCAGGCGGTTTTATGATCTCCTTATTTTCATTCGAAAGCATGAGTTTTTTCCCCATTTTTCTACAACCCCATTCCTCCGCATTCCCTTCCCCTTCGGTGTGGGCCCCCTTTGACTGGAAGATACCTTAACTCCTGTAGGTACTCCAGATATGGAGGCTGCTAGGAGGTGATCTCTGCAGTTTCCCGCCTTCCAACGAAGGGGTTAAATGCACTTGTGGCATTATCTGACAGGACGCCAGTGATTCACGTCTCTGCCATTGCAGTCGCTTGGTGACGACCCCCGGGTGGCCTGCTTGCTCACCACCGACCCCCCTTTGGGCTCCGATCCTGCACGTAACCCCGGAAAACCTCCATCGCGGGTTTTTCGGGCGTCGCCTTCCCTAGCGTTTTTAAGCTCCCGCCAGCGGGAAAGAGAAAGGGAAGAAAAGAAGAGGGACAGTACAGAATAGAGTTAGAATAGAAGAGTAGAATGGGAACGACCCTGCCTCGAAACCCAAAGCGTCGGGGTCAAACACAAGAGTTGGTCGATACGAAGATTCCTACAGGATAGAAAATAAAAGTGTCCCACAAGTAAGTGAAAGAAAATGACACACCAAGTATTGGGGATTACAGGATGTATAGGAAGTGGCAGGACAGTGTCCGATTAGTCGCCTTCTACGACAGGGGATGTCCGAGGTGCTATTTCTACTAAAAACCCTGACACCACACGGGGTTTAAATTATTATTTTTAAATTATTATTATTATTATTATTAAGATTATTCCATTTAAAGAGAGCGTTTAAACTTGAATTCCTTTTATGATGATTGTTTGTGTTTTCTTTTGGCCCATATTTTCATGTTCACTGTGTTGTTTCTTCCGCTCTGCGTCCATTTACATCCTGGTCTCTTCTTGCTTTCGGTGTCAAATGTATGTTTTTTGATAGTGCTCCTGAATTCTTTTCTATTTTCTGCATTATTTATTGTAACGTGTGCTCCTCTGAGATCCTCCTCGACTTCTTTAATTCATTTTGTTTTTCCCTTGCCTGAGGTGATGACTATAAGAATCCGTTTTGAAATTCTATTTTCATTCATCCTGGGAATATGTCCATAGAACTGCATTTTTCTTTTTCTGAATGTGTCCGTAATCTTATCAGTGTGCTTATAAATTTCTAATGTGGGCCTCTTCATCCAAATCCCTTGTACCGGTCCAAACATTTTTCGAAAATTTTCCCTTTTCTTGTTTCTCTATTTCTTTATTTTTGATTGACCATCGATTTTGTCGTTTCAGCGGGTATAGTGCCTCAGGAAGTACGACAGTGATAATGTTTTATTTTGCGTTAATAGATATGGACTTTTGTGTAATAGTTCCAGTGAGTTTGTATGCCAACGGGCCAAGAAGGGAAGAGGAACCAGGTGTCCCAACGTTCAAGGCGTGGAAGAGTCTACAGAGGAGTATACCTTTTAAAATAAATCCAGGGCTCAGCTGGTCTGACTGTCAGTACCTGAAAAGGGCCCCCTGCCTAGGGTTATAGGTGAAACTCGAGGGTGGCGTCGAAGCCATGGTAAAGGGTTTTACCTAAGGAAAACCTCAGAAAACCTTCTTGATTTTAACAATCAAGTCGATACTCAGTCTTTCCAGAAAGACCACCACCAAACCTATTTTTCAACTTGATTACCAAATATGATGGGAACACAAGCAACGAATCCACTACCCCGGGCACCAGTCGCAAGGCTGGATCTACCTGGTCATCGGATTCCGGGGGACCAGGAGCATCATGTAAAGTCTATTGTTGAGAAGCAGAACTCTTCGAACGTATTACGTACACAACACACACACTCTTCATTGGCACACTTAATGCAAACACACTCTTCAAACTGGGCAAGATAAAACAACTTACAGACATACTGGAAAAATTCCACATAAAAAATCCTTGAATCCGGAAACGCGATTTGCGGACGATAACCATTTTGACACGGAAGACTACAGAATCTACAAAGGAAAACCAGCAGTTAAAATTAACAAGAAAGGTCTCAAACAGTTAGGTACAGGATTCGCAGTCCACAAATCCATCAAAGATTCGGTTATCGACTTCATTCCACTTCAGAACCCATCAACGCTCTCCGTCAAATCGGCTAACAAAGCATGATCAACGCACGCACCCACAAATGACTAAAACAAGAAAAATCCCCAGAAAGAGACGACGTCTGGAATGAGCTCGAAGAGATGATAAAAAATTCCAAGCACCAGTAATACTATTAGGCGACTTTAATGCACAATTAGGCAAAGAGAAAAAATTCAAAAAGATCACAGGAATCCATACAGCTCATAAGAGAACTAACAAGAATGGGGAAAGATTGATTCGAGAAACCCAAGAAAAAACTATTCAGTTGGATGTCGCCCAACGCAATGCTGGGAGAATTCCAGATTGACCATGTGGCCATTTCTAAGAGCAACATAACAGAAATTCTGAATGTGAATGTGAAAAGAAGAGGCTTTTTTGAATCAGACCACCACATTCTATATCAGGCCAGACCCCGAATACTTAAAACTCAACAAGGAAATCATCTTACAGGAAATCGCTAAAACAAACACCATAAATTGGACAGAACTAGCGGACGTCCTCAAATCCACAATGAAATTGGGACTACCTCCGAAAAGGAGAAAACACAGGTGGTGGAATGTGACCAAGCAATAGACGAAAGAATCAAAGCCTGGAAAAACATCAATAGTAACAAAACATCGGACAAATGGCAACAATTTCTGGAGATCTATGGATGGATTTCTGGAAAACAAACATCAAAAACAACACATAAAAACATGAAAACCAAAAACCCGCTGAAGAAACCCGAAATCTTACCGCCACCGAGAACGAAAAACAATGCGCAGGTTCATTGGCACATGCAATTATTACTGAGATTTTGTCCAAAATTTGCGGACGTTATGTATCCGTTCTAACCAAGCAAAAAAGGATCAAAATGGAAATGGGATGACGCCTACCAGGAGGCATTTGATAGAGTAAAAGAATGTTTTATAACAGCTGCTTATAGCCCACCCGATTTTTAAAAGCATGTATCGTCCAAACTGACAGCAGCGACTTTGGGATAGGGATGCTATACGCGTTATCGATGGCCAAGAGAAAACGTGTCTATTATCAGCCGAACCCTGAAGGGACGGGGAGTTACGATTTTCGGCGAGGGGAAGGAAGCCAACGCTATATGTGGGGCAATATCCAAATTCGCGATTTGAAAGGACGACATTTCAAAGTACGGTACTGACCATCGCATTAACGTTTTTGAGTAGATGCCACTTAAAAAACGATCGGCTACATCGATGGGTGATGGCATTGCAATACTCATTCGATATAGAAATTGCAAAGGAATCCAAAACCATTTGCCGGACTTATTAACGCAAAGAGCCAGTTAGGAAGCCAGATACGCCAATGCGGGGGAAATTTCAGGTAAGGGTGGATCGATTTGGGTATACAAGATCACCATTATTTGATTGGGAGGACTTAGTAACATTACAGAAAGGGATGATGAAATCTAAAGGTGAAGAGATTTAAGCAAGGACAACTAGCCGAGGTCGATACGTGACGTGGGGCACTTAGAAGAAATCAACACCGCTGGAAAGTAGTAAAAGAAGCAGTACGATCAAGACCAAAGAGAACCCAGACACATGGAGGATTGGGTTCCACGAAATTGCACTGGTGAATTAATTGAATTGTGCAACGTCGTTGGCACATTCGGTCCAAGAAGACATTCCAAACAATACAGCTTTATGCTATTGGAAGGGAAAATGAGGAGGAAAATAGGAGAACAGTAAGCTCATGCATTACGTGTCTCAAAGATAAATACCCCAACCGCAAATATGACGGGCCGATGCAATACATTATACCAAAAGAGAAAAACGAGTTGGTTGCGTTGGATGGGATACAGACCCTTTTCTCGAACGACGAACGGAATAAATACATTTTTTTAATCATGGGTGTCTTCTCGAGTTTTGCAAGTATATCCAGTAAACAAAATTAACTCAAATAATTGCTTGAAACTCGTGAAAAGATTTATTCAATGTGCGGGACGTTCAAACAGATATTATCTGACCACGGAACGATTTCACCAGTGAAGGTGGATGAGGGGATACAGGGCATGGGGCGATACTGATTCATTCTACTGTGAGACACTCAATCAAATCCGTCAGAACGGATAATGAAAGAATTATCCAGACTATTTAGAACATAAATTTAATGAGAACATGGAAGGGAATGAGTTAATACCGACATCAATCGCTGGCTGAGTCAAATTCCTATGACAGTATTGGCATGACACCATGGAAGCCCCATTTCAAAGAAACCGCCTCACATACTATACGTCTGGGGAGAGAAAGTCACCCAGGAAGGACCACTGAAGACATCGGAACAGATACGTCAGGGAAATTAGTAACTGGGTAAGGACAGGAAGGCAAAGAAAGAAGAGAACATAAGAGTTTCACGAGGGGCAGACAGCTTGTTTGGGGCCCAAAGTGTCTAACCAAACTGGTTATAGGCAAAATTTTTCCATTATATGAGGGGCCGTACATCATTGAACAGATAACAAACCGAACGTGGCTAAACTAGTCCGATAACAGGAAGTGGGGGACATTATAATTTTTACAATTTAAGACACTTGCCCAACAAGAGAAGGCAATGGACAAGAATAGACCATTAAGTCATTGAATTTTCCGGAGAAAAAACCACAAACAAGGGGGAGGGGGTAATGAAACGCACCGCGTTTCTACACCAAAGAATCGGCGAGACATCAAGCAAGAACACGGCAGAACGGTTGCAAGAGGGGGCTCGCTAGCCACGAAAAACGGTTACGAGCGGCGAAGGGTGGTCGGTTGGCCCGGAGCGTGGGAACGACGCCGGGAGTCAGTGCGGCTGGCCCCCAAGAGGGAAAGGGCGTATCTGGATGCTCCGCGAGCGAAAAGCAAAAGTATCGCGAACGAACGAGGCAAAGATTAATTGACGGACAATTTGTGCTTGATAACCATCAAGTCGATCGGGCATATTGCCAAAGTGATAGCTGCCATCTGGAGAACACAGATCGGGAAGATTACGCCAGTGGAGGCAACCTGAGAGTCCCGAAGCCGACGCTCGTAGAGGAAGAAGTAACGGTAAATATTTCTTCGATCGATAAGAACACCTGTCCCTTTTCAAATAAATTTACTGAGAACAAGCCGCCTACCTGGTAGTCCATAATATATATATATATATATATATATATATATATATATATACTAACACGCCCACCTATACCTTCCCACGTGGTGAGGTCGTGATAGAATGAATGCTCGTAAACGAGCTTAAAATTTCGGAAGCAGGATCTTTGGTTATGAGAAAGGGCTGAACCCTTGACACAATGAATCAGATAAAAACGAATAAAATGAACATATATTCAATGAAAAATTACAGTGACGCAATTTCATAACAGGATAATGCACTTTAAGTAGCTGGTCACTGAAAAATAAAACAAGGCAAACAAAAAATTAGGCGTCACCTCGACGTTTTAACACACTTTCACCAACCTACAATTTACAATTTGCTACCCCTTTTTTTAAATTTTTTGCGTGTCGTTGACGCAACGCTTCCAAGCCCCTTGGGGCGTTGAGCGCTTGCGCTTTCTGGGAGTAATCTTCCATTACCACAGCGCTGGAGTAATTTTTCTGTTAATATTGTCTGTCGCGTCCGTTGCAGTCGGTTGTCCGAGACCGCCAGGTAACATCTCCGCGTCTCTACCGCGCCTCCGCGTCACTACCCCCGCGGCCAGAATTAGGAGAATGGGTGGGTAGGGGGTTTAGGACACTTCACAGGGGTTGGACTAGCCTTGTGAAGCAGCAGAACTCGTTTTGTTGGAACAAAATTTTACATGAGATTCGACGGGAATCGAACCCGGATCTCAGTGGTGAAAGGCTTGCGACTTTGCAATGAGCCAAAGCTTTTCTGAGTTTTCTGTTTGAAACTCTTTTCTGAGTTTTTTCCATTACCAAATTATTTTACTCTTTTAGCCTCTAGTTTTTTCGTGCACGGCTTTTAAAATGAATTTCACACTTGTTTCAAGGAATTGTTCACAGGTGCTAGCCTTGGCTTGCACTCACTAAAACACTGAATAAAAGTAGCATTCTACGTTACTTTAAAACTGACCCTTTTACATATCACAAAAAATTACTTTTAACACAATACAACAAACTGACTTTCCAGATAATATCAACTGTTCAACATATGAAAACTGAATTATTTATGTAAAATTGTACGTTTGGTCTCTTTGAATGAATTTAATGACACGGGCAGTAAATGAACTTGAAACTGCAATTCATCGTTCGAAATACCTCCCACCTATTCTAGACTTTTTACCATTTAACACTAATTGTCGGGATTTAAGCTATCCTCTTCCCAACTGATCACCGATTAAACGTTGCCAGTTCCACTCAAAGCTCCGGGATCGCCTGCCTGTGGGTAACCTTGGGATTTTCGCCGCTCGCCCGCGTTGCCACTGCTCGCTCTGCTGTCCAGACGATAGCAGTTTCTTCGCTCGAACACTGGCCTCGCTGCTCTCCAATTCCATTTCCCCTTTTCCCGTTCCGAACTTGTATTATTCTTGCTCCAGTCCAAATTTTTTCTCACCCACGCTTCGCCTTTCCTGTGGGCGTCCTTCTTCACCGCGCCTCTACACGTTTGTTCGCGCTTTCAGCCCCCGAAATTATTAATGTTTCTGAAGTTATGCTTAAATGCTGGCCGACCTACCACACTTTAGGCATTTTGGTCTCAGCGTGCATATGAGATGTGGATTTAGTTAATGTCCTTCTGCACGAATTTCAAAGAAATTATTTCGGCGTCAAACAGTCACTTCGCTTGCTCTCTCAAATATTGTGAATGCAACGAGTGCTATGCTCGCTTTAAATTTAACACCGTTATAATAAACTCCTATGCTATCAAGTTACAATCGCCGTCGCTGCTGCAATCGAAGAGAGCTCAGTGTAGCGCCGTCGCTTCTGCAGTCAAAGAGAGTTTCGATGCGCGCCGCGATACCCATGGTACTCGCGCCTGGGAAATTTTGGGGGTGAATATTCTCCTCCTTTCGGACCTCCCGGGAAAAACATTATTCACTAGTTCGGGTCATAGTTCGAAAAAACTGTGGGCAGATGGCGGTTTACCAGCCATCGCTCCCCGACCCTCGTCCTCTCTGTTCGTGGGCTTCTTTTCGTAGCTGATGGTGGGGTATGGGGTTGTCTAATCCCGTGACGTCACAATATATATATATATATAAACAAAATTATAAATTAAACAATTAATAACAATTATGAAAGTATATTTGATTAATAAAAATTTTGTGAGATATTTTTAACTAAAGTAACTTATTTTGTGAAGATTTATGTGTATTGTTTTTCATTGAAAATACCAGTAACGTTTATTGACGTCCATACCGGTAAAGACGTCCAATAGAGGTATTTTCTAGCATAAAACAATAAAGGTATTTAGAAAGTTATGAAATATACCGGTATTTTTACCGGATTCAATATTTTCGGTCGCTGTTCACTAGCAGAATCAAAGAAAAAAAAACTAGCCTTGTTATTTTTTCATTTGTATTTACAGTATTTGAAGAATTTTCGTTTTTAAAACATATATTTTATGTGTTTAAATATATCTTCAAAATACATGCTCAAAAAAATCAAAATAGAGTTTAAATACAAAATACATATTCAAATACAAGTATTTAAATATTGCTCAACTCTCTATAAACTAGTATGTGCGATCAGCAATGTACTAATCTCAGTTCCCAGCTTGAGCGTAGTACTAATACATATGCCACGAGTAAGTCCGGAAAATTTTAGAATGAAATTGAAAATATGGACATAAATATGTAAGGAAAACGCTAAATAAACGAATATGAAAATCAGATTTTCCAGCAGTATGTAAATCTAATTTCATTAGAAATAATTTAAATACAAACACTGTGTAAGTATCTTTACAATACAATTTCAAAAAAGCTAGCGATGATATAACATCACACACTTTCTGGGATTATTTCTAAATTTAATTTTCGAAAAAATTTATAGAGTTCAACGAAAATGGTAATTTTTAAGCGTCCTTCTATCCATGGAAAAAATTTTGTGATTTTTTAGATTTTTTAAGATATATACATCAATTTCTTTCTTAAATTACTCTAAAACTACGCGGTTTTGCAATAAACTTACATGACCTTTGCAATCTTCGAAAATACGGTGGCTTGGGCGAAAATGAGACCACCATCATATTTTGTATCGTCTTTAAACAAAAAAATTGGAGCTCTTTTTGAGAATAAGTTACAATTGTTTTAATTGCCTATACTTCACTCCAAATTGCACGAAAACTACTCAAGTGTTTCACAACTTAAACTTGATCTTATTTTCAGATCTGTCTGAACAGATTTCAGTAAGGAAAAAAATATATCATCAATATTATAGTTGAAGAAAGACGCCCCCAAAAATTGCACGTTAGCAATTTTCTAAAAATAAGTGATGTCAACAACACCATAAATCAATTTTTTTGGTTCTGGGACGTAACAGGAGGACTAAAATTAATCAAATAATTTGGCAACGGTTTGAGATTTTGAAAATGATTTTGAGAGTTAATGTAAAGTACCCTCAAAAATCAAAATATCCGTTTGAAACTCCCAAAGTATGGAGTTCTTTCAGGTAGATTCGGGAAGATCAATTTTGGAGAAAATTGGCAGAGCGGTTTGTGCGTTACGGACAGACATGTTTTGGCGTCAACCGATTTTTAGGTATCAAGGACACATGTATTGTATTTTTTCGCTAGACCACGAGTTAGAAGAAGTAATGTAATATTTAGCAAGAGGATTTATCCACTTTTACTTTACCAGGCCCGAAATAAGAGTTTTCCCGGGATCCGATTACATAATTTGTCGGGAAAATAGTTTTAAAATTAAAACCTCTTCATTAAATTGTTTCTTTCCATTTCAATAAATTTTCTGTCTTAATTCTTTCTTGAGTTCAGAGCATGGTATTTGTAATAGTAACGTAAGGAGAGATAGAACAACAACTTGGTGAATTTTTTGCGTGCCTTTTACTGTAATTTTGCCCTCCCCATATTTATCCAAATTCTTTTTCTTTTCAATTGTGGAAAGCGGTATAGCAATTACAATTGTGCTGAGACTTTTGAAGCAGTCACGAAATGCATCAGCACTCCTAACTACTGTTTTGAAAGAAGCACTTTGTTCCAAACATGGTGTTTGACAATTGTCCAACTTTCCATCTACGGCACCTTTACCATGAGATGAAGCAAAAAATGTCCATTTCAAGTTTTCCAATCTAAAGTCCTGTTTTAAAAGAGTGATGTTAGCAAAATTGTATTTTTGCTCACAATTTATTGTGAGGCAGCTCCATCCGAAAATACATGTAAATGTTTAAAAGATGAATTTTTACAAATATGGGTGTTCAAAACAGCCCGCAGAAATATGTCAACACAGGTGTTATCATGGGTTATATTTTCAGAAACTACTGCACAACTTTCGCACGTTTCTTTTCCACACTATATAACAGCAGTAAACAATGCTATTTGTGGATTTGACCAATGAGCATATTGTATCTCATTCTGGTAGTTGCAGGAATAATTCTCTGCGATATCTACTTGAATCCCAACATTCGTAGCTGAAGAAATTTCTTTTGCCATCTTAAAGCATTTTTGTCACTGATTTTGATTAAAACTGTGTATCAAGAGGAATGGAAAATGCTCTTTAATTTTCTCAATGGCATCATTCAATGCTTCCTCTAATAAAACGTATTCATACCGTTTCTCCACCATTATCCACTGACGATTCTGCACAGTTATATTACATTGTTCATCATTCTGAGAATCATCCATATCTCCTAACTTAAAACATTTTAAAAAGCGTTTCCAGAATGTACGAATTAGCAACGACTTCCAAGTATCATGGCTTTACGTACCTTTCAATTAATATCCTTCACTAGACAAAAGCAGGTTACCCACTTAAATTGTCTTCAAACTTTAACATTCGCTTCAAATCACCACATTGTCTCATACGCGTTGATCTCCCGTTAGTATATGGACGCAAAAACAAACCTCTTTTGTTTCAGTCTCGGGCATTTAAAACGCATGACAACTACCTCTGTCTTTCAACATACACAAGAACTAGGAGGCTTGAAAGTTTCAAGACGATAGCAGCAGTTAACAGGTTTTTACTGAACGTTTTCCAAAATTTTGTTAGTATCCGGACAATATAGAGATGGTCTCTAATATATGCATTTTTTCGAATATAATGTGATTTGAGTCGATAGAATTTAATGTGAAATCTTTGATAAAAGCATCTAAAAGGTTTGCAAAAAACAAAACTATAAGTTTACACAGTATATTCCAGTTAAAAAATCTTCAAAATAATACTTGTTCACGGTAGTTTCGAACGCAATTGAAACGGTTTCAAATTATAATTGAAAAATGGCATAAAATAAACTCGCAATCAATTTTACAATCAAAAACAAACATTTCAATGATTTTTGAAGAAGATGCATTCGTGTACAGACCGCAACAAATTATTTTTATTTTGACCAGAAATGGACACATTCGCGTGGACGCACCCAGATATTTTATTAATGATGTTCTTTTTTAGGGACGTTGTTATTGCCAACTCTCTGCGAGAAAAAATCTATTTACCGCACATACCGGCAGACACTTCTAGCTCGTTGACGACATTGTGAAAAGAAGTGCAGGGTTGAAGAAATCAGGAATAGTTAGTGGAGTACACGTTCTCAATTGCATTCAATACGTTCTTTATTTAAACTAGTGATTCCCAAAGTGGCCCAGGGGTTCACGGGAGACTCGACGAAGTCCCCATTGGCGTGAAAAAAATTAGGGTTTCACAAGTTGTAAGTGGAGATCCAGAGAAATTTATCTGGTTTCGAAAGTAAAGAACAAAAATGTTGGCTTGGTTTTACCTATTAATGTAGGCAGATATTAAACTACTAAAAAATATCAAGGGAGCAAAAAAAAAACAAGTTTTCGGAAATTTTTGACAGGTTGTAATTCGGTGAAAAATAGTCGTACTGAGATTTTAAAAAACGTTTTGAAGCTTGAAGATTCTCATTTTTAGATTTTTTGCTAAAATTTTGTACAAGCTATGATTATCCTGCAATCCTAACATATATTGCGGAATATTAATACTGCAATTCTTTTTCCTCGGGCTTGAAAAAATCTTTTTCAGTTTGCCCGGCATATGGATGAGATAGCTTGTTTATTTAGAATTAATTTCCTTTTTAAAACCTCCCTTATTTTGTTTTTGATTAGTGTGTTTTAAGAAGGTCAGCGACTGTTACTTGTTAAAACTTACACATTTAATATTCACTACTGTCGCCTTCCCATCTCCCCCCATGATGCAAGATTTTTGGACAAATGCCTTGAGCAGAAGATTAGATTGGCTCGATGAGAGCCATCCGTATTAACAATGGATTTCACTTTTTATTACCGCTGAAATTCTATTCCTACTGTAATGCAGGGTATGGGGTCGTTTATCGAGGTCAGATACTTATGAAAAATGAACAAGGTTAGTATATTCTTTCTTAGAATTACAAAAAATCTGAAAAGAATGGCAGTAATCGTTGAATTGGATTACATCACACACTAGGACTTGAGACGTAAACACTTACAAATGATTATACTCTAAGCACAGAAACCAAGAAAAGACACTATCAGAATGAACATAGTTTAGTTTATCCAACGCCCGTCCGTGGCTCCTCAACCATTAGACGTCGAGCCTCCCAGTATCGACCTGTGATGTCTTCTATCGGGAACGTTAAAGCTGAGCAAACACTTAGGTGGTCACCGTCCATCCGCCCAAGGTTGCACAGCGGGCAGATGTCATCTCCAGCTAGGCCAATTCGGTGAGCCACTTCTTTTGTGCTCATGATCTCGAGGGTTCTTCGGGTGGCGTTGTTAATGGAAGCGTCAATCAGGTTCTTGGCTCTATTCAGGGTAAATGGTACATTTAGTTGCTCCGGACTCCGCCCCTGTTTGGCTTTGGCGTCTGCTCTTTCGTTGCCATATATACCCACATGACTAGGTACCCATTGTAGCGCTATCACCCACCCCGCTGCAATGGCGTCAGCTATTTTAATTCGGCACTGTATTGTTCGCATGCATTCTGTTGGGGAGTTGCTGCTTAAAGCTCTAATTGCAGCCTGGGAATCAATCAGAAAGACTACTCTTCCCGGAACGTGGATGGTTATAAACAATTGGCACAGTGCCTTATAGAGCGCATTTACTTCGCCGTCATAATTAGTGGCATTTTTTCCTACAGCCTCAAAATCTTCGAAGAGAGAACAGTACCAACCTGCTCCGGCTCCGTTGGTTTCAGGGAGGTAAGACCCGCCTGTGTGAATATGCAGCCAGTCGCTTGAAGGGTATCGATGGTTGATGGTCTCCAGGGCGTATTGGTTTAATTCCAGTGGGCTGAAGAGACTATACCAACACAAATATGATATGAAGAAAGATTCTCACTGGTGTGCATTTGCTCAACGTAATAAATAATCTGGTTTTTCTTTTAAATTCAATGCTTCCCAGACTTTGGACAAGGAAATAAATTATAAAAGAAAATTAATTAAAGGATTGATTCACATCAATAAGTACAACACAAGTGACAAGAAGACAGACACAAATAATTTCAGCAATATGTATGGCAACCTCATTAATAGAAAAAACTGTTCCTATTTATCTAATTTTAAATAACTTGTTTAATATTGACATTAATACTACATATTTCATGATATATCTCGAAGCCAGACAGGAACGAACTATCAGTTGGTCATATTTCCCTCCTAACTTTATCTATCAACTTGGACTACAGGCTCGTTACTATTGCCTTCTTGGTATTGTGACATACCAATATGTGAGACATTATATGGTACAATATTTATTATAAACAGCGTAAATTATAGGGATAAATATAGGTGAATATGCCCAGCATAGCAACGATAAACGAGCCGCCGTCAAGGTCAACAATCTTCATGCAGTGACAATCGCGGAGACGGCTAGTTCATTTGTAGAAATTTAGGGATTGGCTTGGCACGGAATTACATCAAGTCTTGTGTGTAAATAAACAATCGAAAAGATGGACCGAGTTTTTGAAGGGTTGAAAGAATATGATAGGCATTCTGACTGATGCTGTGGTGTTGAACGGATCGTGCACAATAAATGTTAGGAGTTTTTTGGGACTTGTAAGCATCTACTGGGGAGTAGATATTGATAGAACTTTAAATTTGAATGCTATGTGGGGACAGTAAAACTTAAAATATTTCAAGTGAACGAGTTAGAAGGACATTGAGGGCTTAGGCGAATTTATCGGTAACTGGACTGGAATGCGCACAACAGCCCAGATAGTTTATTATTGATCGTTGAGTATTCAGCATACGCGTGGGATGAACTTGCAATTCGTAAATTGGCGAACGACTTAGACTTTAATGCTTCCGGAAACAGTGATGAACGGTGACTGAAGTGTGCTTCTGCAAGAAGAGAAGAGAGAACATGAGTATCTGGACTGAGGACGGCGACGTCGGAAGAATGAAGATGGTACAACGAGCACCTTCGTCCAAGAGAGCGTGCCAGAGACGATTACTACATTATAAGGTTGGAACAGAGTCGCGACAAAAGGGTTTTATATTGTGTAGAATTATCCGTAAAATTGTTTAATAAATTTCCATGTTTTGTGAAATGAATACATAGTTCTCATTGAAACCAATTCTAGTAACGAAGTAGCAAGATAGAAATATATTTGCCTTTCAGATTTCTCGACCACTCTGTATAGATGGCGATCGGATAATCATCCTATTAGCACACAATTGATTTATTTCTATAAAACCCATCGACCCAGGTAGCCGGAAACTAATTTATTTATAATTAGAGTTGAAGGTTGACTTGTATGATAGTATTAGCTTAATCTTTTCCTGGCGCCCATTTATACAAATTCTGAACGGATTACGTTGGAATAATATCAAATAATATTAGAAAGCCGAAGATAATTAAAAATTCAAATAAACTGAATATGTGTGATTTATTTATTTCAGTATATCCCATTTACTACAGCATGTCACAATATCTTTTAATTTACAATAGCAATTGAAGAAAGTAAGAAAGGGAGAAATACATTTTTTACAAATGGAAATTAATAAATGATAGATCAATTGTTATGTAAAAACTGAGCTATTAAGCAAGGTATATATCATGTGTGATATACCAAAATGACAAACCATTTTTATTATGGAAATGTCATTTTATATGACATAGAGTATGGGGACGTCAATAGACGATCGCGAGGGGGTCGCTATGTGACAAATAAACAACCGGCGTTAAGGACCATTTTCGTTAGGTTAAAATGACAGAGGAGAGGCGGAATAAGCATTGTTTTGAGAGACAAGAGAAAAAGATATAAAATTCGGATGCTTCCGAGTTTTTAGAAGAACATTCATTCGCTAGAGCAATGCGGTGATGAGCGGGTCGGCTCGTGATATATTTTACTAGATCGAGGAAAGACTGTAATTGACAGTTGTTTAAATTATCGTTTTTTATATTAGGATAGAGCGTTCTTGAAGGAAGAAAATTTCGTGTTTAGGCGTCACCGAGACGCAAGAGGAAAGTTCACGGATTATAATATTCGTTACACTATCGTGTAATAAAAGATATTGCAAACAACAGCCGGCACACACCCACGAACTACCTGTACGCGCGGATTGCGTCATCTGCCGGCGCCACGGAAAGCTGCCTGTGAGCGCAGGTTGCGTCATCTGTCCGCCAGTTTCTGCGGTAGATTATTCCAGGGCGTACGAGTCGGAAAGTTCTCGATTGTCTCACGAGTATAAATGCGCGGCGACCATGAGTCAGTCTAAAGTCCGCAGTGGAAGCTGAACTGTAAAGGTATGTGCATCGCGCAGTGCATTGATTGTGCTCAGTGATGTAGACCGTGAATCAATTCATCATGCTGTGGTCAGTGACGTGAACAGTGACATCGGGCGTGATCAGTACAGTGAACTATGGCCAGTGCTTAGGACTCTGCGAGTGTGTAAGAGGAAAGTAGTATAAATAAATAAAGAGAAAGTAGTATGCATGAATCAAAGAGAAGAATAGTGTACATGAATCAAAGAGAAGAGTAGTGTAAATGAATCAAGAGAAGAGTAGTGTAAATGAATCAAGAGAAGAGTAATGTAAATGAATAATCAAGTGTTTTCAGTGATTGTGTTAGGAAACAAAATAAACGTTTTGTACAAATAATACTAGACCACCTAGAAACCTTAACAATAGTATCGCCGGAGGAATTTTGAGCCAGATCCTGGACATTAGAGGCGAGGACCTTATCCAGAGCACGGATTCTACTGCGACGGCGGAGAGAAGGTTCTATGGGGCACCATCGAACGAAGAAATGGAGAGTGCGCGACGACCCACGAATGGATAACAAGGTTTATAATTATTGTAATATAGAGAAAACTGGTCATGATCAAAGAATGATTCATTTTTTATTATCATTATAATGAATTATAATTTCTTAAGTTGAAAGAAAGCTGATTATCATGATTCGTTACGTTCAATTCAGCATTTTAATAAGATTTCAGATTCCTCCTTACGCATATGGTTGGCAAATTGAATAATTGGTTGCAGGTAACTAGCAACAATTATGAACTTAGGTTAATTAACTAGGCTAGCCCATAAATTTGTAAGAGATGTTAAATTACGTAGGACATTAGGTTTCAAGTGTAATCTTTTTCTGGCGCCCAAATTGCATTAATCAATAATAATTATGTTTAAAAATTTTCCTCCAAGTGAGCCTTGTTTTTAAATAGAAAGACAGAGCTTGTTTCAAATTGGCACAAGTCAACATCGGGCATGTTTCACATGTTTAATTAATTATAGATGGATGCAAGTTTTACCTCATATTGTGACATACCGATGTCACATGAAAATAAACTAACATTTATTTGTAATTATAATAAATTGAATTATGCATTACGAAATATCACGAGCTAAACAGCAACGACCGTGAATAAACAATGTAGTTTTTGTTTTTGTAAATGCATTAAGAGATAGCTTGATGCCGAAGTAGAAAACAGGATTGGGCAAAAGAAGTTTGAACGATCAGAAGGTCAGCTACGCAAATATAACGAACATTATGGATTGGCTGGGTAGAGAGAGAAGGACGGTCAAATGTTATGAAAAAGGAAGGTAGTTTAATACGAAGTCTTCGAGGAGTGAATCATGCAGGAAGATTTCGATCTGACCGGCATCGCGCTTCTGTGAACTGATCGTAGGTTCGTGAGAGGAACGAGTATAATCTAGATAGTCAGGGTGGGTTATCAGTGAAATTTTAAGGACAGTGAATGATATTGCAGATATTTTCATGTGGAAGTAATATTAATGTATAAATTGGAACTTTGTCGGGAGTGGTAATCGAGTTCGGGACTATGTCATAGGACGTAATCAGGACTGATAATTTTGGTAGTTTGAGACCAGCTTGGATAGGGGCAGAGGATTTCTTGGAACTTTGGACTACGGCAAGCTCACCAAGATATTCGACTAGAGAAGTCTACGAGGACATCAACGAAGAATAGATAAGTTAACCGCGGTATAAAATTGTAAATTCAAAGATACCTTGATCAAGGCCTAACATCAAATCATTTTTATTAAACCCACTAAATTGTTTTGCTAAAAAAGTAAAAATAAACTTTGTTAAATTTTGTTCTTTAGAAAAGAAAGTGATCTTTCATTTAGTCAATCCAAGTAGAAATGAACTAGGAGACGAGAATCATTCTATTTCCAGATTCCCAGCTGCGCTGTATAGTGGCGGATCTATAATCCATTATAAAGGTAATAAGGATTATAATATATCGTGACCCATTGACCCAGCAAGCCGGACGCTAAGATCTTTGGCGGATATTAATGTAGAGAAAATTTTGTATATCTCAATATAGTCATAGTAAATAATTTCCTTCTCACCGCCCAACATTCTACCATTAATAGTCATTGTGTGTGTGTGTGGGTGTGGTGAAAGTGCATGTAAGTTCCTCAGATCCTGTGAGGTGCTCTATAAGCAAGAATATATAGCAGTTAATTTATGTGAATTCTATTGGTGGTTGCTAGGTGTGTAACCCGTGTATACATTTTTTTTAATGTGTTCAACTGTATCAAGATAGTGTAATTGTAACTGACACGTTTTTATGACTTTATGTAATTGTGCTTGCTTCTTTCTCATTTTGTGTAGTTCTGAGAATTGGAAATACATTTTTGAAATGATGGCAATGTTTTAAAATTTCTTTTACTCCGACTGACCAAGCCTAATTAATCCAACTTCAGAGTATTATTTATGGACGTTAAAGATACTCCATTATTTTATGTTTGCATAATTTAAGGAAAACTAATATTGAAAGTCAATATAATTATTGTAATAATTATTATTATTATTATTATTATTATTATTATTATTATTATTATTATTTGAGGACACTTGTATATTACATTTTGTTTTTCCAATTAAGTTTCGGTGTTCACAATTTAGTTTTAAGTATTGTTTTAAGTAAAGTAATGTTATAGTTAAACATGTTTAATTATGTTTTACTTGGTTAAATAAAGTAAGTGAATATTTAATTCTGTATAATACTGTTGGGATTAACTTCATTCACAGGCATGTGCTGCATTAGTATGATATTAATGTTATTTAAGCAGCATGTAGTATTCAATACCAGTGCAGATGTTCTTGATAAATGTACTATTTATCTCAGTGTTCAGAAGTTTGCAAAATTTATAAGCTTTGGAGTCTTCTGTTGTATTTACTGCGTAATTGAATAAAAAATTGAATTACTTTGATGAAATTACTTCAAAATTTAAGAAACTAATGAGTACGGAGTTGATTTCTATGATTCTGCATTTTTTTCCGTTGCTTCAGGGCATAGCCAAGTGAAATTCCTTGACATTTGGTTACATGCTCGGTAGATTAATATCTTAGTACATATTTTTTCAATATTTCCTGTAGGTGCATATTCCTGTAATTAAAGGAGCATATTATGCAAATTTCATTAAATTAGACACTATCTGTGAAATGTGTCATGTTGTCATAGAACATATTTATTTGTGAGCTTTCATTGATTAGAAAGAGCTTGTCACATTTTGAGACTTTTTTTCTAGAGATGAGAAAATAGTTGTGCAAATGTAGAATATTTCTTCATATCATATCTTTTAAATCGCACAGAAAAATGAAACAAGATGTACAGTGAACTTCACTAATGTGCATATTTACTTCAATTATTTCTCCTGCGAAGTAAGCTAACTAGTAATACGTTTGTAGAAAAGTATATCTTCTCATTGCAAGCATTCTTCTCCTGAATTTTATCAAGAAAGATTTATCCAGGAAATAATATATTCTTAATTTTAATTGTATATATTAAAGTGCATATTTCTGAAATTGTAGGTAATAAATGCATAGTTTAAAAAGCATGCTCTGACATACCAAAAATGACGGACATTTTTGTTTGGGCAAATAAAGGTCAAAATATTGCAAGAGACGTGCGTTTCTATGGGGCAGATACGCAAAAGGTACACTATAGCAACGCGAAAAAAACAAGAGAGAGAAAAACACGTCTTTACGTTAATTGTATCTTAAAGAAAACACGAACAATTCTATTTTCCGACGTCTGGTAATGAGGGGAATTTGCCTGGCTGAGTCATGGACGTGCATCGCGGTACAAGTCAGTGCTCCCAAGAGCCTAGGCTCTCTGCGGCTCTCTGCCCAGTGAGTGCGAGTGAGACGGAGATAGCGCGAGCTCTCTCGTGTCCATGCGTGGCACAGCGAGCCGGCGTCTATTCATTGGCAGGCTCCTCGCTAGTGTAGCTCTGCGGCCCTACTAATTTCCTAGCGTATAAGTGGGGAAAAATGAGTCAAAAACATTAATTTTCTTCAAAGATTTAGTAAAAAAGTATTGAAAAAAGACACACTTAACCACAGATTATTTGAAAAATAATTTGGGTATTCTAGGGTTCCCAGATCACCCTTCAGCTTCGCCACTGCAGGGAATTACCCTCCGCTCCTAAGGCAAATAAATATTCTTGTATATTAAGACATACAAATGGTTTATTGCAACACACATGAACGTGGAAACGACTAGTTCTAGTCCTTGAAACTAGGTTTAGTGTGAATATGTGAATTCTTCTCTGTGTCTCTCAGTCTAGTCTGTGATGTCGGGGAAGGGGGCATGTGGGGATAGTTGGGGCACATGGAACAGAGGTGGAAGATATGTGCTGAAATGAAATGACAGACACAGAGACAGATAGGATCCAAATTATGTTTCTTAAGAAGTAAACTACGAAATGAGATATATTTGAATTTTTTCTTACTATATTTTGAGACTCATTTCTAGAATTACCTCACTTCATCATGCATAGTCAAACAAATGCGAAACCCAAATCTATGTAAAATTAAAATGAAGGAAAACGAAAGATTAATATTTAACGGAAAAATTAAAAATATTATTTACTAGTTTTCTGAGCAATGTTTTACTCGACACCTAGCAATTTTTCGAATATATTTTTCGCTCAGTTCTAGGCATTTATAGTTGTAACGGACAGACCAGAGGTTTTCTATCCATCGCTCTCTGTCTCTCTTTGTTGACGCAAACTGAGAAAGTGCAGCTGCGAGCACGTGTGCGTCTGAGGTGATTAATTTTATTTGTATTCAGAAGGGGATTCTCATGCAACAACGAACAAACTGTTTGTTTAAAAGCTGCGCCCAACTAGGGTGGAGAGAGGTGGATCGGTCTGGGGAGGCTGCGGTACGCTAAAGACTATTAGCGTTTTCCATTCGTCATGCACAAACGCAATTGTAACGAACGGCCGCGTGGCATAGGCGACGCTAAGGCACCATGCGTCATGCTTGTTTTACGAGCGGATGCTTGACGTCGGCGGGGAAACCTGGGGAAGCGTGTGTGGGAAGGGCGAGCGTCGGCCCTGGCGAGCGGCGGAACGCTCTCTTGGTTACAGGACGCGGTGCGGCACGGATCGAATCTGGGTGGGCGCGGGCCGCGGCTGTGCAAGGCCGGCAATGTGTTGCCGTACGGAAACTGACTTGATGTTGAGTCGTAGGTGGGTTGCGGCGCTTCACGCCATCAATAATGCTTGAAGGATTGGTGCGTGGCGATTGTGAGTAGCCGTAACGAAATTACTCCGTGTAAAGGATATTAATTAATTACGTTATTTTGTAATAAGATGGTGGTCTGTTAATAAACCTCTAAATTACTAAACCCACACTCGTCTGTGTTATTATTGCAAATGCATGACGACACAATATGTTTTCCCAAAAATGTCTTAAAATAATGTTTGTGATTTACACGAAATTCGGAAAATTCGATTATTTTCTCGAAAAATTAACTTGTAGACCAACTGTATTAACAAACCCAGTGCTAATATAGAAACTAAACAGCTCAATTTCAGAGAGCAACTCATAAAGTGAAAATAAAAATAGTGACTCTTACAAAATCATTCAAATATATATATATATAAAGTGTGTGCGTAGCGCACAAACACTGACTCAGTTCCGAAATCCGTTTAATTCGTAGCTGCCCTTTACGCGTGTCGCGCACTGTTGCGGCGCGATGACGTATCTGCCCTGCACTAGGGTGGGTTTCAGTGCAACGAATGGAAAACGCTAGAAGTCCGGCGCCGCTCTGGGTCGGGCGGATCCCAAGTGGTTGAAAGGGTCGTGTTTTGACCTGAGGCGCATAGGGGGTGGGGGTTGGGGCTGGTTAGAATTCGCACCTAATATACTCCGTCTTTGGAGATGATGAACTCTGTTAATAATTTTACAAAATCTTATTCATAAATAGCTCTCTCGGTTCGGAGAATCTCTGCGTTGCCACTATGCGCCATATATATATATATATATATATATATATATATATATATATATATATATATATATATATATGTATATATATGTATATGTATGTATGTATATATATGTGTATATATATATATATATATTGTGACACAATACTTACCCTCCAGAATTTTCCCACATTTGAGGAATCCACCATCAACTGAGGCATTGATCATTAAATTTTGATGTAATATGTCGTTTCTGGGGTGATAGGGACAAGGGATTCCTTTGGAGGCGCCTTTATGAAAAGGATATTGGCCATGGTTTCAGCATTCTCTTTCATCATATACCTCATTTAATCACTAGTTTGCCATTTTCTATAATTGAATATTTATTCATCAAAGCATAATCTAAAGAAGACCCTGTTACAATCCCCTGCACGATCTTGCAGTCTTACATGATATTGCATCACTAGAACTTAATATCTAACTTTGATCCCTGTACTGATTACTCCGACCAATGACTACATGAATCTGTTGCTAATCAGCTTTGTAATCATGATTGCAACCGTTATAAATATTGTATTTGTATCGCATTTGCTTATTCCCCTACCTACATTGTACACTACCTACCTACACTGTATTGTACTACAGCTTCCGGGTCAATGACCCCCATCTCGATCAGGTTTTTCGTCCAGTTTCCCTGATCCATTGAGCAAATGCTGAGATGGCCCCTTGTTTTGTTTCTGGACATAAATGTAACTTCATTTGTGCATCACTAGAATTCAGTGGAAATACAATTATTCAAATTATCATTTCCATGTTATGTCATGGCAGGAAGTAATAAGAGCCAAATTTGTGCTTATTTATCTTTGACAATAGATTTTCACCATGAGAGTTGTTTTTTTCTCATACAAAATTCAAAATTTTTGCTTATTTATCCTTGAAAATAGATTTTATTACATACAGTTTTTGTTTTTTTTCTCATAAATTCAATTCAAAATTTATTACTGACATCTTGAACATAGATTTTATTTCATGAGGAGTTTTTTCTCCCCTTTCAAAAGTTTCAAAATTTAAGTGATGTATGAGTAAGTGTAGGGATCACAGAATTTTGAAAATGTACTGCACAATTCACTTTTCCCCATAGCACGTCATACGCAGTTTTTAACTGTTTTTCTGACGTAAAAATAAATAAATAAATAAATACATACCGATTCATTACTACGCCCTACCCCATTAATACATTTCCTGGCCAATGTGGCTGTGCTGACTTCACTGAAGTTACATGATTATTAAATGTTCGTCTCAGCCTGGATTTCCCGCCTCTTGGTGCAGAGACGCAGCTGCAGTTGTTCAAGGCCTTCACGCCACGACGTGGCGTGGGCCCCCTCTCGCGTCATACTAGCTGGTTTTCGGGGTCGTCACTCCGATTCGGTGTTCCGTTGTCCGATCACACGCCTTGAAACGTTCTCGTGTGCAGTTCAGTCTTCTTACGATAACGCGTTTTATTAGCATCGTCCGTTTATCGCTCTGCGTAGCGTGCGGCCCACACGCACTCACTCGCCACGTGTTTTCGGTACTCGATTGTTTATCACTCGTCAGTGTTATGTTCTGATTCTTCAGCTAATTTAAGCTTCCTTCACTGTACTCTCTAATTATCGTTCGCCGTAATCGCTTACTTCTCCCCATTGGATTTTCCGATGTTAGCCGATTACGTCCATTATTCATCCACATCCCACGTACCCATTTTTGTCATCTTCCTCCCCCTCCTCTCTTTTTGTTCCGCCTCGCGTCTCCTCACTCCTCGCCGTCATTCCCCAGACTCATTCGTGACTCCTGTCCTTCTGCGCCCGATTCAAATGAGCATCATTTTACTACTGACTAGTGGTATGACCATTAGGTCATAATATATATATATATATATATATATATATATATATATATATGTATATAATACATTAACACGTAACTTCTCATTTAACATTGAACATAAATAATTGAGTTGTTAGAGTGAACCCTTTACTATAAACATAGGAATCGCGAGAAATAATGAATCATAAAAGGAACCAAAGGAACCGTGCCACCCTAGACCCGGGATCAACCAATTGGTTACGATTGACATATATTTAGTAATTAATAAGAAACTTTTGAATATATTTACATTTTTAGGGCATAAAAATTCGCTCCCTATTTATGAATAGTGATAATTTTCATCTGTTACGCTTTTCAATTTTATGTAATGTATAAAAATATAGACTATAAGAATTTGCTTACCTATATTCTTAAAGATGTGTATAAATAAAAAACTGCAGTAAATAATAATACAAAAGTAAGTGCGCAACATCTAGCGAGTGTATGCACACACATACTCCCTAGGTGGAAAAAATATATGTTGGATTGACAGCACATGCTTAGATAGGTAGGTAGATAGATAGATAGATAGATAGATATATAGATAGATAGATAGATAGATAGATAGATAGGTAGATAGATAGATAGGTAGATAGATAGATAGATTTATTAAAGTTCGCTTTGAGCTAATGCTCGGTGGCAAACATTATTACAACTAAATATACAATTACGAAACTATTACGAATATTTACAAATATAATTACAATTAGAATTAAAGATTTATATCCTAGTTATAATTAATTTTGAGTTATCTGTAAGTTGACTTATAGCTTAACACTTCACTCCACTTCACTTCACTTCACTGTATAAGTGACATGACCATATTATTAATAATACTAACGATTATAATAATGTAACTAAACATAATAATAATAATAATAATAATAATAATAATAATAATAATAATAATAATAATAATGATGAAGGTCCCAGTATTGTGTATTGACCTACATAGAATTAAATATATTTTTAAATTTCACTACATTAGAAGGAAGAGTCTGCGTGCTTTTGCAGTGGTTGTTCCAATCTGCGCAGTACGATTCACAAGGAAGAACTTGCCTACATCAGTTTTGCTTTCTGCATCGTATTTTCAGGATGGTCTCCTCTGCTTTTATAATCTGGTTTCTGTAATCTTTTACGGATGTCTGCCCAGGGTGTGTCCTTTGTATGTCTTTACAATACGCATAAACGCGCCCGTTCCCTTCTCTTAGATAGGGGTTCCCATTCATCTCGTCCATCAAGGCGCCCATGATTTACAAACCGGTTTTTTTTTTATTTTATCTAACGCCTGGATTTGCCCTTTTCTGTACGGGTCCCAGCAGGCCGCTCCGTACTCTAAAATAGGACGAACAAGTGTAGTATATGCCAAGGATCGGGCATTTGAACTACTGTTTTTTAGAATGCGCATTACAAAGTGCAGCGCCCTCCATGATTTGACCGTATTGTGTATGATCCGACCAACCCAAGTCGCTACGCAGGATGAACCCAAGTACTACAGTTTTTACACGCGGGTATATCGCTGGTTTCCTAACGTAATTCAGTCAACATTCGAGCGAGATTTGAGTAGGCTCGATAAGATTTACTCTTTTCCAGATTTAATTCCTTGTTATTTCTGCACGCCCAGTTCCATAAACAGTTAAGATCGTTCTGTAAAACATTTTCATCCGAAGACGCGCCAATACTCCTATATATTATGCAATCATCGGCGAAAAGTCTAACTTTCTATTTTATTCCAGTTGCAATATCATTAATAAACGTTAAGAATAGCAATCGCTCTAACACACTCCCCTGGGAGACCCCATAGGTTACATCGGCTTTCGATGAGTGTTTGTCACCTATTCTACCTGACTGCTTGAGTTCGGCCGTAAAAATTCTTTTTTATCACAAGATTATTCGATGATCTGAAATCCAGTTTTGACAGTTTTTCAATTAAAAGGCCATGTGGAACCAGATCAAATGCTTTAAAAAAGTCTAATATTACTGCGTCGACCCTACTCCCTTCGTCTAATGAATCTGCTATGTCCTGACATAAAGAAATAGTCTGGTTGTCGCATGAATAGCTAGGACGAAAACCGTGTTGATTTTGAAAAAGCCAGTTTTATTCCAGACTCGTCTAATATATTCCGCAATCATGTGTTCCATCTGCTTGCATACAACTGATGTCAATTACAGGTATATAAGTATATAGCTGTAATTATTAACAATCCTTTTGTTTCCTCCCTTGTGAATCGGCACTACAGTTGCCTCTTTCCAATTTTGAGGAATCGTATTATTATTTAAAGTGACGTCCATTAACCGAGCAAGGTAAGGAATCATGAAACGCCCTCTCAATTCAATGCTTCTCCTCGTATTCCGTCAGGACCTACATATTTATTTCTCCCTAATTTTTACAAGATCCTTTTTCTAATAATTCCTGCATCGACTCTAAAGGTTTCTATAACAGGTGTTGATTCATTTTTGGAAATCTGATCCTTCGGCGAAACCGATGCGTAATGCCTATTTAAACAAGCCGCCTTTTCTGTCATTTGTAATTACTTGAACCAAAATCAAATCCATAGTCGCTGGAATAATATTTTCTTTGTTCCTTTCTTATGTCTTACATGAAGAAATTTTGCCAACAATTCAATCTATCGTTTAAATTGATTTTAGTAATTTTCTTGGTGTACTTAACTTTAATTCCTAAGTAAGTCTTTAGATAGTGTTAAAGAAATTATTTTTTCTGTTCCTTGTTGCATTACGTTTACTATACGCTTTCCTAACCTTCCTTTTCCAGTCGCCTTCTTTGTTGAAATAGTCCGGATCGAATGGCACCGTAGTTTCTTAGTAGGCACGAATTTTTTCTAAGCAGGTATTCTCAAATTATGTTTCCTAAAGTTTGTTCATATCTGTTCTACTGTACATCCGCTAGAAGCCCAAGTTGAAAATTTGCTTTTCAAATATAATTGCATGTTTGTAACGTCCTGTTCTCATAAACTGAAAAATTTTTCTTTCTTTTACAGGATCATTTCACTTACCCTCTCTGCACATTTCTAGGACTCCCTTTGTGGCCGCTAATTCCAGGAATTATTTCGCAGGAAAAGTTTGTCCACACCAGTCGAATGGAAAACGTCAGTAAGCATTATCGCGTGTCGGTTTAGTCACTACCTGCGTTAAGCCGTTGTCCCAAACCAACTCGTTAAGGAGGCGTTGGGCGGCGCCTTCGCCCCATCCCTCCCATGTAGCGTGCGGTAGTCTCCTCCAATAATGACGTTTTCCACTTTTCCTGATTGCACAGGTTCGCTCTACAAGTCTGTGCAACGATTCCTCATCATCTTTCTGTGACCTATACGCGCCTATAATTTCCCATTGGTTTTGAATTTCTATCTCGAAAGTGTACACCTATTATTTCAAATTTGCTCATCCACCCATGCCTCTACTCCTTCAAAGTTGACTTGTACGCATATAAAAACACCCCGCCAATGCGATCCTATTCTATCACGTCTGAATGTTAAAAAATGTCTGAAGATTTCAGCGTTTAATATTTCCGCATTGAGCCAAGATTCCGTACCTATCACGACATCTACATTATAAGATTCTACAGTGTTCCAGAAATGAACAGCTTTATTTAAATACTCCTACAATTAACCTGCAGAAAGACCAGAGACTCACCTTCTACGCGACTAAATAGTGAAAGTCCGTCTCTCGACACCGTTCCCGCGTCGCTGTCCGCCGTTATGTCGCCGTTCGTCGTCGCTACCCCCGCGCCGCCGTCCCTCGCCGCCGCCACCGCGTTACCGTCCGTCGCCGCTGCGTCTCGTCCTGGCGCCGTAATTTCTATCAATATTACCTAAATGTACCGAGATTTAATTAACACCTTCAAAGGAATGTAATGATGGTTCAAGTGATCCTGTCTGACACAATTAGGTGAGAGGAATGGCATAGTGGATTGAGAACAAGTGTTTTTTTATTCATTAAAGCTTATTAATAGATTTTGTTTCAGCGGAATTATGCTGTACCTCTGCAGAGCTTTCTAAAAAAAGATAATTATTCAAAGTAAATAGAACCTCTAATCTCCATAGTATGTGTATTTATCCCCTAACTATTTCTTAGGTCACCATGTGATAATTTAAGATACTACAAGTATCATCGATTTTATGTTGTTATTGTCAGTTGAAATTCACAATTATTCCACAATGTTATAGTTTCCGCTTTCAAGTTAATGTATGTATTCCCCTTAACCAGAAACATCGATTTGACAATCTACATTAAAGGTTGGAAACATTTCTCTCTAAATGGATGCCAGGAATACTCGATATTAGTGCAAATCCACTCACTGAAGTAATCATTTAAGTCACTCGAATCGAGGAACGTTCAGTCTAGCGTAAGTGTTATTTGCTTAAAATCTAGTGTATTCCACTTGTTTGTGAGGTTCAACACTGGCTCAAAAAGAATGTGTATAGGTACAAACTCTGGTTGAAGCTGTGGCTTCATCATGGCTTCAGGAGTAATAAATCCACAGGTCGAGCCATTTTCCTTTCCCCAGCAAATGACATACTTGTTGCACTAAATCAGAAGGAAATTCCCGTGGCCTTTTCTTGATCAATCAAAAACTTTGACATGATTGTGCATCACATACTTATAACAAAACTAAATGCTAGGGATCCGAGGCACTGCAGGCAATGGATCAAATCATATTCATCAAACCAGCTAGTCAAGTAGTTACCCTCCTTTGTCTCCTCATACTACTACTGCCCTCAGATGATAAATGTAAGAGTCCACCAGATCCATCCTAGGGCCAATACCATTCATATATACATAAATGACATGCCTTCGTACAAAAAATAACAAAATAATTTTGTTGAAAGATGGCACAAACCTCATCAAAGCAAAAAACACAACAAGCATTAGAAAAATAAACTCAAAAACTTTTGCATGCATTAGTAAACTTGGGTTTCCATTATAAACTCATCATGACACCAACCAAGACAGTCTCTAAATTTCATGAATCTCCTATGCAAAGGAAAACTCTCATAGCATTTGCTCATAAATAAGAACCTTGTAACGATGTCCCATTACACTACCTTCCTCGGTCTAACAATCCAAGAAAACCTAAAATGGAATGTTCACATTTCAAATCTTAATAAGAAACTCACCAAATCTTGCTATGCCCTATACACCCTCAGGTCAAGCTCCATCATTGAGACACTTCGGACAATGTATTTTTGCAAACGTGCTCCTACACTTGAAATATCGAATAATATTTTGGAGAAATGCTTCTGAAAGCTCTCGCACGTTTATTATCCAAAAAAGAATACTGCGAACGATGAACAGCACCCATAAACTAGAGTCTTGCAAAGCCTTGTTCATTAAATTAAGGATTCTTCAAATACCATGCATGTATATATTTGAAATAGTGGTCTTCACAAAGACGGTTCTCATGGAAAACAAAGACACTTTTACACTAAATTCTGATATATACAACCACAACACTCGTCAAAAGGATAACCTATATGTTTCCCATTCTGAAACTACACTTTATCAAAAAAGTACCCTTATAGAAGGCATTACACTTTACAACAAATTGAACCATGATATTAAAGACATAAACACAATACATACATTTAAAAATAAATTGAAAGCTTTCCTACTTAACATGTTCTTCAGTGTGAAGGAATTTACAAATCACAACACTGCTTCCCTTAAAAAAGCATAAATAAAAATTCATATCCCATTTGACTTTGTTTCATGTTGACTGTTCGAGCTGAAGCAAAGAAAAAAGAACTGACATACCCCGTCCTGCCTCCTGTTAAATTCAATTGGACTGAGGAGAATGCCAGACCAAAATTCTATTTTCTTCACCGTGAATTGGCTAGATGCATTAGGCATTGTAGACAATAATATTTTTTAATCATTTCTAAATTAATAGTATTGTTATATCAGTGACACCAATTCCATCAGGGTTTTTTTTGTCCAGTTTCCCTTGATCCTTTGAGCAAATGCTGAGGTAGCCCCCTTGCTTTGATTTCTGGACAGTAACTGTAACTTCACTCTGCCCAAGTCTTCTTGAGCTCCCTTTTGGTATGCACGAGAGGAGTGGAGGGTTAAAAATTGTTAGCAGAGTATTACAGAATCAAAACTGAACGTCGCTTCCAGTTCTTTCACATAGAGGTGAATATTCCTTATATTCTTACATTAAAATACTGCTTTACCTTTACTCATAATAGTGTATAGTAAGAGAAAACTAAAATCTGGAGCCCAGGAAAACTTGTGCACCTGCATACATCATACTGACTCATCATGTACGATTGAAATTGTATACAAGACTCATTGAATATTATTATTATTATTATTATTATTATTATTATTATTATTATTTCACTACTGGTCGCCATGTTTTCTGATGGCAAAACAAACTAAAGAGTCTGTGAGGTTTCTACGGATTCTTCAGCCGAAAGTACACTTTCCGGCTTTTTTGGTGTAGTGCGACATGAAAATGCTATCCTCTTGTTCGACTTATAAGTGCACCAATAGAACGACAAAACTGGATTGGAGGAATATCGTATTTTACGTATTTTCTCATTCACTCCATTGAATTTTTACATATTACTGGTATTGGTAAGGAGCATGTTTTGTAACTTTTTAGGTTTCCTCCGAAGGACGAAGACTTGACTAAGAAATGGGTAGCATTGGAGAGAAAACATTACTAAATCCATGAGAGGAAAACATTTCAAGGCCAATGAAATATTATAAAACAGCTATGACAAGTTTATTAAATAGGTATATATTTTTATATCGACTATACCGACACTTGATTGGTCTCAAATTATTGTAAGGACATTTTCATAGAGATATCAATTTAATGTAAAGTTTTAAAAATTAACGTTAATAATCGGAACTTAACGACTGAAAAGTTAAGGTTTTGTAAAATCAAGTGTTACTAAGAAGAACACACATATTTAATTTGTACAATTAATAAGCAAAATTAAATTTCATTCTTTAATATAATCAGATCAAATTTAACACATTTTAAATGTATATCTCTTCAAATGCACTTCTATTGAATGGACGCACGATCTGGCGTGTCCTCCAGAAAACATGGTGGCTGTACTGTCAAAGCTTCCAAATATGGCGGGCATCGCCTCTCTTTATTCCTATTTCTTTAGGCAAATGGACGAAATTCGTTTCTTCAGCATGTTGTGAGAACATCCGAAGAAATTTCATGATTAGTTTTATTAAATTTGAAGCGAGTAATATATGAAAGAGTGACATGGCTCACAGTGACAAAGTTGCAAATTTTCTAGCTTGCCAAACGCGAGATAGTGGTTACAGTTCAACGCGTGTGTCGTGATAACATGATGGGAGGGAGTGCGTATCGGGAGAAAGATGAACTCGGTGTTGATTATATACAAAATGGTTTATTGTACGTTCCTATTCAAGTACGTTACCCCAACAGAGGCTACGCAGCCCAGTACTCAGTCGGTCGTTGCCATGAGGAGGGTGGGGGAAGGGTGGCAGGTAGCGGCGGCAAATCCAGCGGCCTCAAGGCGGCGGCGGCGGCGTATGCGACGGAGAAGGCGGCGGCCAGAGAAGTATATACTAATAGAGACGGCGCCAATGTTAATCCCAACGCTCTTATTCGATTTCTAATTTTCATGGAAGCAGCCATCTTAGCCCCGATTGAGCCAATAGCGTCGAAGACGTTCTACCAATGGGTGGCGCGTAATGACGGCCAGGACATTTAAAATGTTGTTTTCAAAATGGCGTCAAATGACCACATTATTTTTATATAAAATACGCTAGGCAATTAAGAAGACTAAATATTAAGTTTGAATCCTAAGTCACTGAATGGAATTATTGTCAGGAGTGCAAAATCAGGTATTTTATAAACACACAATATTTATTTCTAAATTATGTAAATAGTCATACACAATATAAACAATAATACAATTTTTTACAAAATAAATATGATCAGTAATCAGACATAGATTATTTTACTTTGCCATTGACTAAATATTGGAAACCATGAATTTAGACAATTGTCCAAATATAACTAGTGACCATTACTTCTTTAATATTGCATTATTATTAAAATGACATTCCAGCTATCGCTTACCAGTCAATTTCAGCCTATTATCAAAATTGCTACTAAGTACAATACAAATGAATATTATTGATAAGTTTTATAAATAAACAAAAACTTACATCTACAAACAGTCCACAAAATGTATATTTTTGCTTTCTTCATATTACACATTAAACTGCATTACAAGCATATTTTACCTCCTACCACCTAGTACAAGTGATGAACAAGTAAAAAAATTACATGATTCTCGCTAACTTCATTAATCTCAAAGCAGAGTTTTTGGACTTGGTAGGTTTCACTATTATTCCGATATCACAGGCTACATATTTGTCCAAAAGCATGGCTAGTTGCTCAATGGATCGTGGATGAAAATCCCAAGGTCGATAATATATCCAGAATTACTCAACATTTGATACAGGTATTGAACAGTTTTTCAATTACTAAACAAATATTTTTCATATCTTTCCCAATCATGTTATGAAGCTAACGCACACAATTTCTACCAAAACAATATAACTAAATAAAAGCACTTATCATACTCAAGATTATACCCAACAGACATCTCAAGAACCATCAGAAATACGTTTAGAAAATAGCTAAATGCTTCCTGGTAAAATGCCAGAGCTGTTACCTAGACTTATACATAGTTCTCAGACAGACAGTGGGCCAAAAAACCTGAGATAAAATTTACTGTAACAGAAACACCAAAGTTATCCTCCAAAAATACAATTTTTTATTTATTAAGTGAATCCCAAAAACTTCAATTTGGTACATGTCTACAAGCAAGTGGTCCTGCAGTTGGATTTACTAAAATTATAGTAACAGAAGTGCACAGACTTTCTCAGAAGTTAAGTTTTCTAATTTCCTTTGGAGTGGACCGGCTCATAGTCTTCCCTCATCCTCTTGCCAGCTGGCATCTATCGCCGCCAAAATACATTTTTTGCCATTTTCTCAACTCTTCGATTGCAAATAGTAGAACCGAAATATTATTTTAAGAGTATTAAAGAAGGCTTAAACATTGGCTTAAATAGCAATTTCATTGAAAAATTTGAAGCCGTTTTAAAAAAAAATGCCGTTAAGCGTTACTGTAAATGCAAAATTGAAGCTCTTTTTCTCTGGAATCTATTTGAGTTTTCGAAAAGCTTCATTTGAAGTAATTTGAAGAACTTCCACTCACAAATTCAATAATATATCCATTGAAATGTGCATTTTACTGGCATGAGATATTGAAAAAAAAACATAACAAAAAACATTTGTACAATTTTTGGGAAAACAAAGAATACTCAAATAGACATTACATTATATTATATTAAAACAGTACCATTACCACTATTCGTTGAAATAGTTTAAAGAAAGAAATTAGAAGCCACCTTTGAAAATGGTGTTTAAGCTATTCTGAAATGAGTAATTTTGAAGTATTTGAACAAAAAATATTCAGTTTTCCGAAAATTTATGACATTATTTAAAGCGCATGTATAATAAATATAAAACTGTGAAAAAAATTGGAGCCGTTTTTCGAAAATCTTTTGTCATTTTTAAAATTCCAAATAGTTCACCCACAATTGCACAAAACTACTAATATTTACAAACCAATCTTCCACCTTAAATGAAGAACTATTTATGCACATCAAATTTAATTCGAAGGTAAAGTCTATCTTAAATATTGTAATTGTAAGAAGTTGACGATAAAAACGCACACTTTTACAATTTCTGAAAATTCAGAGTTAATCTTGAAAATCTGACCTTTGCCACCTTTATAAGCATATTTTGTTTTATCTGAGAAAAATGAAAAAAAAATTTGGAACAATTTTTTGAGAAAATTCTAGATCATTTCTTACAGCTTCATATAGTTCCCCAAAACTAAGGAAGGTTTTAAAAATTTCAAACCTTCTACTAGATACATACTGACAGGGGTTCTTCAATTTTGAAAAAAATTCTACGCATGTTTAGAGCGCTATGTTTGTTCACATACTACAGACATTTTGCTTCAATTGGTTTTTCAGCATCAGATCCCTAAAACCGAGATTCTGACTACACCACGTGTTACAGGATTTTTCTGCCAATTTAGCAGCCGAGAACTCCAGGAGAAATGTTGTCCACTACACGCAGAGCAGATCCTGCAAAGAAATAAGGATATTTAATTAAATTAAAAAGAAAAAAAGTTTTCTTATTACACCTTTTTAGTTACTTTAATGATAATAATATAATAATAATAATAATAATAATAATAATAATAATAATAATAATAATAATAATAAAACGTACACCTTTGTTGTGTTAAGCCTTCTATAAATGATCTGAGTGCACCCTCCGGAAACTCCAGGACGCACATCAGCAAAAATTGCTGGTTCTGCATTATGTGCTACTCTGCCTGCTGCAGTGAACATTTCCGGCGTGAAATGCTCCATACATACATATCGAACTTTGTAGAGAATTTCTAAGGGCTAGATGCAAAGTCAGGTCCCCAATTGTCTTTAACCATTTCATACACCTGTAATAAAATAAGTAATGTATTATTGAGCTATAGTTATATCAAAATCACCTTAATGTTAAGCTGTTAGTTGAATTTATAGCTGTTATAACATCAATTACATGATTATTAAATCAACCAGTGCTTTCATGACTTCAATACATTGGATGTTCATAATAATTGTATTTACAATATCCTCATATAATTACATTGGCTAAATTAATTTCATGTACTATTTAGTGACATAGTTAATTTACTATGCCACTAAATAGTACATTAAATGATTTTTATAGAACCAAGCATTTCATATCGCTTACCTTTCAGGATCTCTTGGAAACTTAAAGAATTGCTGTTCACTCCTTCTATTTTGGTTGTTTCGGCAATTGGGTACCCAACGACGCCTAAATTGGGGCATTTCGAGAATACAGTACAGAACACCATTTCAAGCTCAGTAACACAGAGTATACTACACAAACGCAAAAACACACAAACGCAAAAACACACAAACGCAAAAACTATAACATACAAATACAAAACGTTCAGAGGAAACCGTTTCGTTTGCACACAAAGCACGTTAATTGCCGGAGTCCGGCCTGTAGATTTCATACTGTGCCTTTGCGCCCTTCGACGCTATTGGCCCACCTAGGGGCTGAGATGGCGGAATTCAAATTCAAATACAATTCAAATAAGAACAGGCCTCGGCCTATCTAGTGGCAGAGGACTGTCGGCCTGAGCGACGGCGCAGGCGGCTGGCGAAGGCGAATGGGCTGGCGGTGGGTCGCTCGGTTCGGCGCGGCGTCGATTCCCGACTCGGTCAACCCGAAAGCAACCGTAGAGCGGGACGCCGGCGATCACTACCGCACTTACGAAGAGCGGGAAACGAGCGACCACTTCTTAGGCCGAGCCCGCTCTTATATACCGCCGGGCCAGTCCATCCCCAGCGTCAGCGGGGGTGGCGTTGTCTTAGGTGGTGGGCACCCACAGGGGTGCGGGGGGGGATAGCGAACGGTCGGCCTGGACATCTGGTCGCCAGACCAGCGCGGCCCGAGCGGAGGGCAGGCGGTGAGGGGCGCAAGACATCATGCTCACCACATGTCGAGACTTAGGTCGGCGGCGAATCTCACCTTCCAACGGGGAAGATCACCGCCATCTCCGAGAAAAAACATGCACTACACTAACGGGACTAATGACCAAAGCAGTTGTGCCCGGAAACACGAAAAAATCAATTAATCAATCAATTTTCGTAATCTTGCAGACAAGGGAGTAATAACCACCAGGAACTATTGTATTTTTATATTCTGAGCCAATAAAGGGGCTGACAGTCATTATCAAGCCCCCCACTCTATGTTCATCACTGCCTCCTTGGTCGGCTCAGTTCCCCTCCACGTGGTAAGTCACATCTCAACGGCTCTTCGCTTCTGGAGGCTCTGTTCCCTTCAGCATCTTCGATGGAAGGTCGCCTTGCGTCTTCGACGGGACGCTGCCCGGTACATACCGGAAACACGAAAAAATCAATCAATCAATCCTGTGTTCGGATCGATGCATGGGGGCGTGGCGTGCGCGCAGAGCGTGAGCTGGCGGCGGAGCTGGTGGCGGAGGCGCGGCGGACGCGCGAGGCGGAGGCGCGGCTGGCGGCGCTGCGGGCTCGGGCGCGGGCGGGCAGCGAGGCCGAAGGCAACAAGGCCGCCGCGGGCGAAGCAGAGGGCGTGGCCGGCGACCCGCCTCGGCGGCGGCGCCTGCGCCAGCTGCAGCAGAAGCAGAAGCAGAGCGCAGCGCAGCCGTCGCTGCCGCGCGCGCGCCGCATGCTGCAGCGCGGCAGCCAGCGCATGCTGGAGCTGCGCGCGCAGAACGAGGTGCTGCGCGGCAGTGCGCAGAGTCACGCCTCTCCCCTCAGCATTTCTACGGGGGGACCGTTTCAATTATATTCTTGACTGGTATCGTGGTTTTAAAGTCTCACCGCTAGCCTAGACTCTCTGATATATTATGCAAGTTCTTTGTTCAATGCTTGAAAACTTTCTTTTGTTATATTTCATAATACAATGTCGCAATTGCTAAAACTCTTCTGAATGTTGTTCATTATGACCGAATTATGTCGTTAGTCACGTGATCAATAGAGTTTAAGGATGTCTCCTTACGCCTGGCGCCTATAATGTTTACTTTAACAAAACCAAGATATAGTATAATGAATTACTTTAAATTTGCATTGTATAATTAAAAAAAAACTGAATATGCCTGTAACAAGTAATGTACTTAAGCTTCCGGGTCAATGACCCTCTCTCGGGTTTTTGTCCAGTTTCCCTGATACATTGAGCAATTGCTGAGATGGCTCCTTGTTTTGCTTCTGGACGTAAATATAGCTTCACTATGCGCACGTTTTGTTGAACTTTTCTTTTGCTTGTAGTAGTGGTAGAGCTTAGGGTGAGTTTCTATTTTGTTAACAATACAGAAAAATCAAATCTGCAGTTTGTTTACTGTTACAAATAAGTTTTCTGTAACTCGGAAAGGAAAATATCTAGTTTTTGAAATGTTAATCTCTCGCTTTTTTAATTTTATTATTATTATTATTATTATTATTATTATTATTATTATTATTATTATTATTATTATTATTATTACTACTACTACTATTATTTTTCATTTTTCAACTATTAATAGTTACATTGTTGGGAAGGGATTCTGAAACTGAAGAAAGCGTGCGCAGATTATTTTCTCCCCCATACGTCACGTACGGTTTTTGACTAAATAAACAAATAAACACTCCCTATTGCCGCCCTCCGCAACGGGGCTGGTCGCTGGCACAGGTGCGGCAAGCGCTGGCCTCGAGGATGGGCGAGGCGGAGGCGGCGGCAGCGGTGGTGGCAGGCGCGGGCGCGTGCGTGGCGGGCGTGGCGGGCGCGGGCGGCGTGACGGGCGCAGGCGCAGCGGGCGCGGGCACGGGAGGCGTGCGCGCGCGGGCTGGCGCAGCTGCATGCCCTGCGGCAGCGAGATTTGGGCGAGCTGCGCGCGCAGCTGGCGGACGCCCGCGAGGAGCACGGGCTGCTGGCGCGCCTGCGCGGCGAGTCCGCCTCCGCCTCCACCGCCACGGCGCTCGACTCGCCCGAGAGCAGCGCGTACGCACTTCCCTTTCAATTCAGCGTAGAGAAATTTATTTTTCCGGTTATGTTGCGTGGAGTGGTTTGGTTTATTCGTATTTCCGGGCGCGTCAACTGCTTTGGTCGTTAGTCCCGTTAGTGTAGTGCATGTTTTTTCTCGGGAGATGGCGGTTATCTTCCCCCGCTGGATGGCGAGATCCGGCGCCGACCTACCGTCGGCTAGTGGGGTTTCCCCCTAACCAGGACTCCCACCAGCGGGCACCGCCCCAGCCGGGACAAGCTCTAAGCTCCCGACCTGTCTCCCGGAATATGTGGTAGTGTAGTGCATGTTAGTGTGTGTGTGTGTGTGTGTGTGTGTGTGTGTAAGGGGAGAGGATGGGACAAGGAAGACGACGGACAGATCGCGCGCGGTCCGTGGTCCGTTTGGTAGGGTACTGCTCCGGCATTCGCCTGGTGTTGATCGGAGAAACCACGGAAAACTACCGATCAGAGCAGTCGGCCGCCGTCAGGACTCGAACCTAAGACCTCCCGGTCAGAGGCGCTGCAGTGACATCAGTTGATGCACTGAGCAACCGCTCCAGGTATATGTTGCGTTGAGAGGTTCCTTGATCAGTAATGTTTTGACATATACACTAAGTATAATATTACCTGGTGCTACTGGTGCGTATTCACTTTATTCTTTGACATGTCTTTATTTACTAATGTTCAGATACGTCCAAAGACTTTAATGCTTGCTCCTTGTATCCTAAACTTTACATTATTTCTTTGATAATCAACCACCTCTGATGTAAACATCTCATCCTATTCACTTTTAACTTGAACAGTTCTCCAATAGTTTTTGGTTTTTCCATCCATCGTTATGAAAGTATCAATTCGTCTTACTGGTTTAGTGATATATATTTCATATAAGAAACAAGAATGGTATGTAAACTATCTTTCAGTGCATTTTGCGTTGCAATGATTTGTGTTAGTGCAACCTATACAATAATTAGTTGTTGTAAATGCTGAAATATTTCCTTTAGAGCCTTAGAAGATGGTCACATGTCTAAAGAAATGTTTTAAGGATTTAAAGCATCTACGTAATACCCAAGTTTTGTTTCCTGTTGCCATTAATGACCTCGTGTCCAAGGGTCATTTCCTACATTTCTTCTTCTTCTTCTTCTTCTTATTATTATTATTATTATTATTATTATTATTATTACTATTATTATTATTATTATTAGTCAATCATTATTAAAAGAATTGGTGAATAAGAGTATTATGTAAATACGTTCTAAGTAAGTGAGGTGGAAACTTGATTTATGTTCTTGGTTTAATTATGAAGCAATAATTTGTAGTATATATTTTCCCAATTAAAAGATTTCATTGAAATAGAATTATACCATTTGTCATCCAATTATATAAAAATTCAGATAAATCATCTTACGTCCTGTGAAATTAAATGTAGTTGTAAAAGTGTCCGAACTATTATGGATGAATTAATGCACTTTAAGTAATGGAAGCTTTTATCCTCATTAGAAATTACAGTATATAAAATCATATATTCCCGGTCGTTTTTTCTAAATGTATAATTGAAAATGGATAAATAAAACTCTCTCGGAATGCACTGTATTAATGGTGATAATACAATTGTAATTTGTGATTGCATTTTGAGTCTCCTAAATCGCTTCTGTTTTTAGCAGAAAAAGAGTTAAAAGTTTGCGTTTCTGGACACAAGGTTGTTTAATGTAAATGGAGTGGAAGTGGAAGGCCGGAGCTTGGCAATTGACTTGGAAATATATGAGTGAGGGGAGTAAAATTAGCATGTCTTATCGACGTTTTATTAAAAGCAGATTTTTTTTATTAAAAACAGGTTCTTTAATCCTACTACATGAACACACGCTACTTCTTAAATCACCGCCATCTATTTAGATGAACTTTTACATTATTAACACTCAGAGTAGAAACGTTTTCGTACCTAAAAGATGGAGAGTTTCACACGAAGCGGAATGTTTAAAACGGTTCCACATTGCTCTTCTTGTTTGCTGCTATCTTGCTGGTGCTGTGAACACAAAGTAAAAAATGGTGCAACGATGAAGTAAAAAACGACACGTCGTTCATCCACTCATTTGAACACAGAACACTGATATCAGAAAGCTTTAGGGGTTGCCGCACGTTGATAGGACCTAATCCAGTCATCGTTCTGGAAATCGCGAAAAGATACAATACTGAGAGCAAGAATAATGTTTCACAACGTGTTATTCTTTGAGCACTGCTGCAGAACCAAAAATCCACTCATTTGCTTCAACTGACTGTAATGTAATGGCTCATCAGTTTTTCTGAACATACTGATTGTCAAATAGAATACATCGTTTAGTGACTTACTTGACCGATGTTTTCAGTCTTGTGGTAGTTAAAAATCGAAGCTAACTATCGGAACTGCGGCGTGAAGTTAGGATTCAACTGTGAATGTATGGTGTACTCGTGTATGAGTTGGCTCTTTAGCTAAATGAAATGCATTTGATATGCATGTTAAGTTTTAAAAGAAGTTGTACCAAATGTAGTGTATTTGGTTTATTCTATTCGTGTTTAAATGAGTGTTGTATTATTTGTTACGGAGGAACCAGGGGGCAATTGTAATTAGTCTTGAGGTGTTCATTATTAATTGTTCAAAGTTTGTAGAGGTTTATGAGGGCTTTTTCTTAACCAAAACAGACATTAGTAAAGCATTCGTGATCTTATTATAGTTTTTTGTATGAGTAGGGAGTTCGCATAAGAGAGGGATTTGCTTTTTTCCCCCCTGAGAATAACAAAGGAGGAGCCGGAGTTGAATGAGTATTTTAGCTTATTTAATTTCTATGTATAGTGGATTTTACATGTGAAATCCTAGATATTTTATGTGATGTGGTGGTAGGGTAAAGGTGATGGGGATTCATCAGTGTATTCAGCACGTTCGAAATGTGTTCAAATAATTCATACACATTATCTGTTTGTTTTCTATCTAGACATTTCTTACTATTAGGACTTCTATTACTCCCAATTTCTATAAGTTGTATTACGTCTGGCATACATACTGAGATATACAAAATGTTCTCTACATTAATATCTGCCAAAGATCTTAGCGTCCGGCTTGCTGGGTCAATGGGTCACAATATATTATAATCCTTATTACTATGTTGGTTATAGGATCCATGACTACACAGCGCAGCTGGGAATCTGAAATAGAATGATTCTATTCCTAGTTCATTTCTGTTTGGATTGACTAAATGAAAGATCACTCTCTTTTCTAAAGAACAAAGTTTAACAAAGTTTATTGTTATCTTTTTAGCAAACAATTTAGTGAATTTATGTTATGCCTTTGATCAAGATATCTTTGAATTTAGAATTTTATACCGCGGTTAACTTATCTATTCTTCGTTGATGTCCCTCGTAGGCTTCTCAGTCGAAATATCTTGCGAGAGCTTGCCGTAGTCTGAAGTCCCAAGAGTCTCTTCTGCTATCAAGCTGGTCTCAAACTATCAAAATTATCAGTCGATTACGTCCTGGCCTTAGTCAGTCTATTACTCGATTACCACTCCCCGACAAAATCCCAATCTAACCATTAATATTACTTCCGCATACAATATCTGCAATATCATTTACTGTCCTTAAAATTTCCACGATCTGATAGCCCGATTCTGACTATCTGTATTATACTCGTTCCCTCTCACGAACCTACGATCAGTTCAGAAACGCGATGCCGGTCAGAATGAAATCTTCCTGCATAATTCACCCTCGAAGACTTCGTATTAAACTTCCTTCCTCTTTTTCATAACATTTGACTGTCCTTCTCTCACCCAGCCAATCCATACGTTCGTTATATTTTGGTGTAGCTGACCTATCGATCGTCTAAACTTCTTTGCCCAATCCCAGATTTTCTACTTTCGGCATCTAGACACCTCCTAATGCATTTACAAAAAACAAAAACTACACTGTTTATTCACGGTCGTTGCTAAGTCCTTGCTCTCGTGATATTTGCTAATGCATGTTCCACCATATAGTCTACAAATAAATGTTAGTTTATTTTCATGTGACATATCTGTATGTCACAATACAGCAAGGTGTGAATCAATGTGGTGGTTGTTAAGAGAGACTAAAAGAATGAGAACTTTGATTTTCTTCGTTTAATTTGTTCGTTTTTTTCATGTATAGCGAAATAAGATTGAATTTGAACTACAACCTAGCAAGCTTTGTCCTAAGTATTACGTGAGAACGAGGATATTCTCACTGGAGACCTCAGTAGTCAATAGTTTTGTACGCTTAAATGTATAGGAGAATAGGATAATCATAGGAAGAAAATAAAGTAAAAAGTTTGCATTTCTCTTTAGGGTGGTTTAAATTTGTTCTTTAGGAATCTCGATTTGATTCTTCGGTGTTGGTTATATGTTTTTCCTAGGTTGAATATAGAAGTTGCAGGAAAGGATGGTAAGGAACGAAAACATTTTTTTGATTGGTGACAGATACAATCATCAATCGAGTAAAGAACAAACTCTGTGTCGAGTTTCTTGTTTGACAGGTACCAAGGTGCTTTGACGGCAGTGCGAAGGATTTTATTTTGTAATTTCTGGAGAGATTTACGTGTAATTTAATTTTTTTTTAAGTAACGTGAAAGGAAGGGAACTGAAGTGGAAGAGAGTGATGCCTTATATACGATATATGTCAAACACTATCATTAGAAAAAACATTATACATGCTGTGCTACTTAGATCTAAAGTAAATTAAATTGCTTGTATTTGATAAATCATAATGTTTACCACAGACATTAGTTAAAACCACACTTGAAATAATAATAATAATAATAATATTGATAATAATAATAATAATATTAATAATAATAATAATAATAATAATGTCGAAAATTCCCGTTGCCCACCTTGCAACAAGACACATTTTTCCTCTCTCCAGTATTCCTGAAGAGACGGGAATTTCTTCACGTACTTATGGATACATCACGCAGCCGATTAAACCCAGGTGAGTTCTGCATAAATAAACTGATCTCCTTCATGAATCATGAACCTCATTTCCCAAAGGCCTCTTTGGGGCGCGCGTTGCAGCGCGTGTCTCTGGAGACGCGCGTCGCTGCTGCAGTCAGTGGCGACGCGGTGGCCGCAGGGGCAGGGCCGGGGGCGGGCAACGCCGCGGCACTGGCGGCGGCGGTGGAGGCGGCGTCGGCGCCGGCGGCGGCGGAGGAGGCGGAGGCCCGGCGGACGGAGGCGACGAGTCCGGCCGGGCGGCCGAGAAGAAGCGCCGCGCGGAGCGGCACGCGCGCGCGGACGGCGCGCCCTCCGAGGTACATCCTAGAGCTCCGGGAAGAACAACTGGGGATATTTCTAGCGACCGGCTCCACTGATCGGTACATTTCCGTATTTTTTTCTGGTCAATACCAGACGTAGGCCGATCAATACCTTAAAAAAGCCCACTGACTGCGCCCGATCTTTCTTTCCTCAGCCATTTTCCTTGCTTTTCCCCTACACACTCCACGTGAGGATATCAGTCAAAAGCATAAATCTCCTTTGATCTGAGCCGGTGCCCACAAGGGAAAGAGCATGGAAAACCGAACCCCAGAAATCTGACGAGTAGGTCGACTACGGATCTCACGTTGTAGCGGGGAAAGAACTTTATCATTTGCCGGAATATACATATAGAACATCCTGGAGCGGTAGCTAAGTGCATCAACTGATGTCACTGCAGCGCCTCTGACCGGGAGGTCCTAGGTTCCCACTCCCCACGGCGGCAGGATTTTCGACACTAGCTTTCCAGCTAGGTCGAATTCAGTCGCTGCCTGGAGGAGAATTCTAGCGGCCGGCTTCTCTGATCGGGAGTTTTCCGTTGTTTCTCCGATCAACCCCGAAGGCGAATGCCGCAGCCTCTTCCTTGTCCTATCCTCTCCCCTTACGCACACACACTAACATGCACTACACTACTACATATTCCGGGAGATCGGTCAGGAGCTTAGAGCTTGTCTCTGCTGGGGCGGTGCCCCGCTGGTGGGAGAGTCCTGGTTAGGGGGAAACCCCACTAGCCGACGGTAGATCGGCGCCGGATCTCGCCATCCAGCGGGGGAAGACCACCGCCATCTCCCGAGAAAAAACATCCACTACACTAACGGGACGAATGACCAAAGCCCAGAAACACGAAAAATTCAATCAATCAATCAGAACTTATGACCATAGCAGTTGACACGCCGGTAAACACAAATTTCTCAATCAATCAACCGTCTTGATCCGTCACGCAGCCCGGTCTTCACCGCTCGTGGGAGCGCACGCGTTGACGGTTGCCCGCGTGCGCGTGCGCAGGTGACGACGGCGTCGCTGCGCGAGCGCGTGCAGCAGCTTTTGGACCAGTCGGACCACGACGACCGCGCGGTATCCACGGCCTCCGAGCAGCTGCGCGCCGCCGAGGAGAAGCTGCGCGAGCGGGACGACGCGCTGCAGGTTTTCGAATCATTGCTTCAGAGGTTCACTTTTACCACAATACACTCGGCTCCTCTGAGGTCTAACAATTTTTGTTCACTGCGTCACAGGTTCACTTTTACCACAATACACTCGGCTCCTCTGAGGTCTAACAATTTTGGTTCACTGCGTCACAGGTTCACTTTTACCACAATAATCTCGGCTCCTCTGAGGTCTAACAATTTTGGTTCACTGCATTAGAGGTTCACTTTTACCACAATACACTCGGCTCCTCTGAGGTCTAACAATTTTTGTTCACTGCGTCACAGGTTCACTTTTACCACAATACACTCGGCTCCTCTGAGGTCTAACAATTTTGGTTCACTGCATTAGAGGTGCACTTTTACCAGTGATAGTCGTCTCTAGTTGTAGTGAGCTTCTGGACTCGACCATTTTAGATGCTCTGCATTAGAGCTGCAATTTTACCGCAATATAATCGGCTCCAAGTGTCTTGAACTTCTGTGGTCTAACATTTTTGGTTTACTATATCAGAGGTTCAGTTTTACCACAATACAGACAGCTCTAATTGTGGATCTCTGAAGTCTAGCATTTTGGTTCACTGCATTAGACGTTCACTGCATCCGATAATGGTAAAATAAGCTAGTTTCTCCTCAATAATTGATTTTGTTATGAGATAGTTTCAGTAATTACCCAATCCCCGTACATTAGAAATTTCGAAATATTCATTTAGATTTTAAAAAATGTTTATTACTGTTGGCTATGCACGTACAATATTTATTAATAATTATCGCAGATACTTATCCAGTGTCCATGTATTATCGACACTTGATGCTACCCTACTCACTCACAAAACATTTTAGTAATCTTGATACCCCTGAATCACTCTGTCACTTTTCAAATAATTTCATTTATACTCTGCCGTCTCACTAGTTCTCTTCTGTCCTTCAAGACTTTTTTACAGCATGAATGATTTTCTAGCCAGTTGGGGTTTCACTAGTTATCTTACAGTCTGAGTCGATTAAGTGCGTTCCATCAACCCCTTTTATTCACCGTATATGCCACAAAAATAACCTTGAGACCCTCCTCTCCAACGATTAGGTTTTTGGGATTTGCGGTTGTGAGGCGAAGTATTTCTTTTTTGTAAGTTGTATTTTCTGTGTACACATATACGCCGATGTTGAGAGTTCATTATATTTAAATCACTTAGGGTGTGTTTGTAATGCAGTGAATTGGAACCCATGACTTCGGTTCACTATAACCCAATGTCCTCTATATCTCAGTTCATTATATTCAGAGTTGACGGTGGTTGTAATATCGATGAAATGAAAGTAACGGGCGTTGTTGGAAACATTTTATGGAAAAAAAGTTTTGCTTCCTCGTTATAAACACTATTTTCGTTCGAATACGAGCCACATATTTAATTTGAAAGTAATGTCTACAAAATAGCCACCCTTCCATTTATCGTGCATCTAGCAAAATAAGATCTCGAGAAAACGGTTTGTTAGTAAGCTAGTAGTAAAAGTTAAAATCTCTTAGATTCCTCCCTCCAATCATATTTAATTTTTTTTAAAATTGCGATATGTATTTTTAGATTGATTAATAGTTTGTGGGTTTCCTTTTGGTTATTCAGAAAGGTAATTACCGAAAGGGAAAATGTGGGCGTGTTATTAATATACTGGTTATTAAAAACGTCAAGACGATCGCCAAACGAAATACATTCGAGATAATGAGGCGTCCCTGGCGATAATGAGATGTCCTCTGAGGTGCAAACGAAATATGCATCTTTCGAGCGAGAGAAGCAGAGACAAGGAAATATTAACCTCGGGATTCAGTAGGAATACGTTTAGCGCGCGAGTACTTTGCTTCCAGGCAAACAGCAAAAGCATCTGAAGTGTGTATGCGGTTGGCGCATTTAATTTAATAGATTAGTACTTGGTAGTAGTTACGCGATAAAAATTAGTCAATATAATCTGCATTGTGGTTGTACAATGCGTTGAGAATTTTGCATTGGGTGAACTCAAGAATGTTTTTATTTAATCGGAGAAATCGAATGTCACAGCCTTCCCGGCGAATGTAGGGAAATCGAGCCAAACTTGAGTGATGCGCTAACTGTTAAAATTGGCGAATTTTGGTAAAGCTCAGCTAACCCAACTACCTTTCCACAAACAATTTCTTGAACCACCACCCAGTGTGCAGCGGATAGGTCACGTGTTCCAACTATTAGTTTTCTTTAGATGTTTATTAAAATAATCATGCCGTGTGCAGGGACGGCCGTTGGGTTTTGAATTAGAATTGACGGAAATTGAGTCCGATCAATCGCATACATATTTCTCTCTTCGATTTTTTCTTGAAAATAGGCCAATTAAAGCCGGTATTGTATGACCGATTTCTGAGCAACGGTATTTTAATGCTTACCCAAAAGAAAAAAATTACATTGATTATTCAATTGTGCTCACGAAAATGAAACTTTTTTTTGAAAATGTGGGACCACACAAAACACAAAGAAGTACATTGAATTATATAATTACAAATAAGAACCATACTGTTAATTATGACATGATAAACAATCTAAATTTGAAACTGTCTGCGATATTCTATCTTTGAAATTGTCAAGTGAAATTGTTAACTGAATCGTGTATTATGTAATGGCGAAAATGCGATGTTTCACTACTACTACTACTACTACTACTACAACCCCTATTATGTATTGTTGACTGTAAAACCAAAAAAAAAAAAACACACACATAATGAAAACAAATGAAAGAGTCGATGTTCTTAGCTCAGTCAATAGGTGCGGACTTCATGCGGAGGAAATCATGAGAAATACGCTGCCTCCACCAAATTCCTAGTACCTCCACTCTCCCGCATGAACCCACTGCCCGGCATGTATCAGTTACGAATGGCGAATTGATCTGATATCTAATCTACGAACAGAATCTGCAGATCCGATATGGTTCATTCCAAAAATGATTGATCATTCGTTTACTTGAACGCATAAAATTGCCGGTTTTACGCGAGTCTAAAATGCACCTTTTTTGACCTCATGTACTCAAAACTGTGGTGCGCATTAGATTCGAGTGCAAGTCCGTTCCGTGGAATGCCCGTATCTTCATTCATTTTTTCGTTTATTATGTGATAATGGATTGCTGGAGTTTACAAATTCAACTTCGTTTAATTTATCATTGGCCACATGATATGGAGGACAAGCAGAGAAGATCGTCTTATGATCCTTGTTGTATTACATAAATGTAATTAAAATACCGTACCTATTATTCGGTAATTGAAGCGCATTACATTCGATACAACACTTTCTTTACAATTTTAAGTTTCAAGTATGGAGAGCGCAGTAGAAAAAATACGTTTTCAAAACAAGGGGTGCGAGTACGGTTGTCAACAATAAGGTAGGACACTCGAGAAGTCCCCTCCCCAATACATCAACACATTTATTTTTATAAATATTTAATTTAGACTAACATCAGCTCCATTTCTTCCTTCTCTACATTTACGATTCAAGTGAAAAGATTCCTTCACAAAATGCAGATGAAGATGGTCTGAGCGTGTTTTTCTATTTTAGCCTCTAGACAGACACACTATCATGCATGCGTGTCTCGGCGTTAAAAAAGGATATTCATGTTTTCTACTCTAAATTACACAACAAACCATAAAACTTAGCAGATGTTAGTCATGTGATAAAATAAATGACAAGAAATGTTAAAAATTTTCTAAAAGGATGACATTTAAAATGCAAAGGAGGACGAGAGGACAATTGACGTTAATGAAGGACTGCCCTCGCACACGGAGGATAGTTTGCAACCGTAGGTGTAAGTGGTGCACATAAATTAAGGTCCGAATAAAATTAGAATGTGATTGACATTTCGTGGTCACGTGATGACGCCAGCGCTAGAACCTAGGGATCAGCGATTCAGAAGCTTCGGCATTTGCACACTGTTACCAACTAACATTTGGAAACAATTATTAAGAGCAAACAAATATTATAAATACTACAAAAAAATGTAATAAATGTAACAAATATCAACATTCCTTTCTTCTGTTCTTCTAGTTAGTGTTGAGAACACATGGTAGAGCGCGCAGTATGCAACAGCGCCGCCCTCCTTCACTCCCAAATGTCAATCACATTCTAATTTTATTCGTAGTATAAATGAGACGGTTTTGTGTATGTTGCACCCGTTCTCCACTTGAGAGAGCGCTTGCGCTTTTTTTTATTTAAAGTTTCCCCTCTCCAATTGCCGTGGAGATGCGGCAATTTATTCAGATAGAGTATACATTTAATGCTTCAGCCTATTAAGCTTTTGACGCTAGGCGAGGGCTTTAACTTAAATAAATTAACTATGACTAGCTTAAAACTAATAACATTGCCTCTTTAGTGTTGTCAATTTTAATTATTTAAGATACTTCATTTTATTTATTTCTGAGTTCTTTAGAATGTTCCATCTTCTTTGTTTTCTTTTATTCATTCACACTCTTATTCATTGTTGCTCTATATTTACAAACACATTCATTCAGACAGGCATACCACAAGACACTTGACTATACACAATTCGTTCACTTGTTTTTCACTACGGCGTGGCGTGGCAGGAGGCGGCGCGGCGGCAGGAGGCAGAGCGCGAGGAGCTGCGCGCCGGGGCGGAGGCGGCAGCGGCGGCGGTGGCGCAGCTCAAGGCGGCCGTGGCGCAGCAGGAGGAGCGCATCCAAGGCCACCTGCCGCGCGGCGGGGACGGCGACGGCGACACCAGCGCCGCCTCGGCCTTCAGCCGCCCCAGCAGCTCGGCCGCGGGCCGACGACGGCGACCTCGACGACGGGCCGCAGGAAACGCACATGCAGGCGAGCATCAGGGGCGGATCCAGCCGATCATTGGAGGGGGGAGGGGCGTCGTAACTTTTTTTTGTTTATTATAGTCGCATCAACCAAAGGTTCTTAGCGACTTTTCAGTATTTTACATATTCATATTTGATTATACATTATATAATATATATATATATATATATATATATATATATATATATATATATATATATATACACATACATACACACACACACATAGCACAAAGTTTACAATAGAAATGAGGTGATTTTAACAGTACAAAACTTGACATCCAATCATGGCTGGTATGATAATATGTACAGGAAGTCACTTATATTTTATTAAATATATTAATGTTCTGGCAAAATCTGATGATTTCCTGTTGATAGAACTTGGAATATACAACTGCTTCGAATTGTTGCTCCGGTGATAGGCCATCTCTTTCTTCCTGGAACTTAGGGCAAACGTTCAAAATATGAGATACCGTTAGTTTAACCTCACAAAAGTCACAGAGGGGCGCGGGTAGTTTGTGAAACAGCTGTGCGTGTGTTATATTGTGTCCGGAGCGAAGTCTGGATAGCACTACTTGTTCTCACCTAGTCATTTGTTTATCTAGATACACAAACTAGATTTTTGTTAAATAATAAACATGTTTTTAATTCAATTGGATATTATTTATGTACTGTAGATATGGTCCTGTACAATATAATTGTTGAAATATTTACATAATTCGAACATAAGTATTTAAATCAATTTTGCGGTAAACGAAGGGAGGTAAACGAAAACGCTAGGCTTTTGGGGGGGCCATGGTTGCCCTGGTCTCCCCCACCCTCCTGGATCCGTGGATCCGTCAGGGCCCGCAATGTGGGTGGGCCTGGGTAAAAGAGAGCCTATTTTTAGGGGACATTTTTATTATTCAAGATACTAACCCTACTTCTGCTTGCTACGCACATTTAAAAAAGAGGTCCCGGATAAAAGTTTTGCGGGCAGGCCCAAACTCATTTCGTTATCCTTCCGGCCTAGCATTTATAGGTGCCAGATGTGAACAATAAACCGGCATTCAATGCTAAATACATAAAATAGTAGGTTGTAAACTTTTTTCATTTTCAGTAAATTTTATGAGCCAAAAAAAAAAAAAATAGGAAGTACGGTTTTTCTTTCGAACACACCTGGCAACCCTACTGGTACTATTTTGAATCTACGTGTTTAAAGCACAAGGGAGTTTTTGTTTAGAGAGAAAATTGAGATTTTTACTCAACCAAATTTTCAAATCTGGCTTGTTATAGTTTGCGAAGCGAAGATCGGGAGTTTTTGAAGTTCGAAGGTTTTTGAGTATTCTTATATGCAAATATTAGATAGTGTATTTAAACGGAAATCCAGCAGTCGTTTAAAACATGTGTCGTTTTACAAAAAAGTTAAGAGATTATAATTATGGCGGATATTAAGATTTTCTGCTAAGGTCAACTATAACATGTATTTATGTCCAGATCTTTGTAAATATAAAGCATTCCAGTAACATTTTCAGAAACATGTTTAAATCTATGTTCATAGTGAATATTAATTCAAGTTTTCCAGAATTTGTAAACATTCTTCATTTCATTAGTTCTAGAGAAAAAGTACTGAACCAATAAAGCAATATGTAGGAGAGATTTTCCGTATTAGCAATATGTTGTATCTTCCTTTTGTGCGGTACAATCACTTTTTCTTTTAATTTTATTTATTTTTCTTCAAATTATGCAACAATTGTACGTGACGTATAGGGGTAAATTATTATCCGAGCACGTTCTTATGAATCTCTAGAATACCTTCCCCTCTTCTTTAACACTGGTCCAAGTAAGAACCATACTCATAACTTTAAAACGGCCGATGATCTCGAAATGCAGTTTTCGCTCAAAGGTATTGAATCATGAGGACCAGAGATATTGCCCGTAATATTTTTAGTTTTAGAGAAATGGGATAATTTTTTATTTAAAAAATAAAACTACATAGTTTTTCACATACAATGGATGGATCATGAAAATGGGAATACAATTAAACTAATATGTCTTTGTTAATGATTAAATTTAATTCCGAGTAGAAATGTATTTTTGATACGTGAGATTTGCCACGTGCCAACAATATTTTCTTTTAGCAGCCCTTTCACCAATTACCTTCGGGGCAAATGACCTTCGCGGTGCCGATACATTCTGACAGGGCATTCGAGTTGGTTTTAGTTTTCGCGTTCGTTTCATTTCCTTCGTCATCATTGTTTTGCTTGTCTTTCATTCCACTTACCACTTCACTGGTAAGCTGGAGTTGAATATCTGAAATATTTTCTCAGTTCAGGTTAGAAATAAACTAAAATATTTTTTATGTTGATTACATTTCTTACTATTTATGAAATAAAGAAGCATTCATATTTGTGAAATATTAAATTGTTAGTGTACAGCTCCAGATGAAATGAAACTGATAGAATATTAAGAATCAAGAGCACATCAGAACAAGTCAATTTTTGTAACCAATTCAGTCATTTCATTATATTAGATTTAACATCGGGGTTTAACATAATACTATTTAATAAAAACTAGTGTTCTTCAGTACTCACAGTAGTATTTCTTTATTCAGAGCCTTGGAACACTGATCTACTCTAATTCACAAATGTTTTGGTAATCGATTTACATTTACGATACATTAAAATGTACGGCCCCATCAGATGATGAAATCAATTTAATTACTTATTTCCTGTGGAATATGAAAGTCTTGAACTGGTTAGTAACCGCCAGACAATATTTACTACATAGGCGGTAGAATCTTTAAACACTCAAGAATTGTTGCTACCCATTCCGAATATAGCACTGCAAAATTGATGTCAGTCATTTATCCTTCTAATGGTGCTTTAATAGCATCAGTTATAATTATAAAATATAATAAACAAATTCATGTTAAGTAGCGAATCAGCGCGGAGAGCAGTATCCATGTGTTATCCTATGTTTATTGTACACTATAAATCGAATGCGTACATATTTCTGCCTAATAAGATGATTACGAAAAAAAAGATGTCCGGGCAATGCCTACATCCACGAGTAATAAAAAAGACTTGGATTGCATCCTCACTCTCAACATCAGCATCATCATCAAATTCATCATCATTTTTACGGATTATACTCTAACTCTACTCCGCGAAGATCTGATGGTTTTCTTGTTTTCAATTAAAATTGTTTTAGCTACGTGTGATTTAATATAGCAGAGCTAGATATTCCGTCAATATTATTATCAGTCTTATCATTAATAGTACTGAAACACAAATATTCAAAAAATATTTCACCGTATTAAAGTGATGCTAATAGTTTTTCTCATGTTGCAGAAGTTAATTCAGTAAATTTTTATTTATAATATTTATATAAATGTGCATTCTATTAATTATTATAATATTCATATATTATAATATTCAAATATATTTGTATTATATTAATAATTCAAATATATTTTATTATATTAATAATTCATATACATTTTCATTAATATTTTAATGCACACGTTTGTTGAGAAATTTTTGAATGCTGGCGCTTTTTCTTCGTTGAGTTAATTTCAGTTGAAGCGAGATGGCGCTGCGTTCATCCGGTTGCTCGTTTGTTTTCATGTTGTGATGTTAAGGCAGTGTTCTCCGGCCCATCCGCGATTTCTTTATATACCGCCGAGCTGATATGCTAAACGCTAGTGGAGAGTCACAAACTAAATACGTTTCAGTGTAGTTAAGTGTGTACGTCACTTTTACCACAATTATTCTACGACAGTGAGACAAGAAGTATTTCACTGTCTGTGCGATGTATAAGTTTTTCGCGTTATTCATCTGAGTTTTCTCCCCCTTTTCGCTACGGCTTTACTGGTAAGTACAGTTGGTGTAATAACTTGTTAGTTTAAGAATTAGTTTCATAAGTTTTGTGAATTATTCAGGATTTTATCTCTAATTAATTTCTCCGAAAAAGAAACTATTTTTAAAGTACAGAATGAGTTTATTTTCAGGTCATGTGAGATTACATTATACACATGTATCTAGTGACTGTTATTACTGAATTGCGTATTACGTTGAAGTTTTGAGTGCAGTATGACACCTTCTTTTAAATAGTCAGTAATAAGGCGTACGTAAGCAAACATTATTTGGAATTATAAAATATGGAAACATAATTATTAATAAAGTATTATTATCGGAAAAAAATTAGGAGAATTTTTTTGTCGTATTTGTTTCAATGTCACGAAAACAACGCCTCAGTTTCTCTTCGATGATGCAAATGTCGTGAACTCCACACTATTTCCAACCAAAACATTATTAGGTTGCACAACCTCTACGTCGTGAGGGGGGAAGTCAATTAACTTCCATTTCAGAAGAATTTTTATACTAAAGGTGCTTGTGATTTGTTTCATATTGCTATCTAAAATTGATAAATGACATGACAGGTTTTCTGAATTCGTCAGAGTAAATACTTCTCATTTGATCCTAAAGAGAAAAAAGTGCTTGTCAAACTAGATGTTCATAACGGCTCATTATGAACGTCTAAATTGTTGAAAAAGTAACTGGTTGTAAAAATTCCTTCAGTAAATGGAAATAAAATTTTCTTGAGATTTTAAGATTTTCTAAAAGATGACAAAACATTTTATTTTATAGGTACCCCAATTTCTGCACTTCAATTAGATTTATCAAAGAGGAGGACGGACAATAAATTTTACCTACGGAGTTTCAATGAGCTTTTGGAGCATTTGGCACTGTCCCCGACGGCTTGTCGAAAAAGAGAATTCCATTTCTGTAACCAAGCTCTCTAGAAATTGAAAAGCATTCAAAATCATTTTCAATTCTGTGAATTTTAGCACATTTAATGAAATATTAAATGTGTAGTGGTTTAAAACATTTACTAGTTTTCTGCAGAACCAGAAATGCTGCTTAAGAAAGCCACACAAAATAATTTCCCAAAAGTAACACAAACACTGTAAAAGAACAACAAATAAAATTGAGTTTTCTTTCTTATATCACTACAATAAATTAAATATTTTAGCAACATTTGGCTTTGCGAATACTGCAATAACATAATATATTATATGCAGATACACAGTATACCGTTCTTTTCATACAACTATCTAAAAAAATTGATATCCTCTAACGCAACCGCGAATAGAAAAAAATAATGGTGAGTGACTTCTTTCTTGGCGTGAGCGTCATAAAGCCTGACCATTAAGTAAGAAACTTCAGTCGAAAAACGCAGTATGAGAATAGGGGAATAACACAAACTTAGAATTTTTCAGTCCAAATCGAAATTGTTATGGTTTTTTAATGTTTTCTGAGTTCTTCGTTATCTAAAAAATGTGTATCTAAAAAAATAGTTATCTAAAAATTGATATTAAAGATGTTGAAATCAATGGCATACATTTTGTCTGAGCACACTGGAATTCTGATCTTGGTTTGGAAAACAACACTTTTACCTCTTGGATATTATTTTTGAGATGTAAATGCAATTTGAAAAGGAGCATCGTCTTGAAGGAGTAGGTAAAAGAAGGTATTACATTCCCTTCTTGCAAATTGCCATTCATGCGGCAAACGCATACCACACTCAATTCATTATATTTCACTGGTAATGTAAGATTATAATAAGCTAAATATTATTCACGAAATAAATTTGTTTATAAACGTTGTGTTCAAATTAATCATTTTTATGACTTTTAATTTTTTTATCTGGAGTGTAGCTGTGCATCTCACGCTTCCTTTTATATCATCGAAAGTATCTTGTGGTAAGATGAGTTTTGTTGAATTTGAAAAGTAATGAAAGTGAGGCTTAAAATTCTTTTTTAATCAGTTTCAATCTAATATGTCACTCAGGATTTAGATTTTAGGATTATATGCATTTGGATTGATGTTGATACTTCATGTATCAGATCTTAAAGAGCTTACAATATTATATATATTTTACTACTGAACATTATATATTTTCTCCTTAAACAATAATTTGTAATAATTGCAAAATATCCATGAATTTATTTTCAAAGTTTCAAATTTCAATTAAAAAAATTTAAAATAAGAAAAAATTACACCAACTGAAGGTACAAATTCTCTCAATAATTTTAATATTCTTACGGCACACAAAATTTCGGCATGTTATTGTGGACAATGCATTTTGTCTTAAGGCAAATTTTAATTCTGATTAGTCTTATTGTCAGTACAATATTATTTTTATAATTTCAAAACTATTACCATATCTACATTTTGTCTAAATGATATAATTTTGTATTACCCTCCCTCACAGATCCGAATGCAATTTTGAACCACATTGCGTAATTAATTTGTTTTATTGTGAACATTTTAATCAAGGTTACCGTATTGGGAACAATCGTCTATCCTTAATTCTGCACGTACCTTAGTAGTTATAAAGTTGCTTTCAATAAAGTAGTATCCGCTCTTATAAAGTACTGAGTATTTAATGTGGTATTGCGAGCCACAGTCGTGTGCGGTACAAGCCGTAAGGCCAGCACCCGACCTGAGACGTCTAGGGGGGGTGGCGAACACCATTCACCAGATGGTCGACTAGCTTCCAGTATAGACGTCCCAGTGTGGACACAATAAAATAAAAAAAAATAGAAACGGGGTCATGAAGATCGTTTATGGATTGGATGCAAAATTACAAACAACTCAGGTGAGAATCACTTTTCACTAAAATTCAGAATATATTCTAAAAGCAATGGCTGCTTTGACAAATAGCCACAATGGCACATAAGAAAAATCAAATACAGATATATGACTAAAAAAAAAACACACTAATAACACAATGCAATTTCCTACTTTCATCTGACAATTGTTTAACAAACTACACTTTCAGAAATTCAAGAAAGAATCGTTAAAATATTACTTTACAAAATTTAGAAAGAAACACACATTGAAAATCAAAAATTAATGCTTTTCCTAAACATTACTTTTACAACAAAAAACTCTTTCTCTCTCTAAAATCAGAAAATTACTATTATTATAATTATACTCTTACACAAACTCTTAATCACTATATTACTATATTTGATCTTGAAATCCTTTTTGAAAGAAAAGATTGATTCTGTTCTCACGTATTAGAAGTCGGACACAAATGTACTTTTACTTTTCTTATCTTTTTAATAGTAAATCTGTACCCTCCCTTTTCTTTTTACGTGATAGATACAGAATGAAGCTTTCTTATTAAACTGAATCCTCCTATCCCTACAAAACATTTTTATTTGGAACGACCTGTGTTCTCGGCCGCGTAGAGCAGTCCGCTGGGCTTCCTTCTACCCCTTTTCACCGAGCTGCTTCGGCCTTAGGCGTCGTGTCACTCGGGTTGAGAACGCCGTTGCTCCTCAGAAATCGCCTTCTTCTTCTCGTTCAAGTTTTATATGGCGGTACTCTCATATAGATTTTGCTTTATTTTCGATTACAGTTAATGACCAACTGGATGACATTCAGAGTGAAAATGAATCCAGAGATCACCAGCACATATGAGCACCAACTTCAGAAGTATTTAAATATACGAAAAGCATGTGGAGAGAAAAAAAAAAAAAAAAACTCTTCTGGTCTTCTAGAAGAGTTTTCCTCAAAAAAGTTGCAAATCTGAAGTCCGCTGCAATGTCACTTCCTGGGGTACCGTTTTCCATACGTCCGCCCAGTTCAGCTGCTACCTTCAGAAAGAACTTTCTTTCATCCCCTACCTCCAGTCTCGCCCTTAGTCCTAGGTGGCGGTCTCTCTTGTTTTAAATTCTAATTATCATTCCAAATATCCATCCGCGTTGGCGCCTGTATTCAAAATATTCTTTTCCCTCGCTTTCTTAGGGCGGTATGTGACACGTTTTCGGAATCTAAGAAAGTGAGCGGTCATAACCCCTTCTTTCAGAGAAAAAAGATTTTATGGGATTTGATTTCATATGCCGTAAAAATCTTTCACTAAAATTTATGCTCTTCTTTTTCTGATTCTAGAACGTCGAGCAATCTTGTTCTCTTCCCTCTTGTACTCTTACTCCTTTTCTTCTTCCTCATCTTCCTTCTCCTTTTCTCTCTCCATCTTATTCTTTCTCTTGTTTTTTCTTTTTTCTTTTTTTCTTTTACATGATTCTTGTCGGTTACTTTATCTGTTTGTTTCATCATTTTGCCATTTATTTCATTCTTTAAATGGTCGCAAACTGTGGAAATTGTACTTTTCGATTGTCTTCCCACTTTCATCTAGTGTGCTTGCAGCAACTTGGAAGAAATATTTCAATGTGCATGGCAGAAATTAGGAATAAATCTGGCGTAATAGTGTATAACCTAACAAACTTTTAAGTTGTTTCGTGTTTTTTTTTGCGGTGCAATTTTTCTCTATCTCTTGCATCTTTTCCATATTCATTTTGACTCCGTTAACTGTCACATCACCAGGAACTTAACTTGTTTAGTGCAGAAGTACTTTTCTCCAAATTCAGTTATACAAATTATTTTCAATTAGACGTTTATAAGAAATATCTAGCTTATTTCGTATGTTCTTCAAATGTCTTCAGATACACGAGCACGTCATCAATAGATAAAAGCATCGCTAGACATCTCTCTATCAATGATATTGTCTAAACATTGCTGGAAACGGGTGCACTGTTCTTGAGTCCAAATGGCATTCTTTTTGAAGACATACGAAATTCCCGGTGAATAAATCCTGTATAGTGTCTACATTCAGGTGCTATCGCTATTTGCCAATACGATGCAGTGAAGTCGGTTGAACTCAACCACTTGATGCCGGATAATTGATTAGTTAAATCCTCTACACGTAACGGTCTGTCTCTGTACGGTAAGGTAACTTGATTCAATCGTCTTGCATCTAAACACAACCTTATCTTCCCATTACTCTTTTCCTACGAAACTGTTGGATTTAGATAAGAGGTTTTGGACTTCATGATGATATCATCTTTGACCATGGTAGCAATGAGCTTATCACCTCTTCCTTATGTTTTCTGGAATGACATATTGGTAACCCGTAGATAGTGTTTTATCTGTTAATTCTATTTCGAATTGAAAAATACTTTTACTGGATTCTTGTTTTGCAAGAACACCTTTTGATTCCTAAGTAATACTTCCAGTTAACTGTTTCTGATATGCATTGAAGTTATCGTTGCACAGTTCATCATCAAATGAGATTAATTCGATTGATAATATCATACCTCTTCTTCACTAGATTGTTCTATTTGGTTTGTAGCGGGATGGCGTGTCAGAAACAAACCTTTCTAATTTTCAGACTCATGTCCGCATGAGATGTACTTAGTCCTGTGTTCTGGGTTTGAAACTCCTCTATCAATAAATTTTTTCCTATTTCTATCCTAGACGAGGTCCTGTCTTGTCTAGTATAAGTTGTTTTTCTTGGTAATGTTTCGGTTTGTAAGTTTCTCCTGTTTCTGGTTTTGCTTACATTATGTTGTGCTGCCTGCTATCTTGACCATTTACCGGATATTAGCATTGCCTTGCTTTCTGTAACCTTTCATTATACACGAAAGTAGCATCGCACAATCCTAGTTGCGTTATTAATTTTCAGTGGACATTGGTAAAGAAGTTCTTAGCAAATTTTTGCGTCGAGGAAGAGAAAATGACGTATTAATAAACCAGACAATTTCTTCGCCGGTATCGTCGGAGTACATAATTTGAAACAAGCTAATTTCTCCGTTGCATATTCCTGCATGGACATCGTACCCTTCTTTACGTTCCATACATTACGTTAACTTTAAAATTTGATTTGAGTTTCGTTATTCAATATCTCGAATAAAATTTTTTCTTTGAGTTCGGCCATAGTTTGGGGAAACTCTCTAAACTATCTGCCCAGATTCGTGCATTACCCTGCAACGTATCTGATAAACGATTCTAGTTTTCTTACTGTCGGAACACAGATTTAAAGAAAGAAATTATACCTCTTTCCTTTAAATACACATGGATTTTCATCTCCTGCACTGGGGTAGGAGTACACGGCAATGAAACATACGTGGAGCTGAACACTTCCTCCACTCGGTGAGTAAATTTTCCTAATTGATTTTTCAGTTCTACTACTTCATTCTTATATGCATTAATTTGATGTTGTAGAACGCCATCCTGTTCAGAAAGAGCCTTTATTCCACTATCTAATTTATTAGCTTGAACCTGAACTTGTTCAGTAACTAATTTCTGGAACTTTTCTACTCCTTGTTCTACCTCTATCTGCCTGTCAGATACGGCGGTTATAAGATCCGATTGTGTTTCGATCCTAGTTTCAAATTCTTTCGTTACTTGATCCACTTTTTCTTCTAATTCAAGTCCCAGCTCCGTGAATTTTTCTAAGTTCTCGTGTTCTTGTGCTAATTCTTGTTGAACCTCGCTCTTAAATTCGACCTTCACCGCTCCGCTAATTCCAGTAAACTGTGCTTTTAAATTTTCTTCTAACTTCTATTATTTTCTTTACAATTTGTCAGAATTCCGTAGATTTGTTTCCAATGCATTTATTGCCGGGAGTTATTTTCCTCTAATTTGGTTTAAGTAGCCTTGTATTCTCCTCTAGTTGTAGTTTCAAAGTAACCTTGTTCTCCTCTAGTTTAGTTTCCAAAATAACCTTGTTCTCCTCTAGTTTAGTTTCAATGCATTTATTGCAGTTATTTTCTTCTAATTTGGTTTCCAAAGTATTTATTGCCAAGGATTATTCTCCTCTAATTTAGTTTCCAAAGTAACCTAAATTTTTTATGGTTTCCTCTGTTTTTCATCCTGCATGATAACCTCACATCTAATTGTTGCATAAATTGACCTATTAACCGTTGCATCATTGCGAATTAGCCCTCTCGAGGTTTCGTTCTTCCTCATCCTGATCTCGTGTTGGCGTTGGCTGTGATTCTGTCGGCGACGTCGCACTAGTTTCTCCTGCGTTTCGTTCTACTCCTGTCGTTTCCTCCGATCATCGTACCTGGTGCTTGTCCCCAGTTTCCCTATCGCTATCTGATTCCTCAGAAGTTCCTTCCACGATAGGTAAATTCTAGCCACGTTATACTTATCTGCCATTTTGAATCTATTACGCTGCCTAGAATCAATCAATTCTTTTCCCAGACACCATACCTCTCACAAAATATTTTTTAGAAATACCAGACACAATTTGGAAACTGATAAAACTCTCATATAATAAATATCCTTTTCAAAAAAAAAAGCCTCCTGAAATAACACACTTTTACTCCAACACACTTGTACTCTACCAACCTTGTCAAATTTTAGTGAACTGTGATTCAATTGTACTAGTAATTTTAGTTTACACCAAATTTGGTCTCAGTTATTCCCAATCAGTTTGTCGTAAGTATCCAATAATCGAGCCCCGCTTATGGGCGCCAATTGCGAGCCACCGGTCGTGTGCGGTACAAGCCGTAAGGCCAGCACCCGACCTGAGACGTCTAGGGGGGGTGGCGAACACCATTCACCAGATGGTCGACTAGCTCAGTATAGACGTCCCAGTGTGGACACAATAAAATAAAAAAAAATAGGGGGGGCAGGGTCGTGAAGATCGTTTTATGGATTGGATGCAAAAAGTACAAACAACTCGGTGAGAATCACTTTTCACTAAATTCAGAATATATTCTAAAAATATTGGCTGCTTTGTAAATACATACAATGCTTTTATAAGGAAAAATCAAGAAATACAGAATACTCTTGACTAAAAAAAAACACACTAATAACACAATACACAATTTCCTACTTTCATCTACAACCCAATTGTTTAACAAACACACTTTCAAATTCGAAAAATCGTTAAAATATTACTTTACAATTGAAAGAAACACACATTGAAAATCAAAAATTAATACTTTTCCTAAACATTACTTTACAACAAAAGAAACTCTTTCTCTCTCTAAATCCAGAAATTACTAATATTATAATTATATACTTACACAAACTCTTAATCACTATATTACTATATTGATCTTGAAATCCTTTTTGAAAGAAAAGATTGATTCTGTTCTCGTATTAGAAGTCGGACACAAATGTACTTTTACTTTTTCTTATCTTTTTTTTAAGCGTAGAAGTAAATCTGTTACCCCTCCCTTTTTCTTTTTGCATGATAGATACAGAATGAGCTTTCTTCAGTAAACTAGTCCACTCCTATCCCTACAGGAAACATTTTGGAACGGCCTGTGTTCTGCGTAGAGCAGTCTGGGCTTCCTTCTACCCCTTTTCACCGAGCTGCTTCGGCCTTGAAGCGTCGTGTCCTCGGGTTGAGAACGCCGTTGCTCCCTCAGAAATCGCCTTCTTCTTCTCGTTCAAGTTTTATATGCTTGAATACTCTCATATGAATTTTACTTTATTTTCGATTACAGTTAATGACCAACTGGATATTCAGTGAAAATGAATCCAGAATCACCCGCACATATGAGCACCAACTTCAAGAGTATTTAAATATACGAAAAGCATGTAGAGAGAGAAAAAAAAAAACTCTTCTGGTCTTCTAGAAGGATTTTCCTCGAAAAAGTTATAATCAAGTCCGCTGCAATGTCACTTCCTGGTACCATTTTCCATACGTCCGCCCAGTTCAGCTGCTACCTTCAGAAGAACTTGCTGCTCATCCTACCTCCGGTCTCTCGCCCTTAGTCTAGGTGGCGGTCTCTCTCTTGTTTTAAATTCATTATCATTCCAAATATCCATCCGCGACAAGCGTATGATTCAAAATATTCGCTTTCTTAGGGCGGTATGTGACACGTTTTCGGAATCTAAGAAAACGGGCGGTCACAGTATACATTAGAAGTGGCATATATTAACCAAAAATAGCAGTGAATTGAACACTTCCTAAGGTTGGGGATTAACTAAGAACGTTGTTGAACTTATCCATATATCATATTGATCTCAGTTACAGTTACGACCTTTGTGCTTATCACTGCATTATAACTAATCTAGTCTGTTATTTGTGTTGAGGACCGTTTGTCCTTACATTCAGTGCCTCTGATCGGGAGATCCTAGGTTCGAGTCCCGACGGTGACAGGATTTTCGACATTAGCTACGAGTACACTAGCTTCCTACATAGCTAGATCGAATTCAGGCGCTGTCTTAGAGAGAATTCCAGGGACTGGGTGCACTGATCCGCTCAACACCACTTTTCCACTCAACACCAGGCGAATGCCGGAGCAGCACCCTAACAAACGGGCCACGGACCGCGAGCGATCTTTCCTACCTCTTCATTGTCGCATTCTCACACCTTACATACACATACTTACATGCACTACACTACCACACATGCCGGGAGACAGGTCAAGAACTTAGAGCTTTCCGCTCACCCGGCTGGGGCATTGCCTTGCTGGCAAGATATTATTTGTTGGCGAAATCCCCGCTAGCCGACGGTAGGTCGACTCTGAGGCTCACTATTTCGCGGGGGAAAATCACCGTCACCTCCCGAGAAAAATACGTGCACCACACTTACGGGAAAATGACCTTAGCAGTTGACGCGCCCGGATTCACTGGTCAATCAACCATCTATTTATAATAGCAAACTGTAAACAAAAAAATCGATTTTTTGGAATAAGTATTCTCATATGTAATCTTTATCTACATTTCATTTATTTCCAATGGTTTCAGGGTCTGCGGACTGTTAAATATTTCATCAGCCTCCGGCCGCTAAGAGTGGCTTTTCGTCCCTCTGTTTGGTAGTGAGAATAGTTATTTAAGGGGACCCGGAATGCCCCATCCCACTCATGTTAAATTGGGTATTTAAGGAACATTTACTCAGAAACATGCATAACTTCAGGAGTTCATATTTCTACTAGAAGAGACATGAATAATTTGTAAAGACTGAGTAAACAGTTTTTGAAATAATAAATTATTTTATGAGATACTTCTTTTGTATATGTTACATTTTCCTTTTGAACGAGGTATTGTGTTGAATAAAATGTCCAAATATTAACTCAATTTGTGTTATCTTCAGGTTTTCTAAGAACAAAATATAATCTGCAGTTCTCTTTGTTGGAGGTCTGTAGATACAAAGTATTATCACTTTTAGTGAAGTAAGATGTACAACAGAAATTTCGAAAACATTTTTAATGGAGTACACATTTAATTCCGCCAAGGAGATAGAATCAATATTATTTCTAACGTAAATACAAGAACTCCCGTACGTAGGACCTTTATGCGATTCTCTCTCTCTGCAATAAAATCATGCGAGGTAAAAGTTTCGAAATTGGAAAATGCTAAGTTCATTAGGAGATAACCAATGTTCTGTAGAGCAAATTTCTGTTTCCGCAAATTTCCGTCGAAATTTCTGTAAAGCAAAGTTCATTATTCCGTACTTGGCCTACACTGAGATTTCGTAATCACTTATTGGTTGGGAGAAACGAAGTTATCGGTAAATGTTTCTGATGTGTCCAAATTCAACACACTCAAAATTCAATAAACAATTTATTGATAGAGAAAACAGGTACAGAGCTATAGTGCCGAATATCCAGGAGAATGTACAAAGAAACTTAGCCGAGTTGTCGTAACCAGTAGAAGCACCAAAATATCGCCGAGTCACCAATTCTCCGTAGTGGGAAAGTCCGTGGTCGCAGCACTGTCCGTCGTAATCGCAATCTTCCAAGTTCTATCACTTATCGCCACACCTCACAGTTACTCGGCCGCTCACTCTCTGCCTCTCCCCGGGCCACGGCCGGCTTATATTCGCTCCGGGCCGCAAGGTCCGCAGGCTGGCAGGCGTAGCAGGGGGCGGAGGTTGGGACTCGCCCCGCTCGCTCAGGCGTGGCGGCCGCACATCTTTAAGGCCTGCGCTTGTCGCTGGCCGCTGCCGCCAGGGCGGTAACGCCCTACTGTGGCGGCACCTTCGAAACTGTGCGGCCGGTCACGACACCCTCCGCGCCCAATTGCGTCGTGTACGGCGCGAAACGCACCCTCCTGGTGCTCCTCCGGGGGCGCAACCTCGTCCTGGGTGTCTCCCCGGCGTCTTCCTCTCCTGGCTCGCCGACGTCCGCTGCTGGGGGCTCTGCTGTGCTCTGCTCGCTCGTCCCCGCGGCGGCTGCTTCCTGCGGGATGTAAATGGTTTCCCTCATCGCTTTTTTGAAAAACTCCTGCTGGGACACATTGGGGAGTGAGTCCACCCTGCTGGGGTTCACCCGGGGTCTCAACTGTCCCTGGTGGCGTGTCACCACCCTACCCTCCGTGCGGACTAAGTATGTCCTGTTCCCTTTTGCCGTCGTTACAATGCCCGGAAGCCATGCTGGGCATTTTTTAAAAGAGGTACAATAAACCATATCACACACCTGGAATTTTGGTTGCGTTCCTACCGACCTGTAAGGATCTCCTGGGCTCAGCAAAGACAACAATGTTCTCGGTTGTCTCCCGTGTAGCACCTCGGCAGGGCTCCTGCCGTCCGCGCCTGGCAAGGTGCGGAAGGTGCCAAGACCCGCAGCAACGCTCTGGACCTGTGCGTACCTGCTGCGCGCGCTTTCGCCATAGCCGTCTTGAAAGTTCTTACAAACCTTTCCGCCTCCCCGTTCGATTGCGGGTGAAACGGCGGTGCGCAGACATGCTGGATCCCATTGCTCGCGCAGAAGTTGGCAAACTCTTGGGACGTGAACTGGGTCCCGTTGTCCGACACCAATGTGACCGGGAGCCCTTCGGTCACAAAAATCCTCTCCAGGGCATTGATGGTCTGCGCCGACGTGGTGCTGGCCATTTCCACCACGTATGGGTAATTGGATTTGGCGTCCACTACTACCAACCACATCTTGTCCCAAAATGGACCCGCGAAGTCTATGTGCACCCGTTCCACGGCTCACTAGGTTCCGGCCAGGGAACCAAATCCTTCCTAGGCGCACTCTGATTTAGTTGGCAGGCCTCGCACCTCTTAAGTAATTGGTTGATGTCTGCGTTCATTCCCTCCCAGAAACAGTGACGACGCGCCAACTGCTTCGTACGGACCACCCCCTGTGTCCCTCATGGAGGAGGTCCAATACTGTCTTCCTCAGAACTTTCGGGATGACGACTCTCGTGAATTACTCTCCCGCTAAGAGCAACACCCCCGCCTTGCAAGTTAATCTGTCCTTGGAGTACCAAGAAGCATTGCTCCTCAAACACCTAAGTGGCCAGCCTTCCCTTACGTAATTCCTCACTGTCCGTAGCTTTGGATCCTTGTCCGTCTCCTGTGCGATCTTCTTGGCTCCCAATGGAAATTCTGATAGTACTAAGCACTCTTCTGAGTCGATCTGTAGGCATTCTTCCTCCAATTTGTCGAACTCCAGGTCCGGGCCTCCTGGCAACCTGGATAAAGCGTCTGCATTGGCATGCTGAGTCGTGCTTCTGAAGTGAATCTGGTAATTGTAGTCCGACAAGAATAGCGCCCACCTTTGAAGCTTCTTCGCTGTGCTTTCCGGGATCCGTTTTCCCGGGTGGAATAACTGCACTAGCGGCTTGTGATCCGTTATTATATGGAACTTACTACCATATAAATAATCGTTGAATTTTCTCACCGCGAAGATTATTCCCAATGCCTCCTTTTCAATTTGTGAGTAATTCCTCTGATGTTTGTTGAGGGATTTTGACGCAAACGCAATTGGCCTCTCCACACCATTGTCGTCCTTCTGCGATAATCCCGCCCCGAGACCATACTCCGAGGCGTCAGCCGCTACTGTGGTGAGCCTACCCGGCACAAAATGGTTTAACTTAGCTGTTTTCACCAGTGCCTCCTTTAACTGGTTCAGTGCTCTTTCGCAGTCTTGTGACCAAACAAATTTCACTCCTTTCTTCCTTAGCTTGTTGAGTGGAGCTGCGATAGTAGAAAAGTTTCTAATGAACTTATTATAATAATTTACTTTTCCCAATAATGCCTGTAGCTGCTTCACGTCTGCCGGTGGTGGCAGCCGCAGGATGGCTTCTACGTGTTGGCTAGTGGGTGAAATGCCGGTGCTGTCCAGCACGTGCCCCAAGAACACTACCTGGTCCTTAAAGAATTCGCACTTGTCCTTATTCACCTTTAACCCATTGTGGTGGAGCACTTTAAATACACTCTCCAAGTTTTCCTTGTGCTCCTTCTCCGTGCTCCCCGTGACTATAATATCGTCCAGGTAGTTGCAGCAACTCCTCAGCTCTGCTGTCAACTGTTCTAGGCAGCGCTGGAACAGTGCGGCTGCGGAATTCACGCCGAATGGTAGCCTGTTGTACCTGAAGAGTCCTAACGGGGTGTTAATTACCAAAACTTCCTTGGCGTCCTGGTCGAGTGGTAGCTGTAGGTATGCGTCCCGCAGGTCAATTTTCGAAAATTTTCGCCCGCCGGACAACTTGTAGAACAAATCTTCCGGCTTGGGGATTGGATATTGTTCTACTTCCAGCTGTTGGTTCACTGTACTTTTGAAATCCCCGCACAATCTAATCGAACCATTGGCTTTCTTTACTACAACCAAAGGTGTGGCCCACTGGCTTGTTGACACGGGAGTGATAACACCATCAGCCTGCAATCGTTTCAGCTCCTCGGCCACTTTTTCCCTAAGGGCCCACGGGACTGGTCTTGCCTTGAAAAAGTTTGTGCCCCTCCTTCAACTGGATGCTTGCTCGAAATGCCTACCTCCCGAGTCCGGTGAGAACACTTCTGGAAACTCCTGTTCCAGTTCCCCGATGACCTGTGTCTCTTCTTTGTCGTCGATCCGGTTCACCGAGTCCACCACTCCAAACCCTAGCTTATCAAAGGAGTCGAGGCCTAAGATGTTCGTGACGTCATAACGGTCCACCACGATCACTTCAATCTCTGTCTGTCTCTTCTTGTAAGCTGCCCTTAGCGACACTTTCCCCAGCACCTTAATCGGGGTCCTGCCGAAGGCGTACAAGCCTTTTTGTACCCTCTGCAACCTGGGTGACCCTAATCGCCGGTAAGTTTCTAAATTGATGAGTGTTACCGCGTCCCCTGTATCTAACAGAAAACTCACCGGCACTTTTCCCAGCTCAATTTCAACCATCAGTTTCTCCTGCTTGTGGGTGTCGAGTACTTGACTGATCATATCGATTTCCATGTCTTGCTCCTGTTTTTTGTACCGTTCCGTGTGCCTCCTTCTTCCGCACACTTCCCTGATGTGACCCACTTTCTTGCACCAAAAACACTGCGCATTACGGAACCTACATTTGTTCTCTTGTATGTAACCTCCACAGTTTTACATGATTTCTTGATTTGCACTCTGTCACTGTCACTGTCACTGTTACTGGCTCTCCTGAACACTGGTTTGCCGCTGGGTCGGCGGTTACGCCTCCACTCACTGCGGTTGCCGCCTCTGTTGCGGTAACCACTCTCGGCACTGTCACTATACTCACTGGTGTCACTGTCGGTCTCGTGTTCTTTTGCCGTCTTTCCCCGGTGTATCGACCCACTGTTCTTGACATGGTGCACATGCGACTCTGCTGCGATCTGGCGAGCTGTTTCACATGTCATTTCGTATGTTTTACATAGGTTGTGTACCTCCTCTAATGACGGGTTATCACTTTGTAAGGCTTGAAACCTAATTTTCTCTTCCGGTGTGTGTAGCACTACCATGTCCCTTATTAAAGTCTCCGCGTATGATACTTCCTTATCTGATGGCGGCACCTGAACTGACAATGCCGCGCCAGCCCGACAATTCCGTAATCCACTCGCTGTGTTTGCCCCTCGCTTTTTCTGCATTGAAAAAATTTGAATCTAGCTGCAACCACATGAGGTACTTTGTTAAAGTGATTGTTGAGTTTCTCTAGCATTTCCGCCCATTTGACACTCGATATTTCTCTCTCTGGGAACAGCTTTCTTATTAGGTCAGTCACTCTTGTTGCCTACGCAGCTAAAAAAACGCCTTTTCGTTTTGCGTCTCCTACCTTGTAAACACAGTAGGTGCTGCTCCAACCTGTGTATGTACTCGTCCCATTCTTCTGCGTCCGGCCGGAAACCAGGGAACTGTGGAGGGGAGCGGGCACTGACCGCCTCCAACAATGCAGCCATCTGTGCCTCCGCCTGTTGCCGCTGCTGCTGCATCTGTTGCTGCTGTTGCTGCATCTGTTGCTGTTGTTGCTGTATCTGTTGTTGCATCAGCATGATCAAATTTGTTATTTGCTCGGGCTCCATATTGTTGTTTTCTCCTCGTCGCCAATTTGATGTGTCCAAATTCAACACACTCAAAATTCAATAAACAATTTATTGATAGAGAAAACAGGTACAGAGCTATAGTGCCGAATATCCAGGAGAATGTACAAAGAAACTTAGCCGAGTTGTCGTAACCAGTAGAAGCACCAAAATATCGCCGAGTCACCAATTCTCCGTAGTGGGAAAGTCCGTGGTCGCAGCACTGTCCGTCGTAATCGCAATCTTCCAAGTTCTATCACTTATCGCCACACCTCACAGTTACTCGGCCGCTCACTCTCTGCCTCTCCCCGGGCCACGGCCGGCTTATATTCGCTCCGGGCCGCAAGGTCCGCAGGCTGGCAGGCGTAGCAGGGGCGGAGGTTGGGACTCGCCCGCTCGCTCAGGCGTGGCGGCCGCACATCTTTAAGGCCTGCGCTTGTCGCTGGCCGCTGCCGCCAGGGGCGGTAACGCCCTACTGTGGCGGCACCTTCGAAACTGTGCGGCCGGTCACGACAGTTTCACTTATGGTAGCAATCGGGTGAAGAAACTTTGTCGTTCTTCTGTTTCAAAAAGGAGCCATTTTGCATGCTGGCAGAGATCTAACCATATTACCAACAGATCTCTTACATCCTCACCAACTTCAATCAGTCTCATTAGTTGGATCTAAGCACAAAACTGTGTTCATTATCGAGTGTCCGCGGCTTCCTTCGCTTGTTTGCAAGCCATTTCTGCTGATAAAATCTTTGTATTCAACATTACTATTAACCGACTTTCATTATTCGTAGTAGCAAGAAAATTTTCTTTCCACGTCATGTGAATCATTGTGTTGTCTAACACTATGTACGCACCTTTTTTTTGAGACATATTAATTCGCTTAGCACTTCAGAGTAACCATAAAAACATCTAAGGAGATATGCTTGTGATAGATTTGGTTTGGTTTTGTGGTAGATATTTTGACACATAATCAACGTAATTGTCACGGATAGACTCGTGTTTCTTGTATGAGAAAAAAACCCATCATTGATGACGTATTGAACTTGGACACTAAATTACTTCTATGTTAGTAGTTAGAATGCTATAACGAGTGTTCAGGTTTGTCATCAATAACTTTGCGAGGAAACAAGACCGAAAATATGAACAAAGTACTTTTATTTAAGATTTTTCAAAATATTTTAAGTTATCCGGTAAAAAACGCGAATGCCATATATATATATATATATATATATATATATATATATATATATATAAAATATGTATGTCTATAAAAACTAGGGCCTTCAGAACCTCCGCATCGCTGAAGGCACGTTCGACTTCAAAAATATTAATTTTCTCTTGCATTTTATTATTTACCTACTTTCCTTTTTCCAATTAAAATGTAAACAGATTTTCATGGCGCTATATTTATTTGCATACAACTTCATTGGATATAAATGTAGTGAAGGAGGTTAAGTGGAGTTCCATTTTCACAGTAACATTCAGGGATATTTTGCACACTAACGGCAATACCATTGATTCTACAAGAAAACTGTACATTCACATTGTAGACAATTTTAACCTCCTTCATTCCATATCCGGTTAATACTTACGAAAAATTGAGAGTTTTTAAGTTATATTGAGATAAAATAGGATAATTCCCGTTTTTCATGTGTTTCGCTTACATCACCAAATTTCGTGTTCTCACGGCTAAATCGTTTATCGGAGAAACAATTCTTACGGACATTAAATGTAGGTAATTTTATCTTCTTTCATTTTGTATAGGACCATTAATTACGAAAAATGGATGGCTTTTGAGTTATTTTGAAAAAACTGACAAAAGGTGTGGTATTTACGTATTTTTTTGCTTAAAAAATGTATTTCTAGACAAAACTTTTCTTGGCAAACCTGATATTCGTGATCAGCGACCCCAAAAAATATAGGAACCAAATATCAAAACTACACCAAAACTTTTTCTTATTTTCTACCATTCGACTGGACTGGAGGCAAATGCTGGTCATCGTTCGTCAGGAAGACCCCGCAATCGCCTGGGAAGCTCGGAGGCTGGAGGGAGGGGGGCAGGTAGCGGGACCAGCTGGGTCGGCCGACCCACCCGAGAGCCGCCCGTCGGCATGGATACAACACCCCCTTTTCGTGTCCCTCTGCATCGCGCGATATTTCCTACAAATACCCCCCGCCAACAGCCAGTCCTGTTCTTCCCTTCACACTTCGCGACGTTGGCGCTTTCTATCGGCGGACGGGAAACTATTCAAAGGAGGTAGCTCGAAACAAACCTCATGAGCCCTCTATATACATCTTTACTCTATGTCAAAGTACGAGAGTCAGAACAAAAGAAAGCAGAGAGAGAAGGAGGGGGATGGAGAGAAAGATGTATGTGAATGTCAGAGTAGACAGACAGAGAGAGGGCAGGAAGGAGATGTACCTATGCGAACATAGAAGAGTCCGAGCGGACCTCTGTCCGCTTTCTGTCTAGAAAGTGATTGAGAGAGGGAGGGAAGGAGAGAGATACCTATGTGAAAGTAGAAGAGTCCGAGCGGACAGAGAGAAAGTGAGAGAGAGGGAGGTAAGGAGAAAGAAGTCATATCGAAGTAGAAGAGGCAGAATGAGGACTGACAGGCACAGAGGAAGGGAAGACATATGTCACAGGAGATCAGAGCGAGGACAGAGAGAGAGAGAGCGACAGAGGGAGGGAGAGACCTATGTTAAGGTAGGAGAGTCACAGCGGCGACAGAGAGGAAGCGAACGAGAGAGACCGTCAGAGAAATAGAGCGGAAACGCACTGCAAGGACAGAGCAAAGGGAAAAACCAGTGCAGTCAGCAAACTCAAAGAGAAAGGACAGGGAGCAGTGGGGATGAAGAGCGAAGGAAAGATAGCGAGGTGAGGTAGAAAACGTCTACATATGGCGTTGAATGGAGAGCGAGTACAACGGGAGATTAATAGAGAGCGAACACAGGCAGGAAGGAATGAAAATAGAGGAAAGAACCAAAAGGGAAAGCGAGGACAGCCGTCGCGTCAACGAGCGAGAGAGGGAGATAAAAGACGGACGGAGAGAGCTTGTATCGATTTCCAAGCAGAGCGTAGCGGTTGAGATGGCCCGGCGATTAGAGCTTCAAGGGGTCAAAGTGGCAGTTTGCTCGAGAGTGCCTTAGTTAATTACGGTGATAGACGGATCGATGAATTAACAAAACTGCGACACTTCCTAAAGTTGTTGATTGCCTCAGTTTGTAGTCATGGTTTCCGGACCCAATGTGAAAAAGTTTATGCTTTTCACATACTGCTACGTAGGTACATGCATTCAGTTTTCAGAATAATTATATCTGTATAAACGGAAATGGAGGGTGTGTCTGTTACAAAATAACTTTTAATAATCCCATATGCTTATTTAGATGGTTTACAAATAATTTCAATTGCTTTTACGGTGTTTGTCTTTCTCTTTCTCTGGGTAATATCTAAAACGGATCAGCATATGCAACACGGTTGAATGAACCGTATTGCAAATGGGCCACATACAGGAACAGAACGGGTTTACAGCTGCCCATAGCAACGATAACGAGAGCAGGGTAGGTCAGGTGACGCAGAGCAAGTTGGGTGGGGGCGGGTGAAGCTACGAGGGTGGGATGAGGCAGGCGGAGTTCGGACGGGTCGGGGAAGGTTCGGAGCGGGGTAGGCCAGGTCATGGGTGGTGAGGGTGGGACAGGCAGGGAATTGTCCGGTACTCATAAGAACAGAGACAGAATTTGCAATATGGCGTCTGAACTTGCATCCGGCCTAAACAACCAACTAAAAATTCATTTATTTACATTCACTCAATGCCTTCATTTTTTTCGTTGCCAACGTCAGTCAACAACACATCACTAATCGCATTATTATAGTAATCTGCACATCGCGAAATTATTGAAATTTTGACATCAAGGGTTGTCAACAGAAAAATGAACAAAAATACACTAAGTTGCATTTTAGTCTCCTTTTGAGGTGGTCAAAACTAGAGTGCGGGGATAAACTATACAAGAATTCATTCCTTTTCCTCTCATAGGTCATTGTGATCAACAAATCTGCGGGTGACTTAAGTATATCAGATAGTCATCAATATTAATAACATAAACACGTGCGTATTTTCAAAATAATGATATTTTAATTCACTCATTTCGATATTTTCATGGAAAAAATCATTCAATTGCTTTTACACTTTTTTGTCAGGCCTATTAGTTCGGGTAATCTCGGAAGCACATTCGCCGACTTTTTACTCTTACTCAAAGGAATACAGCAAAATCTGACTAAGCCGGAATCGATCGGGACACCAAAAAAATCCGGTTAAGGTAGGTTTTTCGTTTTATGCAAGGTCCATTTTATCACGTGTATTGACGTTTCTGCCTTGAAAGCAGTAAATTACATTTTTATAATAATAATCAAAATACATTAATATATAACGCATTTATGGAAGGAATGATCAATAAATGAATATTAAACACTTTTCAACAACAGTATCTTAATTTAATTGAAAAATGCACACCTTCGCTGGTGCGAACAGAGACTCGTTTGAGTGTGTCCGATACTCGTCGATTGTGCTGCATTCGAAACCTGCCCGAAGTACTACTTGGAATACAGTGATGAGAGAGTAAAGAGAAAAATATGATAGAAAACAAACTCCCAGCAGTGAATACAAGCTAAATACAAAATATGCGAGCAGTGAACTTTGGAAACAGATTTTATTAGTGATTATTTTAGTAGTCATTATTCTATTAGTCATTATTCTGTTGATCATTATTATATTAGTTATTTACTTTATTAGTTATTATTTTATTTGTTATTATTTTTATTAGACAAGACAAGAGACAAAAGAGAAACTCATTGACACTCTAGGCATTGTGTGATATTTTATTGATTCACAACGCCAAAGTATGTATGAATCCTTAAGTATCAAATATTGTAAAATGTTATTGGTATGCATCTACTTCCTATTATTTTTAGATCAAGAGTCTTCGGATTTTTATACATTTTAGTATTTGCGCAGGCAGTGAGCGCGACACGAAATGTGAATTGGTCATTGTCATAATAGTGATAAGTGGAAAATTCGTACGTCCTTCCGTACGTACTTGGCCTTGTGAAGCGACGCTCATCCTTCGATTAGTTGCACGCCAAACTTTTGTAATTTCCCTCTATAGTTGTTTTGAAGAATGGTAAAACATTTACAGAGTGAATTTAACTCATACCTATGTTTTTGTTTTGTATTATATTATTATTATTTATTGCTATTTTGTATAATGGTTATTAGTTTTGTATTATATTATTAACATTTTCTAAATAAGATTTCTAGAATTAAAAGTAATGTTATACCATATTTTATTTTCCTATATTAATATAAATTAATATTAATATTAATAAAAATGAAATATCAATAAATATGACAATGTCATTCTTCTAAATAGTACTTAAGTACTATTTAGAAGCATGGCATTGTCATATTTATTGATAATTTTTCCAAGGTCTTGCGAACATCAGGATTTAAATATTAATAAACATTACCCACATATTAAAATATTCAAAAATTCTTAAAATTCAATGAAACGTTTTTGTATTGATAAGTGAAGATAAATTTTAATAATATAGAAATAAATAAAATAGCCATTTGTATTTAACGATCCGTTTCCTAGACATAACTTTCGCTATCTTTCTTGGAAAATTAAATTATACACCACTCTTGTATCTTTCTACTACCAACATCTATTTGTGACCGCAGTGTTCTTTTGATATGTTCGAAGGTACAGGAGTTCAGTTTTTAAATTTAGAATTGGTTTCGAAAAAATATAGTATGTAAACTACATTTGTATATTGTTGCAATATGGCCTCTAGGTGCACTTTGCACAATAACCTGTATCGCTCAAAATGAAACACGTGCGATGGAAGTTTAATCGTCGATGTCTCAAGGCGCTTCCAGCCCCGCTAGTAAGGGTCACTCGAGTATGCGGGACTCGAATATTGTGTACTCGGGCACTGGATGTTCGAACGAGTACGAGCGAGTAATATCGCGAAGATGCAATGCTCTATTTTATACCCTCAAATCAGGATGTCACGGGTACCTCTAAGTATGCCCTGAAACCATTACATGAAACCACTGTGAGAATTTCAAACTTTTCTGGGAAATTGGACCATATGTTTTTGGAAATAGAGGGAAGTACTTTTGTAAAAATATAGTTCCAATTATCATTAAAATCTCTGAAATTTTGAAAATTTCAAAAGTTTACATTCATATACGCAACTTCCATTCAGTCTCAATAATAGTCATAGATTAGTTTCTCAATGCAATTTATTCTTCAATTTGAGATTTTCGAATAATGTCATGATTTTTTAGGAGGAGGAGGAGGGGTGGAGGGAGGCAGAGAGGAACAAGGAGGGATAGATAGGGATGGGGTTGCGAGGCCGGAATATAGAAAATTGAATAAATAAAAATAAAATAAATAAAATAAAATTATGATATAAAAAACTGATTCCTTCCATTTTACTCTGTAAATGGTAGTTAAGAGTAAATGCTAAAAATGTCTGTGGATTTAAGGGTTCGAAAATTATCAGTTTTGCCAAAGAAATATATAACCTAGTTATACATGTGGTAAATATGTAACTAACTTACACATGACGCAATTGTCCGTTTGTCAGGCACTTAATTATGTAGTGTTGTTTGCAGGTACGTGAACGTTCTAGGGATTATACAATTTTCTCGAGTTGATAGTCGTGAGGTTCGATGCATTAGCTATAACGACGATGCACAATCAGACATGATCAATGCTCTCCAAAAAAGAAAATTAACCTCTAATATAATCGTTTCCCATAAGAAATTCGCCCTTGCAGATGTAGTCGGTCACATCTGACATTACCTCCAATCAATTTCAGACGAATACTTGACAAATTCGTTGAGCAACAGAGTATGTCAGCGCGTCTTCCTTTCTTATTGCCATTCTCTGTTCCCATTTTTAGGACTAATCATCCATCACCGGTTGAAATAGCTCATAACAACTGCCGATGGTGGACTGGTTGATTGGTTGTTAATGATTACGGACACGTCAAGTACTGAGGTCATTAGTTCCGTATGTGTAGCGCATGCTTTTTCATCGGGAGGTGGCGGTGATCTCTCTGCCGTCGACTTGCGGAGGGGTGTGCCCCTCCGAGCCTGCACCCGACATATTGATAGCGTGCTCGAAGTGCGTGTTAGTGTAAATGCGTGTAAGTAAAGGGTGAGGCTAGGACAAGGAAGGGGAAAGAAATATCGCGCGCGATCCGGGGCTCGGTTGTTAAGTTACTGGCCCAGCATTCGCCTGGTATTATTCAGAGACAGCATGGAAAACTACCGATCAGAGCAGTCAGCCACAAGAGTTCTCAGCCAAAGAGCGGCTAATTTCAACCCAGCTAATGTCAAAAATACGTCACCATCTCTGGACTCTGAAAATTAGGCCCTCTCAGTCGGAGGCGCTGCAGAGGCAACGCCATCTCAGCCCGTGCGCAGCCTCAGTTGCGGCTGGAACCGACTCCGCCGCGCGGGTGCCAGAGGAGGCCGCCTGAGTGCGCTGCAGACAGAAGAGGCGGAGGGTGGAGTGGGGGTGTGCTAAAGCTGGAAGAGGGGAGCGAGGACGGGAGACGGTGCCGGGGAAGTGATGAGGTGGAGGGGGGAGGGTGGAAGAGATGGAAGTGGGGGGTTTTTGGTGATAAGGGCGGAGCCGGGGGAAAGAAAGGGAAGTGTCGATTTGGTGTTGAAAAAGGGATGGGAATTGTGCCGGGAATGAGGGGGAGATAGGGAGATGACGAGTGTTAGATGGTATAGAGGATGGGTAGGCTGATGAGGAGATGATGGTGCCGGGCAGGTAATGAAGTGTGAGCGGAAGGTCGAGGCGAAGGTCCTTTGGTAACGGGGATATGTTGGTGCTGGGTAGATGGTCTTGAAACAGACTTCCCTAATATAGTTAAATATCTAATACAAACACAAAGGAGCTTTCATTCGTTCAAATATCCTTCAAACAAAAACCTTCCGGGTTTTTTAAGAACCTGCATCAATCAATAACAGTATCCGAAATAGCATTAGACTTAAAACAGCGGTACCCTTCAATACTGAAAGTGACCAGGCTCCCATTCCTGTAGTGGACTCCGATTTTAACGGAACCGAACCAATTGACATCTACCTATCAATAGATCAAATATGTAACCATCGAGTGAAGGTAGAAAGACGTAAAAAACCGAAAGGCCCTCTGCAATGCCAAAGATGTTTGGATTTCGGACACACAAAAAATAACTGCAATCACGTCATCAACTGCGCGTTCTGTGCGGGCAATCATTATTCAGTAAAGTGTCCCAAGAAGAACGAAACTCCGACGTGTGCTCTCTGTAAAGGAAACCACAGGGCGGACATTAGGAACCAGAACTGTTTATACTTTAAAGAGATAAGTGAAAAAAAAAGTCCAATGATAATAGTTATGTAAACCAATCCTTAACTGGTCAATCCTCACAAATCAACATTAATCAACAATTCCCACCATTACCTCAAACCAACACAATCCCGAACTTCAACCATATGTCGAACTCCCACAAACAACCCAAAACTCCCGTAACACCTCCCCAACAAATACTCAATCGCCAGCAACCCGATAATCAACACAATAATAAATGCCATCACCTCATGCATTATTAATTTCATCAATTCTTTAATTCCATCTATAATCAGCACCATTCAAAACTCCGTAACCACGTACTTAACCAATAGCACTGGCAGATAAACCCAACAATAATTTAACCTGCTTAAATTGGAACTCCAATGGAATCAATAACAAAAAGGTAGAATTAATTCACTTTCTGCGCCATTAAAACGTTGACATTGCATGCATAGTTGAAACGCACCTCAATCAAAAAAACCTACTATTCATCCCAAAGTACAGTCATTACAGATCTGATAGATCTGAAACCAAAGGTGGAGACGTACTAATAGCAGTAAAATCATGCTATAATCACTACCAATCTAATCTTCCCAACTCCCCCGGCATTGAAGCCATCGCAATTAACATAAATATAAACAATCAATTATGGAAAATAATATCAGTATACAAGCCACCAAGTACTAAAATCCAAAACGCAAACCTACAAAATTTCTTCCAGCCCACGGAAAATGTCCTATTGTTAGGTGACCTCAATGCCAAACATACAAGCTGGGACTGCCAAACCAGCAATCACGATGAGAAAATCTTAGCAAATATAATTAATCAATTTAACTTAAAAGTTTTATCTCTTCCCGAACCAACCCTTTCGACCGTCTGCGCAAACCGGATACCCTTGATTTAGCCATAACCAACACAAAAATAAAATTTCGCATTTCAAAAATTTTTGAACTAGACTCAGATCACATTCCGGTCTTAATGACTACCCAACAATTAACCCCTAACACGCCCCTACCCCTAAAATAAATACTTTAAAAATAAACTGAGCAAACTATCCAACTTTAATCAGAAATGCAATTCCTAGAATAAAGATCCTGAAAACTCCAATTGAAATAGATCAATCAATAAACTATTTGAACGAACTAAACCACTATTAAAAAACATTCAAAATGCAATAATCACAAAAAATAAAACCAGAAGACTGTGGATCCAACTTAAAACTAGAGAACTTAATAAGGAACTAAATCTAATTACTAACATTGTCAAAAAATCACAAAAATCAACAACTTCATAATGTACTAAATTCTCTAAACACCATCAACAACTCGCTCTGGCAATTCACCAAGAAAATACTAAAAAAGACAAAACACAATCCCTCCCTTCAAAACCACGACAGGTAAAGCTTATTCATCATATCATAAAGCTGAAGAACTTGCTGACTATTTTGCTTCGACATTCACCTTAAATAATTCACAATTTCATCCCGAACACAACACCATAATAAAAACAGACAAAGTATTCATGGACCTCACCACAAAATCCAATACACATCTCCGACTGAAATCAATAAAATCATAAAAAACCTCCCAACTAAAAAATCCCCAGGTCACGATTGCATTAATAACACAGCTCTAAAGTATTTGTCACCCCCAGCAATAGCATTTGTAAATAACATTTTCAATTCATGCTTCAGAATCGGCTATTTTCCACTGTCTTGGAAGTATGCAATTATCATTCCCATCCCCAAACCAAACAAAAACGCTGCCTTCACCGACAGTTACCGCCCTATAAGCTTGTTACCAAACCTTTCAAAAATTTTCAAAAAAATAATCCTAAAAAGACTAAACAAACATCTCCACCTAACAAAAGCTATACCAATAGAACAATTTGGATTCACAGAAAAAATATCCACACAACATCAGTTACTCCGTATTACAGAACAAATATACACAGCCTTTCAAAGAAAACACCACACCATAGCGATTTTCATAGACATTACAAAAGCATTTGACTAAACCATCAAGCCCTGAACTACAAACTAATCAAAATTGGCACTCCCCACTACATACTCTCAATAATAGTTTTCTTGACAATAGAACATTTTCGGTAAATGTTAACAACCACCTTTGAAATCCGAGATTAATAAACGCTGGACTCCCTCAAGGTTCCCCACTTTCTCCGCCCTTATTCAACTTGTATGTCGCTGATCTTCCTAAACTACATAATATTCAAACAGCTCAATTTACGGATGATACGGCCATATTCTCTTCAGACATATCCATGGATCTAATTAGAAACAGAATGCAATTATACCTTCACATGTTGGATAGCTGGGCTTCCAAATTCAAGATACAGTTAAATCGAAGTAAAACTTCCGCCAAAATATTCACACTAAGACCTTATACTCCATTCACTCCCATGACTCTGAACAATAACACAATAGAATGGTTACCCAACAAACCGGTCTCGGACTTCAACTAGACACCAAACTAAACTGGAATATATCACACAGTCATTAAAAATCAACATAATAAGTACGCCTGCCCCATATGGATCAACGCCTCCAAAACCAACATTAACAGAATTCAAGTAATACAGAATCAGTTTCTTAGAACAATTGCCAACGCCCCATGGTTCGTATCCAACCTCCAACTTCATAAGGAATTTAACCTCGAACCGTTATCACAGCATATAGCTTATCTCTCCAGTAACTTTTACTCCAGCTTAAATCAAATCCCCTCCCTGGTGCTTTTCAGACTCGGTAAAAATCCCATCCATCAAACCAGAATTACAAATAAATACCCCTACCATTCATTTCTCATCAAATTCGCCGAATTGGAACCTGATTAGAGGACCCACTAGGGATTCCTCTCCCATTGTAATAGTTGTAAGTTAATTGTAAGTTAATTATAAGTTAATTTTAAGTTAGTTAATAAGAAATCAATACATATGTAAAGTTGTTAACAACTAATCTATGTACCTACCATCAAAACCAATAAATTGAAGAAGAAGAAAAAGGATCGTGTAGGATCAGATTTTGTAGGAGATCGAATGGTGGCGCGTTGGGAAGTGAGGCACGGCGGAAGGTGTGGAGAGGCGAGGATGATGGCCATCTGTGACGTAGCAGGGAGAGGTAAGAGGTTAGAATAATGGGAGGAAGGGAAGTGGGGACGGGCCGGTGGTGAGAGCGGGCGAAGAGTAGGCGGAGCGGGGCTGGGGTGACGACGGGACGGGAATAATTATTAGAACGATTACTCGGTGAGAGGGACGAAATTGTGTTGGGGTAGTTAGTAAGGCGGGAGGGATGGTAAGGTGGAGATGTATGGTGGAACGGAAGATTGGTAATTGGGCGGAGATGCAGATGTGTGGAGAGGGCTTCTGACCGGAAGAGAATGGTGACTGGACGGGGATGATTATAATGGAAGAGGTCAAGCAAAGGTCGATGAAGGAGGGGGGGTTATAGCGAGGCAGTATGCTGGCAGAGTGGAAATGGCAGCGGTGAAATGGTCACAGAAATAAAATGGTTGCGGGGCGGGGGTTATTACGATGGGGAGGAAACGCCTTGCCGGAAGGCGGCGGGGAGAGATTGGACGTGCCGAGGCGGAGAAGGGCAACGTGATCTCGCGAGATTCATTGCCTGACTAAGATTTCCGGGCACAATGCCGTGGTTCCCCATCAACCTACACGTCATATCCCAGGGAATTTCTCCTCCTGGTATCTCCCCAGCGGGGCACCCCAAGTCGTGTGTATGTAGAAAGCGATCAGCCCAGGTCAAGGAAGAGAAAGGAAGGATCGCGAACGGTCCGAGGCCCGTTTGTTAGAGTACTCCGGCATTTGCCTGGTATTGATCGGAGAAACCACGGAAAACTACAGTCAGTCGCTACAATTTTCCTCCAGACAGCAGCTGAATTGGATCTAGCTATTTGGGTCCAGAGTCGACAATCTTCTGCTCTCGGGTCTCCAACCTTAAGGCCTCCAGGCGCGAGCCCCTGCAGAGCCCGCGCTTGCTTCGAGCTAATCTCTGAAGTCGGCGTGACCTCTGGAGAGCGTGGCGGAGCGAGGAGTGGCGGGGCGGGCCTGGGCGGGGCCACTTGTTGAGTCGCGGGCGCGGAAAGTGCCAGGCAGGGTGATGGGCGGGGCGGGGCGGGGGGGGCGGGGCGCGGCCATTGATTTTCTGGCCTCGCGTCGTGTCACCGCGCGACGCCCGCCACTCGCCAGATGCTGAGCCGGAGCCGTGTGGCCCGGGCCAGAGAGGCGACATCGCCAACGAGACAGATGTTTCAAGACGGCGATGTTCTAAATTAAAACATCATTGTTCATAAAATATCACCCCAAACCATCGATGGGCTATGTTTTACAACGACAAATGACTTTGATTTTATGACATCACTAGGGAACGGATTTCCATGTAATTACATGTTTTTACAGGAGCTAGATACCTGCATTCAATAATATTTTTTGAGTTCGCAATATATTCTGAACGAATTGGAACTATTTTTATTTTACATATATTGGTATAATTACATAGTTTTACATATGTTATCTACTACTACATATTTCGTTATATTTTAATATATTTATATGTCGAAACGGAATATTTCAGATGCGCGTTTGAATTATATGTTACGGAATCATCTTTCTTAAAAATCAAATGTAATCACCATATCTTCGCCATAATTGTCACCCCCCTCCCCACTTACTACATACTCGGGGTCAAGAATGAGAGGATTTCTGTGTACAAAAGTAATTTCAACTACGACTTTGCTCATGTTTCAAACAGCACATTCGTTACTCAATCGAAAGCTAACAAATATTTTTTACAGAAAATTGTCTTATACGTTGTTCGATTGGGGGAGGGGACCCCTCCCCCGCGATACATCACCGGCTACACGGTTCTACTATTCATTGGAACTCTAGCTTCTCGTAAAGACTGGAACTCTGGCTTCTAGTTCATACAATATATTATAAACGTATTTTGTATTTCGAATAAAATTCTTATGTGTGGTGAAATCTAGTGTACAGTTACTTCTGTAGAGGTAGAACCTTCTTTCAGCCACTCCAAATGCTTGTTAAAAAACTGATTGGCGACGTTCTATACTAGAAACATGCTAGTAGAGAACAATTTTAAACACAACAATGAATTTTTATTTTACATATTTCCTATTTTTTCTTACATATTTCGGAAAAAATAAGTACATATGTATGTACTTATTTTGCATTTTTTATTACAATAAAATCCGTTCCCTAGACATCACCAAAGAATCCTTGATGTTCCAACAAATCTATGTCCATAAAACACCACCCCAAATCCATGAATGTTTTTAAACAGCTATATTTTGAAAACTGGTTTATTATGTATCACGAGTTGGTGCGAGGAGAAACTTCAGCTAAAACTGTCATCTTTTATTAATTTATAATTATGATTTCAAAAAAATCTAAAAGTAAGAACAATTACCAAATGATTATTTAGATTTATTTTAAGGAGAAGATTAGACTCTTTTGCTGGAACCAAACTAGACTGTCCCTTTTTCCACTACTGTTCATTTTGGTAAGAGAGAATGTTCATTTATTGCGATATGGAAATAATTTCATTTTTTTTTGGTATTATAATACTTTTTTCATTCAAAAGTAAAACATTGACCACGTAAAAACATCAAGCGCAAAACATCAATGTTGAAAAAAACATTGGCGTAAATAAATCAATGTTAGAAATGGAAATTTTTATAAAACCATTAAAAAGGAAATTGTCGTTTTTTAGAAAATAACTAATAACTGGAAGAGCAAAAAAAAATCTGCAGTCAAATATGCGTGTAGAAAATGAGAAGTAGCAAAAATGTGATTCTAAAATTGCGCACGTAAATACTGAAGTTTCTTTGCACTGCCACACTGAAAATGAGAAAATAATCACATCAAGAATGAGAAACTACAGCTTGACATAATGACATATTTGTACTTTCCATTATTCCAGTACTGAACGCAACCGTTGACGCTTCTTGCGTAGATGGAGGCTGCTTAGTATTCAGTCCAATTACGCGCATATAAGTAAATTATTACTTATTATATGCGCGTAAATGGACTGAAAGATAATATTGTACCAAACGAAACCGCAGTTGAGGGATGGTTAAAGCTTTTTCAATTGCAATTGTAGAAATTCAACGATTTTAGGTAACTTTGGCCATTTTGAAAGTATAATTCTCTCTGGTTGGAGATACCTGCCTGAGGAAAACCTCTCAATCCGACGTGAATGTTGGTGCCAGATCTCGCCATCTAGCGGGGGAAGTCCACCGCCAACTTCAACGATAAAAACTTGCATTACATTTACAGGACTAATGACCTTAGCAGATGAGGCGCTTCGAACACTAGTCAGTCAATAAATGCATCCAACGATGTACATGTGCGCACTAGCGAGCAATAAAGACTTGAAATTTATATCTCCCCTTTATATCCGCTTCAGAAAGGTATTTTGTTAAAATTATAATAAAGTGAGACATCCTGGACAAACCCCAAAACGTAACCATCAAGAAATCTCACCGTTTGGGTATCGATTACAGTGATAGATAACAGTGGATGTTGGTTTTCAGAAATTCACACGAAAAAAAATTGTTTCTTGAAATTTTATTTATATCATGACCTTTTTTTGAAAACAGCGAAGTTTCTGGAAAAATATATCGATGTGAAGAAAACATCGAACACAAAACTTTGATGGTAATATATCAATGTTTCTGGTCGAAAATATCGATGTTTTAAAATCATCGATGTTTTTTGCCGTCCATATCTATGTGCTAACTAACGCAATCAGAAACACGATCAGTTCTTGGGGCACCACACAAATTTTTAACGGCCATTTCAAAGGGTTTTATTTGGTAGTAGCTGCAACGCTAATTTCTAGAGGCAAACACTTCATTGTTGAGTTTCAAGGGGCTCCTTTTACAGAATTAAAATCTCCGTTTTCCTATTAAGAGTGGCAATTAATTCTTCAATCTTAAGAACTTAATCTCGACAACAACATGATAATATCTTGCTGCATTAGAAGAAGAATTACGTCTATAAAGAAAACGAAAGTAATCGGTGGATGTGATCGACAACTGAAAAATATTTTGTAGAAAGGTACCCAATATAACAACTTTTCTTGCTCTGGATAGTACTCGGCAATACAGAAAATGATCGATACTGATACCAAGTAAAAAAAATAAAAGTTTTCTACATTGTTCTTCATAAAAACGTTAATGTAAATAAGTTATGCTAAGATTTTTCTAAATAATAAATATATGTCTTGCTCTCTGACTGCGAAAGAAAAACACCTTTTTGCGACAATAAATGAGTCCAAATGATTATAGTTACATGCGATGTTTTTGTTCGTAATTAATGTTATGACCTCTTACGCCTCCTCAATTTGCACCTAAATTCTTGGGATTTTATATTTATATGTAAACGAAAAATACAGGCGAATGCCGAAGCCGTACCTTAACAAACGGGCCACGGACCACGTGCGAACTTTCCTTGTCCTATCCTCATTCCTTACTTACATACACTCTAACATGCACTTCACTGCACACTACACTTGTTGGGAGACTGGTCTAATGCTCGTCGTGGCTGGAGCGGTGTCACGCCGGTGAGGGAAGCGGGGGAAGATGATATCTCACCTCATATATCTCACATACGCCACCTCATGCCATAAAATCCTGCACTGCATTTTTCGGGACAAATGATCTTAGCAGTTGACCCTCCTGGAATCACTAATCAGCCAATGAATCAACGAAGCGAGTGATTGCGAAGCGCGCATTCGCTGTTTCCTGAACCACAAATGAGAAGGCATTGCTCACGTGCGCGTTCACCGGGAGCGGTGGGCATCAACCGATGTCACTGCAGCGCCTCTGACCGGGAGGTCCTAGGTTCGAGTCTCGACGGCGGCAGGGTTTTCGACACTAGCTTTTCAACTACATCAAAATTAGTCGCTGTCTGGAGGAGAATTCTATCCGCCGGCTGCTCTGATCGGTAGTTTTCCGTGGTTTCTCCGATCAACACCAGGAGAATGCCTGAGCAGTACCCTACCAAACGGGCCACGGACCGCGCGCGATCTTTCCTTCCTCTTGTCGTATCCAACCCCTTACACATACGCACTTACACTAACATTCACTACATATTCATTCACTTACCATTCACCACACATTTCGGGAGACCGGTGTGGAGCTTAGAGCTTGTCCTGGCTGTGGGGTGGGGTGCTTCGCTGGTGGGAGAGTCCTGATTAGGGGGAACCTTGCTAGCCGACGGTAGGCCGGCGCCGGATATCGCCATCCAGCAAGGGAAGATCACAGCTATCTCATGAGGAAAAACATGCCCTACACTTACGGGACTTATAACCTAAGCTCTTGATGCGACTGGAATCACAAACAAACAAACAACTGACGTGCGCGTTCAAAAATATCCGAAATCGTTCGTCAAAAAGAAGTATGTAAATCAGATCATTTTGAGAAGAAAAACAAATTATTTTCTTCTCGTCCTTCAGCAAAATTCAAGAGTGAAGGACCCCAAACGAAGATCGCCTCTAAGCCCCAACAAGGTTGAATACGGATTAAACGCTTTGCTTTTAAAGGTTATTTACCTAAAACTCACCTTGATTTCCCCACTATAGACACAAATCATTTCAAACAAAGCATTCCTTTTTCGCACGAGTAAACTGAGTAAGTAAACTGAGCTGGAAAGTCTTAAGTATCTTCAACGCCTTGTCTCCACTAAATAAACGGGAAGGCAACCTCATACTGTTTCTAAACGTCCACAAAGCAAACTATATCGTATTTCAAAACAAACTGTAGCAGTCTGTATACTTCTACAGCGCTCTATGTCCATACGAGGTTATTTACTAAAGCCGACGTCGCCAACTGTCGCTAAAGCGATCAGTCATTCATACAGATTTCGTTTTCCAAATTCTGGAAAAAAAATCGCTTCATTGTGTGGATAGTTCTTAAGTTTTGAACATATTGAGACATTGTGTTTCGCGATTCGTCGAAATTCTGAACAATTTCTTGGTGACATTTTTGAGGAAATTAGTCTTCTCACTTCACAAAGATTCACTGTTTCAGAAAAGTTGAATATTAGACAACGGTTATACATTAGATCAGGAGTTCCTAACGTTTGTCGCTCATCGATCCCTTTTAAAAGAATTGTTGTCTCCATCGACCCCTTACTTTTTTCTCTATAATATATCAAACATAATTATAATACGAAGAATTGCACATAAATGTTTTAAAGATAACAATTTCGTACTCTAAAATTGTGATCAATATCTATATTTTCAATTATCGAAGACGCTTCTACTTCTGAAAAGCTGATTTCCTAAAGTTGTGCTTGTTCTTCATTGCTGTCCAATTGTTATATGTTGACCGTTTTTAAATGGCCATAACATTTCACCATACGTATTGCAATAATTTTTTTTCTGATGTAGAGCAACAAAACAGATAATAAATTACAAATTCACCCCTGTTCTTTGCAATATACTACCGTTGTGTAAATATAATTACAATTTTTTGAGTTTTCTAAACACCCTAAGTATTTGCGTAGCTAGTTTCTCGAATGCTCCAGAGCAGGAAGTAGAAATGGCTCCCCAGTCTGCAGTGAACGTGAAATTAAGAGTTTTATATGTAATAAGTACACAAGAATAATATGGCTGGTGCAAAGGAGAAAGGAAGCATGAAGTGCCATTTGTTTTATTTTTTGCCGATATCTGGTCGCTTCTATTAGGGGTACTTTCGGGGGACCGGCACAGTGCACCGGTTGCACCAGCCGTGATCCCTGACGCCCTGATCCTAAGGATATGAACGATGGGGAGCCAATTTATCATTGATATAATGTGTTGCTCTCTATCAGAAAGAAATTAATTATCAAGTTCATTTAATTTTTTTTAATCAACGGGGTCTTGATTATACTTATCAAATGCCGGCTCGTATTCGGCTGCAGATCCCTGATCGACATTGATCATCAGCGACTCCTTTCAAATTTTTATTGATATCCAGGCAGTCGATACCGAACTGGTTGGGAACCCCTACATTAGATTATTCTTTTTTATAATTCTGTTTTGTCTTATCAATTTAATGAAATCAGAAGAACTAAAAACCACCATTAACTGGCGGAGTCCTGTAAGGATTGTATATCGCTTCCATTCGGGTGTTATTATGAACATCATAATGAAACGCGTGCCCTTGTGGTTTCATAAACCATTTTTTAGCCAGAAATACGTATAAGGTAAGAGAAAATTAATATAATTTTAAGTCTATCTGCAAATATTTATTATAATTATTACCTCTTCACAATTCTACAATGTTTGATACAAACGAAAATTATAAGTTCCACTGACATTTTTACAATGCTTCATACTAACATCAATTCAATAAAACAAACGAATATCGTTATTGTCGAATCAAACACATTCAGTGTTAAGTTGCTGAGTAATATATTATCAAATGAAATAAAAAATGGGTGGCGACGATATATATATATATATATATATATATATATATATATATATATATATATTAATACACTGATTCTACGAAATAGCATTTGTTGTTTATATGCATTCTTGCTTATAGAAAAAATGGTGTTACGAAAATTGTTGAACCACACCAGGCCTCGACCATCGCCTCGGATGAGAAACTTCAAGTAAAACTGCTATTTCTGTTTATCGCTCTAATGAGTCTCATGACCATAAATTAACATGTGCTTGGTGGATATTATGTTTCGTATTATAATTTCATAACAAAAAAATAAAGAATAGTAGAAAATATTCTTAAAATTAAGAATGTTTTATTTGTCATATACACGTACATATGCTACATAACATTTTGCGTAATTCGGGCCGGGAAGTTTGTAAATCATGGACGCGTTGATGGACGAGATGAATGGGAACCCTTATCTAAGAGACGGGAACCGGCGCGTTTATGCGTAATGTACAAGACATACAAAGGGGACTCAGCATGGGCAGACATCAGTAAAAGATTACAGAAATCTGATTATAAAAGTAGAGGAGACCATCCCTGGAAAATACGATGTAGAAAGCAAAGAACTGATATAGGCAAGTTCTCCTTTGTGAATCGTACTATAGTAGATTGGAACATACTACCTGCAAAAGGACTAGAGACTCTTCCTTCTAATGTAATGAAATTTAAAAATATACTTAATTCTATGTAGGTCATCATTAATAGCACTGGGACTTTTATTATTATTGTTATTATTATTATTATTATTAGTTTCATTATTATAATAGTTAGTATTATTAATAATATAGTCATGTCTCTTATTCAGTGAAGTGAAGTGAAGTGAAGTGTAGTGTGGTGGGGGCACGGAAGGGGAGGGGAGTGTAGTGTAGTGCAGCGCAGTGAAATGAAGTGAAGTGAAGTGAAGTGGAGTGAAGTGTTAGGAAAGCTATAAGTCAACATATAGATAGCTCAAAATTAATTGTAACTAGGATATTAATCTCTAATTCTAATTGTAATTATATTTGTAAATATTCGTAATAGTTTTGTAATTGTATATCTAATTGTAATAATTTTGCCACCGGCATTAGCTAAAGCGAACTTTAATAAATCTATCTATTTTACGCATCATCATGTGATGTACTTTCAATGTGGCAGAATACTATTCTTGTATGTTTGTTTTTTGCTTATTTCGATTTTCCTACTTTAAATTTTTGATTAAACTTAACATGCATTGCCTCAACAGAATACAGTTTTTTGTACCCCTGGCGATCCGTAAAATAATTACCCATTGATATGCATCATGTCCTGCCAAATGCTTTGCTCCAGTTGCTTTGGTTCCTTGGCCAGAGTTGGACGTGATACGGGATGGACCCTTGCGCTGCAGCTACACCATGTGGAGTTGGGTTGGAATCCGGCCGTAATGCTGCTGAGAAATTGTAATTATCCATAATTCTTTCGTGAGCTCTGAGGATGAAATAAATTTATTCCGAAACGTCGGCAAACTAATGGTTTAACTTTTCTACTTCCTACGACCAAATCCCATGAACGACACTTCCTAAAATAATTAAGCGAAATGTTGTGTATTACATGACAAAGGAAACATTCTCCTGAAATATATCAAGAAATTGTCGAAAAAGAGAAAAAAAATCCTCTGTCATCTTCTGGGTATAATTTAGTGTCACATGTGAAACGTTACCTGTTCTCAATTATATTGTTTGTTAAGAATAAAACGGCAATACAACAAAATACAACCTACGTTGGAAAGCTACCTATTTTGCCATCTTCATATACAGGCTGTCCACGTCACATACAGGAACATGCAGGAATATGCTTGGACATCTTGACGGGGAGAGAGAGAGAGAGAGAGAGAGAGAGAGAGAGAGAGAGATGGAGAGGGAGACGGACAGGGATAGAGAGACGGAGAGAGGGAGAGAGCGAGAGAGGGAGAGGCGTAGAGAGAGGGGAGAGGCGTAGAGAGAGGGGAGAGGGAGGGACGGAGAGAGAAAGGGAGAGGGAAGGAGAAAGAGGAAGATGAAGGGAAGAACAACGTTTGTCAGGTTCCGCTAGTACCATAATATATATTTGACTGATTTTATAATCAGATTTATTTATTTCCCGAAAAGAAAATTGATAATTTTATTTCGTAATCTATTTAAATGACAGTCATATAAACATAATTGCAATAAATGACGAAATAAAACTATTAATGTCCTTACGAGAAAATAAAACTGATTACCTTTAATTACTATGATAGTTTTTACTCGCTAGCGTCTAAAATAGACAATCACAGTTCGAGTTTTTACAACAAATCAAGAGTTTTATTGCTACCTTAATACAATTTTGAACACTTGACCCAGAAAACAAGGGATACGTTACTATCAGCATGGGAATTTGTTAAAAACACCCTCCCATCCCCTTCTTCACCCATTTCAAAAATTAAGCGCACTCTTTTTCAGTACGTGAGTGAGTACGAGTATTTAGTGTTTCGGTCTCTTCAATTAATATTTATTTCCGTAATTGTAGTGATGCTATGTCTCGGATGCAGTTGCTCCCTAACTGGAACGTGAGATTCGGAACCGATCTAAACGTCATCTTACATTCCTTCTACACTAAGATGGCATGACGTCCCGTATTAGCCAGGACAGTCCCGTTTTCGAGTCCCTTTTCCGTATTTTTTTCAAAGGAAATGGGTCAAAAAATTTCTGTGCGACTTAGCAATCAATCTTAATTGAATCGTTTATTTCAGAATCCTGTCCAGACCCAAATTCCTTATTTCGAGAAAACTGAGAAAAAGTGTCTCAGTCGAATTTAGTCGCTGTCTGGAGGAGAATTCTAGCGGCCGGCTGCTCTGATCGGTAGTTTTCCGTGGTTTCTCCGATCAACACCAGGCGAATGCCGGAGCAGTACCCTACCAAACGGGCCACGGACCGCGCGCGATCTTTCCTTCCACTTCCTTGTCCTATCCTCTCCCCTTACACACACACACACACACACTTACAGTAACATGCACTACACTGTAAGTGCACTACACATGCACTACACATATTCGGGAGGCCGGTCGGGAGCTTAGAGCTTGTCCCGGTACCCTGCTGGTACCCTGCTGGTGGGAGAGTCCTGGTTAGGGGGAAACCCCACTAACCGACGGTAGTGTCGACACCGAATCTCGCCATCTAGCGGGGGAAGATCACTGCCATCTCCCGAGAACCAATATGCACTACACTTACGGGACTAATGACCGAAGGCGTTGAAGCGCCCGGAAACACGAAAAAACCAACCCACCAACCGATACGACAAAGACGAGGACTGGAGCATCGTGAGCGGCGCGAGACCCGGTTGTTAGCGAACTGCTCTGGCCTGGTGTTGTTCGCAGAAACCACGGAAAGCAAACCATGATACCGCCGGTAGAATTCTCATCCAGACAGTGTTTCAATCCGAGCCAGCTAAGTGGCTAGAGTCGAAAATCTGCCACTGGCAGGACTCGAACCCTGGGATCTCACACGCCACAGTAGCGACACGTCAGCGACGTCACAGTAGCATGAGTATCACTGAGCTATCCCAGCCGATACTCTTTTTCAGATTTTCGCAATTATCTATAAAACAGTGTGATAATTCATGAAAGTGAATCAAAATTTTCATTCCAGTGACGCAATTAGTCTCCGGGTAATTGAAAGTCCACATTGAAAATTAGCTCCGTCAGAGAGGGGTCCACCAGAAACATCTATGTATTAACATCGATATTTTGCTTTCGATGTTTTCTTCACATCGATATTTTGTTGCAAAAACATCGATATTTTTTTTAAAATATAAATAAAGGGGTTGTTGTTGAGCAGCAGCAATCAACAGCACTCTCTTAGTTTGCGTCATCCTCTTTATCACGCAGCACATTTCGCCTGTGCAATCTGAGGGAGTTGGAAGCTGCCCGTGTTATGGATGTATGTTATCGCCAGGCGCAACATTGCCTGAATTGACAGTGAAACACGAAATCGGTAGCAAAACACGATGTTCTTTCTTGTTAGTTTTATTTTTTACAGTCGATAATAATTTTTATGCACTACTAACATGTTGTTATCCAAACAATAAAACACATCCCTTTTACATATTGTAATTAGAAATGGATAGGAAAATACCATGTTTATTAGTTTATAATTAAAACATCGATGTTTTCATCGACATCACCGGGAGCGGTAGCTCAGTGCATCAACTGATGTCACTGCAGCTCTCCTGACCGGGCGGTCCTAGATTCGAGTCCTGACGATTGCAGGATTTTCGTCACTAGCTTTTCGGCTAGGTCGAGTTCAATCGCTGCCTGGGGGGACAATTCTAGCGGCCGGCAGCTCTGATCGCTAGTTTTCCGTGGTATCTCCGATCAACACCAGGCGCATGACCGAGCAGTAACCTGACAAATTGGGCACGGACCACGCGCTATCTTCCTTTCCTGTTCCTTGTTCTATCCTCTCCCCCTTACACACACACTTCCACTAACATGCACTACACTACCACATATTCCGTGAGAGCGGTCGGGAGCTTAGCGCTTGTCCCGAGTGGGGCGGTGTCGGCTAGTGGGGGAAACCCCACTAGCCGACGGAAGGTCGGCGCCGGATCTCGCCATTCAACGGGGAAAGATCACCGCCATCTCCCGAGAGAAAAACATGCATTACACTTACAGTACTAATGACCAAAGCTGACGCGCCCGGAAACACGAAAAAATCAATCATCGACATCAAGAACACTTTATCTGTCTCTTACACTGTATCGAAACATCGATGTATCGATATTTTGGTAAAATTTGCCATCGCTAGGTGAGTCGAGTGTCGCTGATGTGAAAATAAAATTATCAGCAACACTGTTTAGATCGATCCGTTCTTACGCTCTACCGCCTGTCAGTATCAATGATTACCAGTGCGCGCAAAAATTAAAAGCAAACTACGCAGAATCTGGCCTCATGAGAGGTATCCATGGTTTCGTTTCGTATCCCAAAACTCGGGAAATAACTTAAAACGATGAAACAGTTTCATTTTTTACTGAATTTGGTTGTGTTTTTACGCTTATTCTCGTACTGTGGGTAGCGAAATCACGTGCCCGATGCGTCGTTGCTTACGACACGGCTGACGTCGTGCTTCGGCTCCAAGAAAGATGCCGGCCGTCAAAAAATATTTGCTATTCACGTATTTAATTATGAAGAAGCTTTTTTTTATGTTCTTGTAATCTAACGAACCGTTGTACTATTTCTGTTTAAACATTTAACTTATTGAAGTTTTACATGAAAGCACTGTTTGTTACGCTTGAGAATTGTGCGTGCCTTTTTGAAAAACCCGTTTCATATCGAAACTGAATCTATTTTTTGGAATTTCACTAAGTTCTTAGGTATCGAAACCATGAACACCTTTTATACGGTCAGTTGCTACATAGTTTTCTTTAAGTTTCATCGCACATTGGAAATTTGTAATAAAGATGTAGTTGTTAGTTTTCTGCTAGTTTTCTCTCCATTGCTGCAGCCATTGGAAATTAGTAATATAGATATTTTATAACTAGGTTTCAAATGATTGTTGGGGTATAAATAAATAAATATTCTTGCTTGGAATTGAGGAAAACCGTAAGTTAAGTTTGAAAAGTTCGTATTTTTTTATTCCATTAAATCCATTTTACAATTAGAAGGGCAACCTTTTAACAGCTCTTTTCGCTTTCAACGTCAAATGACCTTGTAGCTTTCTGTTTGCCACAAAAGTATAGTCCATGTCACTGTGACAGAATAACAGGAATGGACAGAGTGACCATCATCACTGGCGCATTTTTAACACTAGCTTTATTGAATTACGCCGCTATCTGGATGACAGTTCGATGATCGCTAGTTTTTCGTGGTTTCTCCGATAAATATCAGATGAATGCTGTAGCAGTCGCTGCTAACGAGCGGGTCACGGACCGCACGCAATCTTCCCTTACTTTTTCTTCCCTGTCCTCTCTCCCTTCAGACACACACTTGCATGCAGTACTCTGCCTGTCATGTCGGGAGCTTAGAGCTGGTCCCAGTTGGGCTGGTGCCTCGCTGGAGGAGACGCCTGGGGACGCCCCTAACCCGACGTGAAGGACGTCAAATTTCGCTTTCCTGTGAGGGCAGGACAGCGCCACATCCCAAAATATAACATGCACTACACTAACGGAACTAGGCAATTAAATCATTAAACTTTATATGCTGTCTTTCATTATACATTTTTTATACAATATATTTCTTTTAACAAATTTGATTATGTAATAAAAATTATATGAAAGAAAGCAAATGGAATTGAATGAAATGCAAATGGAAAGAAAGCAAATGGAATTGTCTTTGAAAATTGGCGAAAAACAATATATTATATGATGAGAATTTATATTAATGAAGACAAATATAAAACAAAAGCAACAACAACTAATGAACATAGTAATTGTCGCGCAAGAAAACATTATAACCAATTAATATTGCCCTTGCCTGCACTGGTCACTTCGCATCAAAATCTGTTGCGTTAACTTCTCGACCAACATTGCATGATCATCTTGAGAGCTGTCAAGACTATCGGAGATAGTTTATAAGATTATGTCACCCCAAAGGCCCTTGTCAGAGGCGACGTGACGGAGCGATGGGAGGCCTTGACTCGTCCAAGCGGAAACTCTTTTGTTTACTGTTCGAGATTCTGGGCGCTACTCAAGTGAAGGCAGCCCGTGTCGTTGAGATTCGTGCTGTACGTCAGGAAGTCAGAAGGATTAATTGACGTTGTTTCCTCCGTTTTACCGCTGGCTGACATAATTTGCCCTGTCGTTCAATTGTTTGGGCAAGGGAAATAAAAGGCAAGGAATGATTTGTTTTAGTAGGTAATGCATGTTGGTTTGGCAATATGTCAACCACACCACGGCACACAAGTCCACGCCCAAAGCGAGACCCTTGTCGCCGATAACGTTAAAGCGCGCCCGCCTTAGTTGAATGATTGATTAGTGCTTCTCGGCGCTACAACTGCTAAGGTCATTAGTCTCGTAAGTGTAGCGCATGTTTTATCGCGTGAGGTCGGTTTGCGGGACTTTTTCCAACCAGGTATTTCCCACCAGTGGAGCACCGTCCCACCCACGACAAGACTTAATATTTCATGACTATCAGTCTCAGGACACATGCGCTCCTTTTGTTAGGGTACTGCTCCACCATTTCCCTCTTGTTGATAGGAGAAACCACGGTAAACTACTGATCAGAGCAGCCGGCGACTAAAATTCTCCTCCCCACAGCGGCTGAAGTCGACCTAGTTGTGTAGCGAGTGTCGAAAATGTTGCCAGCGCCGGAACTCGCACCCGAGTGAGAGGCACAGCAGTGACATCAACTGATGCCCGGAGCCACCTCAGCCGGTCCGCCCGCCTTAGTGATCTCTGCTTCCCACATCGTGTAGCTGCAGCGATCTCATCTCCTCATCAATCATCCCCGCCTCGGCTTGGGTTGCCAGCTCGAGGTCTGTGGTTCGATGCCACCGCCGCGCCGCGCGGAGTGGCACAGGCCGGGTGGGCCCCGCCGCCGCCGCCGCTCACTTGTTGAGTTTCCGGGACGCACAGTGGTTCGAAACGGTCCCCGCCCGGCAACAACAAACCCCACGGGGTGGGTCGAGCGGAACAGCGGGTTCGTTGATTATTTCGTGTCTTCGGGCGCGTATTCCCGTAAGGGTAATACCGTAGAACTCTAGTATTCCGAACTAATTGGGGGGGGTGGTCTTTTAGGATTCGGATATGTTTGGATTATCCGAAAAAAATGTACCGCACATACAAATACATTTAAGGGATTAGCAGACTCAATGCAACGTAGCCTACGATGTGAGAAAACGGCAACGTAGCGTAGAGACATGCAGAAGTGGCAATGTTGCGAACAACGGAGTACTGTTCGTACTACGTAACTGATCGCATGCGATAGTAGTTGCCACATTGTTTACAAGAGTTGAAGCGCAGCTTCTGTTATCGCTGCTGTTAACGGGTATTCTACGTACATTATTCAGAATTGGGTTGATTTGCACTGTGTTTATGCTTTTTCATTCGTAAATTAAATTAATACAAATCAGGTATTTTTATTTATTTTTTTCTTCCATGCAGAATTTTATTCGGATTATCCGAAATTTCGGATTTGCGGGGGAACTGTACGTGCTTTATTACTGGGGCGGCGGTGTTCTTCCGCCACTTGATGGCGAGGTCCGGTGTCATGGGTAGAGGCTACCTCACTTCTCCAGCTGCCTAGTATGTACGATTTGACGTACGATGTAGTGACGCGTTGAGAGTTAAACAGGCCTGCAGGGCTGTTTTTATGTATTGCGGATGTACAGGAGTGTGTATGGGTGCAGTTCAAAGTGTATTTACACTGCAGTAGTTATATTCGTGACTAGTACAAAAAGTGAGTCTTTGTCGTACGAATAAATTGTTGACAGATGAGAGAAACATAGGAGCCGAGTCCGTCATTTCGAAATGAGTACGCCAAAGACACTTTTGTAATCGTACAAGTTGTGTATATTAAGATTTTTAACGAATTGATGGAAACGGACAAATCTATACTCTTGGTATCATTTTCAATAAGCCACATTTATTTATTTTACCCCTGTGTTTTATTTACTTTGCAGTAATGAGTTGTTTTATACGGCCACAGCTTCTTTGCAGTAAGCGAACCGCAAAGTAATTCTTTCCAATCAATTACTAATGAAGATAAATAATGGTTTTCATGCAGGAGTACTGAAAATTATTGTTACACTATAAATAGTGTATTTGCGTGAATTTTTAAATCGCTGTGTATTTTTATGCTATATATAGAGCGTTTACACTCTGTAGACAGTGTATGTTCCGCTACATACAGTGCATTTACACACTACAGATAGAGTTTTACACACCTTGCACATACGCACCGCAGACGCCGTATGTTTATTCAACACTATGTATGTTTCCACTCGAGTACGTTTTTGGTGCGCGCTCCCCATTGCCCCATTGGGCGCATTGTGCAAGGCGGAGGGGTGGGGGAGGGGAGCGCCGCCATTGATTTTCCGCCGGCTAATTGCCGCCACAATCGCCGGCTGGTGGGAGGCGCGTCTGGGGCGGGGGGGAGGGCGAGAGAGGGGCGTCGCGGTTGTCCGCCGAATGCGCGATCCGGCGCCGGGGCAGGGGCAGAGGAAAGGGGAAGAAGGGAGCGAAGGGTGGGAGAGGCAGAAGAAAGGGAGGGAAAGTAGGATCAAAGGGAGCGAAAGAGAAATATCGGGTACATGACGGGGACCGAAAGGGAAGGGGCTGGAGGGGCTGTGTGAGAGACAGAGGAATGAGGTTGGAAGAGAGAGCGAGAAAGGAAGGGGAGGGGATGTAGAGAAGGGGGGGGGGGAAAGGGGGGGGAGGGTGGGCCAAAGAATAGGTGGGGAGGGGAAAGTAGTAGTGCGTGGCGTGGAGGGTTGACGAGAGGTCAAGAGGAGAGGCGGAAGGAGGAGGAGAGAGAGAGAGGGAGAGAGAGAGAGAAGAAAGAAAAGAGGGCGGGGTTGGTAAGGGGAGGGTAGAGGGGTCAGTTCTTTGCAGGCGGTGGAAGTGACGCCTTATTTTCTGGCATTGTGCGATCGACAAAGGACCACAATTGGAGCTGCACGACGGCTGTTGGGCTGCGCGGATGCGCGCTTGAGGGATTGGTTTCTCTTTGCATTACGTGCCTCACCCGAAACATGATGTGAACTACAATGAGCATAATGTGTTCAAGTGTCGTAGATGTTTCTATACTTCAGAAGCATATTACAGAAATCTTTTTTTCAATATATTGAAAGTAATAGTTACGAATCATTCTATATGTAACACTTTGATTAAGACAGCAACTAAGTTACGTTATTTAAACGAATATATTTTGTTATTAATAATATTATTCATTACTAACGTACTAGAATTAAATAACGGGTTCTAAAATGATGAATTCATGAATACCCACTTGAGAGTTGTGATCAATTTTTGGAAACTTAAGTACACAGACGTATTTTAGAACACACGTTTTCTTCTTTGTTAATTAAACGAGTACCCTGACACCAATTTTTATTCGTGCTTTGTAAGAATGAAAAACATATCCCCAACCGAGATGTGTCCCAGATGTTTTCCGGACCACGCGTGGACCACGCACTAGTAAATTTTTAGGGAGAAACAAAAAAAGTCTCTTCCGAATTAGCCCTATAAATCGAAATTTGGATTTACAGTCAAGTTTAATAGATATTTAAGTCTCTTTTTTTCAATCTCCACGAAATATATCACATTTAATTTGGAAGAACTTGATTAAGCCTCTACGTGAATTCTGGTAAGAAGCTCACTTAAATCTGAGAAACTCTGAAATTTACAAAAACGCGACGTTAGTAGTCTTCATGTTGACAGATGAGACAAACGACATTCAAATATTGATTCTGAGTTTTGAAAAAATTGGAGCTCTATTGGCGTGGGTATTATATTCATTTTATATTGAATCTCTTCTTTTAATTAATAATTTCGAGAAAAACTCCTGGTATTGTCATTAAAAATGAATTTCATGATTAGTGAACGAATTCTGATTAGTTTCCAAGACTGTTAGTTATATTCTGTAGTTAATGACATTCGTATATGTCAAAAAGAACAAGAAAACTAAGGATTAGATGAATTTTGTTTTTTGTTGAAAAAAGAATTATTTCTAAATTATTTAAATTTTCCCAAGTTTTCTGTAAGAACAGGATAATATCTTGAAAACACAAGTCACAATAATAAAGCTTAAATGTTTTATCTAACTTACCTAGTTTAAATATTTCTGTTTGGTCCTTCATATATTCACAGTCCGGAGATTATTTCATCGTGGTAATATCCGAAGTTGTAAATATGAAAAGCACTGGGGTGTAAATCAAACTCAGAACATACAGCGTTGAAAATGAATTTCCGGGCAACTAGAGTAGTATATTGTCACCGAATAATTTCGTCACGCATATTTCCCTTAAATTGATATATTTGATAACGTTTGAAAATGTAATTAACTTAAAAATATAATTAGGTTTTTAATTAAAACGATGGTTAACATTTTCGTTTGCTATCAAGCTATTCATAGCAAATAATCAGAAAGTACTGCATGAGGGAATTGACTTAGTCGTATGAATATCGATTCTTTTAAAGCAATTTCCACGACCTATTAGAGCACGGTTATTTAAATCGATGTCTTGCCCTGAGACACGTCTAAGCCATGAAATTGCCAATTTCAGATTCTGATGGGCTAATTATTACGAAAGATCAGGGAGAGATATCAAATTCATAGAATATGCAAACACTTTTCGATCTGCACTAATTCGTTTTTCGATATGAATTGAACCAAGAAATCAATGGAATTCAAGACCTCTTCATATTTATATCGACAATTATGACTTATACCAACGTAAAAATTTGTGAAATTTATAATCCCTAAAAAATTATGCGAATACAAATTTAAAGAGTCTTTGTAGCTTACCTAGGATTGCCATAGAAGAAAGTAACTAAGTACTACCATTATTCAGGTCAAAATAAATGACCATGATATTGCATTGCAAATTTCAAAATTTTAATTTGTTGTTTTGACGAGTCCTTTTGACGGGATTATTTGATTTCCCAACATGACTGAATTTGACAATGAAATATAGCGACACGTATATTACGCCAATGTGTTGCCCATACACTAATGCTGCGACAATGCGAGCCATAGAAATGTGCCTGTAATTGGAAACAATAACTTAAATTACCTGAATAACATCCCGTGTACCATAAATAACTTTTACATTGTTCCCAATAGAACTTGCTGTACATTTATGTTCAACTTCATTTAAACCGGGAAGTTTCCTATCATTGTTTCGTGGCGACAGCCCATTTTGCCAATAAGAATACATATTTATTGTTTCGAGCGTGTCAACTAATATATCCAAATTACGTACGTGTAGTGCATGTTATGTCCCAGGATGTGACATTGTCCTTCTCACTGAAATGAGAGATCCATTGCCATCCCAGCGTCTGCACAGTGGGGAAAAAAGTCCTTAAACCCATCTAAAAGTCAAAAATGTACATTTCGATTGATTGATTATTACTGATTCCGGACGCGTCAACTGGTGAGGTCATTAGTCCCGTAAGTGAAGTGCATGTTTTTCTCCTCGGGAGGTGGCAGTGATCTTCCCCTACTGGATGGTGAAATCCGGCGCCGACCTACCGTCACCTAGTGAGGTTTTCCCTAACCAGGTATCTCCCACCAGCAGGGCAACACCCCAGTCGGGACAAGTCCAAGTCCCCGACCGGTCTCCCGGCATGTGTGATAATGTAGAGCATGTTAGAGTGTGTAAGGGATGATGATAGGACAAGGAAGAGGAAGGAAATATCGCACACAGTCCGTACCCGTTTGTTAGGTACTGCTCCGGCATTCACCTGGTGTTGATCGGAGAAATCTACCGATTAGAGAAAACTACCGATCAAGGCAGCCGGCCGCAAGAATTCTCGTCCAGACAATGACTGAATTCGACCTAGCTGGAAAGTTAGTCGAAAATACTGCCGCAGTCGAGACTCGAATCTAGAACCTCCTGGTCAGAGGCACTGCTGTGGCATCAGTTCATGCACTGAGCCTTCGCTCCCGGCACATACATTTGACGCACTACATACTAGCATCATATACCATTTAAAAGAGGACAAACTTCTGCATTGAATGCTGTTGATTTAGAAAATGTGAGTTTACTGACTGTTTTTTGATATCGATTCAAAGTTACCGACACAATTTACTTCTCTTTGGTGTGACCAGGGGGGCTCTTGCGCATGGTATCGGACTTCAGGTAATGAGCATCAGACACCAGTTTGCGTCACAATATTAGTGGGAATTTTAAGTGGAGCATGATACCAAAATTATCATCTCGTTACAAGTCATTGAAACAGATTTATGAAGCATTTCTTTTAAATAATTCATCTACTACACCTTCGTCGCGTTATTTTTGATTGGTTACCGCTGAAAAGTGTCATTTTGTACCACTTTCAAAATGTTTATTCACTCTTCTCGCTATCCATTTGTGACCGCTCTACCTTTTCACTACTCTCTAAAAAGTATTACTTGATCTGTGACTTGTTATCACAATGTCACACCAAAAATTAGGAATGGTTTTGTGTTCTAATTGCCCTACAGAAGTGGGTTCCTCTTTTATCCTGCTTTTGTAATAAAAGAAACATAGGCAAGTTAATCTTTTAACTATGAACAGCGTTCTGAATATATTCTATTAAATAGTTGAATACAATTCTAAACTAGCATTTACACATCGCATTGAAAAAAATCTATCACTTGCTCTACCTTTAGCAATTACGTGATTACCTAACAACTGCAGTTACGTTTTAACACTTGCGTAAACACTTTACATAAAATTATATTACCCTTCACTTCACAAAAAAAAAAAAAACAAAAAAAAAAACAATACAATAACTGTACATCAGACTATAGCACATGGAAACACAAAAATACTGAAAAAGAATCACATACCGAAATACCCTTTGCATACACTTTCAAGGAAATTGTCACATGAATAGTGAATGAAATACATACAAGACATAGTTTCACTTTCACATAGATTATTACTTTATACAATTTAGCCAGGAATAATAATATTGTTATGCAATGAACGTATAATCAATAATAACTCTTTTACTAATTATTAGTTGTGAACAATTTGAAAACTATTAAACAATACATTGAAAAAACACACTCAAAGAACAAATATTATAGATAGAAAAATTAAATAAATAGGTTTTTACAATTCTTTTACAGGAATTAGCTATCTGGCTTCCTTTTACGACTGCAATAATATATAAGATAACGTTTAAATAATTTTAAGGAATTTAACTCGACTATCTACGTCTGTAAGTGTGATGAATTCTATCTCTGTAGCATAATTCCCGCTTCTTTAAACAGTTCTTTTTAAGAGAATTTCTAGTGAATTTTCTGACTCACAAAACGTCTCGAAGAAATATTTCCACAGCTTGGAGCGGCGACGGCGACACAGATCCTTTCAAGGTCGTGGGAAGCTCTTGCTTCGGTGAACACGTCCTCTGGTGAGTCGCTACCACAGTCCTTCGAATTTTATATAATCTGACTGCAATATCTCCGCGTAATGAATTTCTTACGTGGTAAGCCAAGTTGAAAGACAAAAACAAAAAAAGCTGGAAATAGAAACATTTTCTATAGCTGATGCTTTTCTATTTCAGTACACGTTCTTGAACGTTGAAATATATTATTTCCTCGTAGTTAGAAAAATAGTATATTTCTGTGTAATGCGTTCACGTGAATTTATCAGAATGTTCATGATTTAAAGTTCTAAATTCTCTCATACATTGTATAGTTATTTTAACATGATGAGACGAATTACCTTTTTCAAGCTTCTAATCGTCGAAATACGGCGAATTCTCCTCTCCGTCCAGCACGAACAATTGCGGTGTGATCAGATCGGCGAGCGGCAGTGAAACAGAGAGCTTCTCATAGCGATGATTTGCGCTAGGGCCGATATTTTCAAGGGTGATTTTTGATTGGTTGTCGATCTCTTGTACGCGAGTGCGTTCAGAAACTTTTACTAAATTCTCCCAAAGGATACCATTTACTGCTGGCGCGATCTCTTGCAATTCGTTAACACTATAATTGCAACTTGTCGTATCTTGACGTTCTCGGGTGCTTCTTAAAAATCGATGTAACCGACATATATACACATTCAACATGGCGGCCAGTGTCAGGTCTGGCTTTTCAAACAAAGTGCCCATGCTGTGGTCATGCTGTGGCCGTGACGCAAACTGGTGATCCTATGTACAGTAAAATCTGTCTAAAACAGAACCTGTATAATACGTCAACCTGCCCAAACCGGAAAATTTCTCCGTCCCGTGAAGTTTAATAGGATTTTACACAGCATAAATCTCTTCAACGCCGAAAAGGAACGGTTTTTCATGTCCCGCAGGAAAACAAATCTTTATAAACAGGAATTGACAAAGAGACGCGAGATGTTCTTAATGAAATAAATGTATCTGCAAGCTTGTTTTAAAGTCTCTATTTCTGTGACGAGCGATTTAGTCAAGGCAGACGGACATTGAAGGAGACTAGCTTCAGCTGTCAGCGTAGAATTCAACCTTGTCTCTCAAGGCGTAGGTCTTAAGGGAATTCCCTATCTCCCAACTCTTTGAGCGTGGGAAGCTGTAGAGCAAGGCTTCAATTCACGCGTCTCCCTGCTCGGCGTTGAAAACCATAACCTCTCGACCAGATAGGCATTGCGCAAGGCAATGCGAGTGTAACAGAAACACAGTGTTGTGACGCATTGTGGATTGAAAGAGTTTTTGAACTACTTCGAATACAGCCAGGAAGGTGTGTATTTTTCAACTAAAATAAGCTGTCAATGAGTGTTTAATATTCATTTATTGATGATTCTTTCGATAAATAATGTAAATAATGTGATAATATAAATGTAATAATGTAAATAATCGATAATGTAAATTCCTTCGATAACATATTTTGAGAAATTGAATGAAGTCATGTAATTTACTGCTTTCAGGGCGGAAAAGTGAATATCAGGTCACAAAATGGTCAACCTTGCATGAAACAGAAACCTTTCTTTTATTATTATTATTATTATTATTATTATTATTAGTAGTAGTAGTAGTAGTAGTAGTAGTAGTAGTAGTAGTAGTAGTAGTAGTAGAAGTTTCCGGGCTGGTAGGCCGTGGTCCAGTTGGCATTGAAGTACCAAACGTTTCGTCCACAGCTGCGGTGGACATCTTCAGTGGCGGCAGCGTCGTGGGGGTAGTCTCCGGGTCGGCGGCTGTCCAGCGACTGACGCACTGTTCTGCGTGGCGGCGGCTTTTATAGTCGGCGTGAGGGGGGCGCTGCGGTGGAAATTTCGCGCGCTAGCTTGCGATTGGTCGATGGTTCGCGGGCTGGCTCCTGATAGGCTGTCGATTGCGTTGTGGCTAGTTTGGGAAACTCTGTCCTTATATGGTTTTGTTTTGGTGTTGCGGAGTACGGGATACCAGATAGAATTGAGTTTGAGACCTTCTTCTTTCCTGTTGAAGTTATTGGGATGCTTGAAAATCTCAATAGCTTCCCGTTGTAGCCTGGCGTGGTAGTGGTTGGTGGTAGATAGTATATCGGTGTCTTCAAACAGGATGTCGTGTTCCCTTCCCGAGAGGGCATGCTCAGCCACAGCAGATTTGTCTGTGTATCCTAAGCGGCAATTCCGTTTGTGTTCGGTGAGGCGCGTGTTGACAGAACGTTGTGTAGTGCCAATGTACACTGAGCCGCAGGAGCAATGTATCCTGTAGACGCCTGCTGTCATTAGCGGGTCCCTGTGGTCCTTGACTGATCTGAAGAGATTGCTGAGCTGAGTGGTGGGGGTGAACATGGTTTTAATATTGTGTTGTTTGAGAATCTTGCCAATACGGTCCGTGATGTTTTTGATATATGGCAGCGACACCGTGTAGGTGGTTTCTTCGGGGGGACTGCGTGTGGTGTTACTTGGGCGTAGTGCTCGCTTCACCTCTTGAATTGAATATCCATTGGCCTTTAGGGCATTCTCCAAATGACCAAGTTCTTGGTGAATATTGTTGTCTTCGCATAAGCGTGTAGCGCGGTGAACGAGTGTTTTCATCATAGCTCTCTTGTGGCTGGGATGGTGGTTCGACAGTTTGTTAAGATATCGGTCCGTATGGGTGGGTTTTCGTATGGGTTTATTATTATTATTATTAACACAATGAAAATTTACAATCTATTTCAATTCGAAATAATAAGTAAATATGATAATTCAAAATAATATGATCAATGAAACAATAAATTACAGAAAAGTCCCCCATTGGTACTTTCCAGGATCAATATACAAAGACTATAACATAAAAGAGAAAAAATATTAGAATAATAAGAACACAAAACGGAGAATTATTTTTGTTTTGTGTATGTCAATGTCAAATACTAAAGCGGTAAGGAAGTTCCAAAGAGGAGGTTCTATTGAGGCAGGATATTTCTAGGCTATTGTCTAAAAGGCTAGATGGTTTGGATGGGTTTCCAGGCGTTTATTGTAGTTTAGGCTAATTTCATGTATCTTTTCTTGAATTGTTTGAATATTGAGGTCTCGATGGAGTGCTGCATTAGACATGTACCAAAGTGCTGATGAGATGACTCTTAAAATTTTTGACTGGAATCTTTGAAGAATTGATAAGTTAGTTCTGCTGGCTGAGCCCCAGATTTGGATTCCATATGTCCATACAGGAAGTAGGATGGTTTTATAAATTAGCAATTTATTTTCCAGGGACAGCTTGGATCTGTTGCCAATAAGCCAGTAGAGTTTCCTTGTTTGCAGTTGGAGCTGTTGTCTCTTGGCTTGTATATGATTTTTCCTTTCTTTCTAAATTCCTTTCTAAACAGGAATTTTTGTATGGTCCCGATCGATTCAGGTTAGGGAGATTTTACTGTATTTCCACCGTGGGGGTGAACTCGAAGGTCGTTTGCGAGCGCGCACCTAACTAACAAAATGCATTCAATGAAATTTGATAAATGTAATATTATTATTATAAGTGTAATATTTCTGGTTAACATTACAACTTTATTTGTTCGATTTAGTCATGAGCAATTTTTTATTAAATACGTCTTTCGTAGTATTTTTATAATAGATTTTATTTTATTTTACAGAGTGAAAGAAAGGAATTACACGTACTACGGGAGTATTTCATGTTTTATATTATTCACTATATACTTTAGTTGACGCGCCTGAAAACACTAACCAATCATCAAATCGTGTACCGCAGCAATATCCATAAGAAGTCTCACTTTTTGGTTTTTATCCAGTGTAAGAGTACAAATCGCATCATTGCTCATGAGTCGCTCCATTGATTTATTTGTCATCTATAGAATACGAATGTAATACTAGCAAAATCGAGAAAAGTTTACTTACTGTTGGATTATAAAGAACAATTTCTCACGGACTGCGATGACTTGACGCCTTTGCTGATCGAGATGTCACACGATTTCATTCTCGATGGTGGAGGATTTTCAACACTAGCGATATAAATTGTGGAAATCGTGACGTGGTGTTGTTGACATTACATGAAGAAATAAAGGAGGTCAGATGTAAAGAAAAGAAAATATAAATAAATTATCAATAAAATACAAAATAAGATATCAAATTAAATGAATCAAATGCAAGGGTGTATACGCACACATACACACACACTCCTCTACAGATTCTTCACTAGCTACATAGTTTGGTTGAAATCAGCCACTGTCTCGAGAATTCTAGAGGCCGGCTGCTCTGATTGGTAGTTTTCCGTGGGTCAATATTAGGCGAATGCCGTAGCAGTATTGTAACAAAGCAAGCTACAGACCTCGCACAATCTTTTTATTCTTATGCTTGTCCTCTCTCGTCTCCCTTTATACACACACACACACGTACTTACTACACGTACTGCATGTACCTAATACACAAATAGAAAAACGAATCGGGAGCTTAGGTATTTTACCAGTTGCAACGTTGCTCTGCAAGAGGGAGATACTTGGAGGCGTAAAACCCGCAAGCTGACGCGTAGGCCGGCGCCGGATCTCACATTTCAGCCAGGACGAAAAACAATCACATCCAAGGACATAACATGTTTTAGATTTAAGCGTTCCTCATGTAAGTAGTTAGAATGTTCAGAATCAATATTCGCAATTTAGGAGCATGAAATTAGCACTTCCATGTTACATAAAAATCAAATGGATTACTTTGGCGATTATTACTTGTGTCTCTACGACATCATGTCGATGTGTGGTTTTTTTCACGTCTTGCTCGTCTTGCTCACGTCGCTCATTGTAAATGGTTAATCACGCCTTCGCATCTCAGGCAACGTTTTTATTGCGAATGAGCATTAAGCTGTGACTTAATGATATCATTCTAGCCCACTACAGTGCTCATATCCATCGCAAGCGAGCAACCTGTGGCGCGCGGCCGAATCAACAAGTACGGATCCCAGGCGCGGCCCCGGCGCCGGCAGTTATGGCGTCTGCACAGCGCGCATGCGCACGGAGGCTGCCTGGAGCACCACGCCCCCTCAGTGGGCCCAAAGGCGCTCGGGCGAGGCGAGAAGAGAAGGAAAAAGGAGGAAAACAGGAAAGCAAAGAAAGACGGAAGAAAAATGAATGACTGAAAAAACTGATGGAGAAAAGAAAGAAAAGAGTGAAAGGAAAGAAAGAAGTTGAAAAAGAAGCAAAAAAGAAAGAAGGAAAGAAAGGAAAAAACCAAGTTTTTTTATTGATGATTCTGGACGCATCAACGGCTATGGTCGTTATTCCCGTAAGTGTAGTGCATACCCTTTTCTTGAGAGGTAGCTGTGATCTTCCCCCGTTGGAGGGTGAGACCCGAGAACGACTCGCCGTCGGCTAACGGGGTGTCTCATAACCAGGTATCTCCCACCAGTGGAACACCACCCCAGCCGGGACATGCTCTAATCTCCCGACTGATGTATAGTGCATGTAAATGTGTAAGTAAGGGAAGAGAACAAGGAAAAGGAAGGAATGGTCGCGCGCAGTCCGTTTATTAGGCTACTGTTCCGGCACTGGCCTAGGGTTGATTGAAGAAATGACGGAAAACTCCCGATTAAAGCAGCCGATCCTTCAGATAGCGACTGAATCTAACCGAGCTATTTAGCTGCCACCGTCGGGACTCGAACCCTAATATCCATCGGCCAGAGGAACTGCAGTGCCATCAGTTGATGTCGTGAGCCACCTTTCCCGGTAAAAGAAAGAAGGAACGAAAGAATGAATGACAGAAGAAAAGGAAAGAAAGAAGGAAAGGAAAGATTGAAAGAAAGAAGTAGTGGTATCACTACACAAATACTTGTATTAATGGTAACAGTTACGTAACAATACAATACTAGTACAACCCAGTAATGTGTTTCCAGTCCTAAGATATTTAACTAGGAAATTTAACTAGAGTGCATAAGCTTCTCAACCACTGTTCTTATCTGTTACCACACCAGCGCTGTTTAACGCTCCCGACGCATTAAAAAAACGCAATTATCAAAATTTTAATGCCCTCGAACATCTGACATGGTGTTTATAGTACTTTGCTCAACGCCAGCAAACATTTAAAGAAAAAATGAAACATTTATATAGTGATTTTTTAAAATGGCCACAATTTGAATAATTCTTATACTCAATCACTGCTTGCCACACAGTTGACTTCGAGCGACTGCAAGGCTACAAGCAACAGCTCGGGAGTCATTAAACATTTCCTAATCATGTGCTGTGTTTGGGAACAGCAACTATTTTTTGCAGTTCTTGGTATGTAAACATCTGTCGTACATTATGTTATTGCAGTATTCAAGCAGATTTTTTGTTAAAAAATTAAAGTTGTTTGCTGTGTTCCACGAGAATAATTTACTTGTTCTCGAGCAGTGTGCGTGCTCCTGTTTGGAAAACAAATTGTGTGGTTTTGTAGGCCACTCGTCTGTATTACTAATTTTCAATTCGCATAAAAATTAAAAGAAAACAATGCGGCCTCCGGCCATGAAGGAGCACACAGCATAACTTACTTGGGTTGGGAGGATCGTGGTTTCGAGGGAAGTATGCAAACAGTTGAATGATGCTACATGTTCTCTGATGGAGACAATTATGAAAGGGAATTATGGGAGGGGAATGTGAAAAGACAAATCGAAACGAGTGAACATCTAGTGAATTAGTAAATAAGTAAATCTGAATCAATAAAATTGTGTATGTACCAGGTGCGTTAACTGGTTCTAATGATCTCTCGGGCCTAAGGCCCTCGGGCGTTTTGTCACCGCTCGATCATTAGAACCCTTATAACCCCTTGATGCATAAATAACTTTTATTGTAGTGTTTCACGACTATATTTTATTTGTTGTTCTTGAGTAGTGTTCGTGCTACTTTTTTGGAAAACAATTTTGTGTGGTTTTGTTGAGTATTTTTGCTGCTGCAAGTCTCTGGTATAAATATTATTACCAATGACATGCATTCACAGAAGAAAATGAATGAAATTTGTAAATAATAAAATATCTACATCACTAAAGACAAAGGAATAAATCCTAGCTAATACACCTACAATAGATAAAGTGCTTCTCAATCACATACGGAATGTGGTGATGAATACTCCAGAGATGTAGGATCTCACGCGTTTGGGTTGAACAGCATATTTGAGATCACAGAATACGAGCTGAGAGCGTTTTTAGGTCATTTTGACCCTCTGTGCGAAAGGTGAGGGAGATAAGGGAGGGGGAGATCCGGCCAGGCATCGATTTGGGGCTTAAAAAATATGCAACATTTATATTTTAAAAACCTACATTACTTCCTAATCCCTTTTATATACCTAAATAAATATACTCGTCCCTTTGTATCGCGGGCAATTGCAACACAGAGGAAGAGAAGAAAAGGCTAGTGATGAAATGGGATGGAATTGAAATGGAGAGAGGGCAAGGAAGGAAAAGGAAGAGGAAAATGTGGAAATGGGGACAGGAAGGAGAAGAGGGAAAAGAGTGAAAGGATATGAGGAGGAGGGAACAGGGACAGAGTTGAAGGTGGGTGAATGGAAGGATGGAGGAGGGGGGGGTGGAGGAGGGTAGTGAAGGAAGCGCGGGGGAGGATAGAGAGGGGAATGAAAAAGAGAGGGAAGGGAACGTCAAGGGAGGGATGGGGAGTCAAGAGGAGTGAAGGGGAAAGGGGGGAAGGGCATAGCAAAGGAGGGAGAAGGGGAGGGAGAGCATTGGTAAAGGCCAAGGAGGGATGAGAGGGGAATGGAAGGGGGAGAGGGGGGAGCCGGAAAGGGAGGAAGGACAGGGAAGGGGAGGGAATTGCATAGCAGGTTAAGGGATGGGAGTGGGAGGGGGCGCGAGACGGGGGTTCCCCGGGGCCGTATTGACTGGACGCACGCAGCCGCTCCGCCTCCCGGAGGACCTGCCCCGGCGGCGCACAGTGCTCCACCCCTGCAAAAGCTGCTCAAAATGTCAAAGGAAGTGCTCGGAATTATTGATTGAGTGTTAGTGATTCTGGGTGCGTCAACTACTGAGGTTATTAGTTCCGTAAGTGAAATGCATGTTTTTTTTCATCGGATGGTGGCAGTGATCTTTCCGTTGGATGGCGTGATCCGGCGCCGACCTACCGTCGACTAGCGGGGTTTCTCAACCAGCTATCTCCCACTAGCGGGCACTGCCGCAGCCGGGACAAGTTCTAAGTCCCCGACAGGTCTCCCTGCATGTGTAGTAGTGTAGTGCACGTTAGTGTAAGTGTGTGTAAGTAAGGGGGTGAGGATAGATCAAGGAATAGGAAGGAAAGATCGCGCGCGGTCCGTGACCCGTTTGTTAAGATACTGCTCCGGCATTCACCTGGTGTTGATTGGATAAACCACGGAAAACTATCGGTTAGAGCTGCCGGTGGGTAAAATTCTCCTCCAGATAGCGACTGAATTCGACCTAGCTATCTAGCAAGTGTCGAAAATCTCCAACCGTCGGGAATCGAACCGTGAACGTCCGGGTCAACGTCGCTGCAGAGAGGACGGATGCTGCCTCTGAGCCACGGCAGCCGGGCCGCAGAGCGGTGTGTGGGGTGTGTGGCGAGGCGCAGCGGGGATGCCGTTAAGAGCTGGCGCCAGAGAGTCGTAGCGGACGCGTCGTCGGATTCGCAGCGTCGATAAAACGAGGAGGCGGCGGCAGTAACGCGCGAACGAAGTGCCAGCCGCAGCCCCAGAATGGCGTCGCCGCAATCTCACCATTGCACTTGAATCGTCTCTGAGCGGGCTTTTATATTGATGTCCCGTAAGCTTAGCATACGTACTCGAAATGATGAGAGACCAAGAGAGTTAGGGGAGGGAGGGAGGAGAGAGGGAGAAGGGGATGAGTGTAGACGGGAGAGTAGGGTGAGCGGGCAGGGGGAGAACCTGAACTTCAGCGTCATCACGTGACGAATAAAACAATTTCTGAGGTGGCCAGACGTCTCGTATTAGCCGGGCAGTCCCTTTTTTGAGTCTGTTCCGTATTTTTTATATGAAAACAGGACGCCAAAATATCCCGTTTTTGTGACAATGACTAATCGGTGGAAAGTGCCCTTAACAATTTTTAATTTATCATAATGTAGTTCGTTGGGTTTGCATTAATTTCTACTAAAAGTGAATGTGAGTGTATCTTACGCTCATGTTCCACGTAACAACAGTGTTTCACAGACTATTGAAATCAAGAAGGGAGAGATTCAGTGGTGATTCTAGAAAGGCACATTAACTACCGAGTCGTTTGAGCTTCTTTATACTTTATTGCTATCGTTATCGTTACCGAGAAATTCGATAATCTGAGCCTTCTGTTTCTGTGAGTTTCTGTGCGACGTAGCAAGCAATCTTAATTGAGGGATACGGGTCAACTTTTTAAGGAACAAAAGTGAAAACGAAACAAATCGAATCCCATAATTACGATGTAAATAATGTACCACTTTTACAAAAAGTAATTTCTACGAATGAAAATGAATTTCTACGACTTGAAATAAATTTGAAATTGCGGACTTATTTTCTTATTATTCATGCTATTTATTTCCCTTAATGTTTAAAAAATGTAGTTTACTATAGTGTGTTAAGTTGCTTTTTGTTATGGGTACGTGTCCCGTTTTTTAGTCAAGAAAAAGTCACAATGTCCTTTTTTTTTTAATATCTCGGTACTTTAAACATACCTGTTATTTATCCTATTACAACACGCATACACGTACTTGTCCAATGCCAACTACACTTTAGAATGCTTAAGTAAGTGTAGACGAAGATGACTTGGAACATGGGCTTGGTCACTATTCACCGAAAATGCTGTAATAGGTTCTTCAATTTACCGCATGATGTCACTGAAGTTAATGTGTGAAGATTAGCTGCTTAACTCGCACATACCCTTACCACACGAGTTGAATCTTCTCACAGTCTGTGGTGTGAGATGTTTGAAACTTGATTATTTGCGAAAGAACATTTGTTGGTGAATTTGGGTTGGAACGTCTAATTTTCTTGGTTAGTTTTCTTGGTATAGGATTAGAAACCTCCACAGCTCTACCAGTTTCCAGGCACACAAATAGTAGATAGACAAAGGAGATAGAGGTTGAGTTTAGGTTTAAAATAAAAGACCAAATACACTCTGACTAGGTTGAAAAATCTATAGACAGAAAGGTAAATAAGAATTTTTATTGACCCTCTCAACCTCTCTCTATCTACTTCCTCTTATTCTCAATCATTTTAATTTTTTCAAATGACATACCGTCAAATGATACCATATTGAGATCTTCAAAGTTTTATCAAGGTGGGTCCCGTATAGTGACTAGTGTACATTGGTAATTTATGCTGTAATTTGTAATCCTTCTGTTTAAATTCGACCATTGTTTGAAATATTATATTTGTTTTGACATTTAAGCCTCAAGATGGAAATAATTATCTTCCGAAACGTTGCTATTCGTATTATGTATCACATATACTACAATCATATTGTAATTTTTATATACAACAGTTATGCTCAAAAGTTTTCTGTCTTTAAAATAAAAAGACCAAATACAGCCTGACAAGAATTATAAACTGGGTGTAGAAAATAGTTATTTATGATGAGCGAATGGCGAAGAAAAGCCCTCAAACCAAAGAACCATTAGTTCTAGTTAACGCCCGAGGTAGGTATAAAATATTTTTTACCTAATTTTAATAATTCAGATTTACTTACTTATTAACTAGATTTTAACTTGACTCGGTTTGTCCTTGCGTATTTCCCTCCTACAATTTCGTTCTGAAATGATCACAGAGCATCATTCAACTGTTGTATTTCCCTCGTGCCCACGATCCTCTTGATCCTGATAAGTTATGCAGTGTATATCGAGCTCTGTATCGATGGCCGTAAAAAGCAATAACGTCTCACTAAAAAATAAAGAATATTTTTGTTTTCGTTGAAGTTCATGAGGGGGCGAAACTTGGCCACAGAGCGAGGAATCAGTGTGGCTGTGCAGGTTCCGTTGTGCCCCTTTAACATCATCCCTGCGCTCCATGACGCAGAGAGGCAATGCAAAATTCACCGTTGAGTTGTGACCTGGGACGGTGGGAGGGGGTTCGCTCCCGGCGGCCTCCGTGCGTATAGTTCCAGCTCCATCCACTAGACAGCGCCTGCGCGCGCGACAGCTCCCGTCACGTCAAAGCTCTATAAACGCGTCATGGCAACAGTAGAAAGAGAGCAGAAGAAGCAGTTTAAAACCATTATGGCAGTAATTATTCAGAGCGATTTCTTGGGCCAAAATGGGGAAGCAGCACCGATATAAGAGAACACAATAATATTAATAATAGAAGAAGAATAATAGTAACAAGAGTAATAATAATAATAATAATAGTAATAATAATAATAATAATAATAATAATAATAATAAATACAATAACAGAAAACATAACTATAGTAATTCATAAGACTCAAAAATCAGTGATTTTCGAGCCATATAGAATTGTTCACACGGTTATAAATCATCTCTATACGATCATGGGATGAGATATGCCTCAATTGACCTCTCCCAGGTACCTTTGCACGCACGCTATTGAGCGATACAAAATAGCAATATTTACGGCACCAAATGTTACTAAAATTTGGGAACACTTTAATATTTGCTTCTAGAAATCCTCAATGCGGGACATTGGTACTAGGCGTTAACGGGCGAAGCAGGTAGAATTTGTTCCCAGTTACGGAAATTGAGTGTTGCTAATTCTATATTCCCATAATGCAGGATGTAGGAGGTTAATTTTTCCACGACTTAGTATTCCGTGAAAGTATTTGAAATGAAAGATCTACAAGGTGAATAAGCAGCGGGTTTCGCCAATTTTGAATGGATTGAACACACGTATGTACTCATTAAAGTATTTTTTATGAATAATTTCGGTTGTAACGTCCCACACAGTGTTGATAGCATATTCTTTGCACTCTTCATCATCTAATCTTCGCATATTAATTGCCTAAAATATGTGTAAGTTCTTCATTTGTAGTGTCATAACTAGGGCTTGAATGCTTAAGTCCTAAAAGTGTTAGAAATATGCAAGCATTTACGACCTAACAATTCGAAAATCTAAATAAATAAAACAAAATTGGGTTAGTTACACCATTTATAACTCATGAGCGGATGGACCAATTTTAATTATCTCTGATTTGTTGAATTCATCTCCGCCCCAGAATAACTATTAAAATATCGGAAAAATTCACGGAAAAAATTGAATCTATATTGTTAAATAACTCCTCAACAAAGCGTTCTAGCGCATTGAAAACTAAAATTTTGAGGCAGTATACAATTTTGAGGCAAAGAAACGCTTCTCACACCGTAATCTACAGAATGAGATCTTTTTGAATATTCTATTAATTTTTTACTGGTCCGACACTTCTCGATATTACCCCACCTGCTCAGAGAGGTGCAGAATCTGCTACTAAATGTGAATGAGACAGAGAGAGATAAGAGACACGGGAAGAGAGGGAGAGACAGAGGGATAGACGGAGAAGTGAGAGAGCGGGGAGAGAAAGGGAGAGAGAAAGGGAGAGGGAAGGAGAGAGAAAGGGAGAGGGAAGGAGAGAGGGATTTAAAGGGCAGAACAACGTCCGCAGGGTTCCGCTAATATGACCATAAATATCACAAAAAACTTTTCGTTGCGTATGTGAAACCTTCAAAATTTGGCCATTGTTTATCCATTATTTTGAAAAATACAATTAAATGTATATTTAATTGTAATAATTATTATCTAGCACATTCACATTTTAATAGTAATTAATAATCATATCACATAGTAATTAAAATCTAGCACATTCACAATTTAGCCCTTCTACTTTTGAAGACAATTCTACCTGATAAAGTTATAGAAGCGGTTGACCTTGGCACAAAACCTGACAAAACTAAACTAACAATTCCGTCGCTTCTGGTGCATTCTACGCTCTTTTTTTTCTCGTTCTTTATAGCTTATTCTTCCAATTCACAATATACAAATTAGATAACAATTAGGAGACGTGAAAAATCTCTTTGAGACGACTGCAAGCAAGTGTGCAAGAATGGAATCAAATAAATGAAAATAAGATGTGCGAAAATTCATGAGAAAATATGAGCATAATATGTCATATTAACGGAAAGCGACAAAAGAGTTCAAAATAGTCTCAATATGACTGTATATAACACGCGAAAATTGCATAGTTTTCGTCGTTTCGTAGATAAAATCATGCTTAACTTATAATTTCAATGGAAACGACGCCAAGAAAAAGGTACATGTTATAAACATTCGGGTTCTACTCGTAACGCGTCACGCTTTGCCAAAACTCCCTATTGTTTCACTGCAATTCGAGACCATGAAGAACTTTAGAGATACAACTTCACAACTAAGTAAATGGATTTGGATCTTTCATACGAGATCTCGCATCTGGAATAAAGAGGAAAAGGCAACTTTATCACATATGAGAAAGTTTATGCAATAACTTTGGCACACTCTTCTTCCGGGGTGTTTGTTTTTCATCTCCGGGAAGCGAATCGGGGAGGAACGAGCCAGTGTGCTGAAGATGATAGAGGGAGAGGACTTTCAAGAAGCTACAGTCAGATATCAAAGTTGACAAAGGTTCGGTTCAAGTTTGAAATTGACTTAAGACGCGTATAGAGCTTCTTTCAGCACCTAACGTTGCACACTGCTGGATCGCGTGGCCTATGGTCAGAAAGAGAGGAATATACGCGAAAAATTCATATTAAAGTACAATTAAAAGCATATTTAAAGTAAATGAAAATGGCAATATAAATCTGTTAATTGAAATCAGAGTTAAACTTGACGGATAAAGTAATAAATCATTCCGCAATTCCTTAGTCCAGAAAAATACTTATTTAGAAATAGTTGTGTGATCATTAGGAGGTACTTTCCACTTTGAGTAAAGACCCGAAGAAGAAGAAGATATAAATATTTTTTGTCAAAATTGATGTGAACTTGTAAACATGCAATATTTATTTTTTAAGTAAAAATGAAACTAAAAGTTATATTGTACCAGAAGTTAATTTCTGGTTTATACGATTGTGTGTGTGTGTGTGTTATATATATATATATATATATATATATATATATATATATATATATAATATGATTAAATGAAGTGCATCATAAAAAACAATGTATTGTTATCGTTGACTTGGAAATTGATGCTCATGTTTTTAAGTCTCAACTTGATTATTTTGTGTTTCCGGGCGTGTCAACTGCTGTGGTTCTAGTCGTGTAAGTGCACGAGAGTTGGTGGTAAGTTTCTCCCGCTATATGGTGAAATTCGGCACCGACGTATACACGGAATTTTCCTCAACCAGTCATCTACGACCAACGGGGCATTGCCCCATCGGAGATATTTTATAAGCTCCCGACTGGTCTCCCAGTTTGTGTGGTAGTAGAGTGCATGTAAGTATGTGTGTAGGTCAGGGGTGAGGATAGGACAACAAAGAAGAACGAAAGATTGCGCGCGGTCCGTGGCCCGTTTGTTAGGATACCGCTCCGGCATTCGCCTGGTATTAATGAGAGAAACTACATGGAACAACCCATAAGAACAGCCGGTAGTTAGAATTCTCCTCTAGACAGCGGTTGAATTCAATCTAGCTAGTGTCGAAACTTACGCCACAGTCGGTACTCGAACCCTAGGACCACTCGGCCAGAGGCACTGGACTGACATCAATTTGTGCCCTAAAGCCTATTTAAGTCTTGGATTTTGTCTGGTCTATAGTAACGAATGAATACTATTATGATTTCTAATAGTTGATTGTAAACAATGAACCTCATAATATGAGATACTTAGTGCCTCTGCTGTCAGTCAACTTCTTCCATTTAGGGTGAAATATTGTTCACCTTTTTCACTTTCTCGCCTTACTGCGTTTACGAAATAAAGTTTGTAATGCTTGGGCAGAAATCTGAGATTTTTCGACAGAAAATATTGTACTGAGGGGTAAAGTACTTCCTCTAACATGTTGTGTAGTCAGAATCCACATTTTGTGTGAGGTCTGAGCAAAGATTTTTCGCCTTAGGGACTGTGACGTACGTGCGCAAAGAGGGGAGGAGCGTGGAGTCCATCCGACTGATCAGCTATCTTTACACAGTGGACGCTGATTAGTGTAATCACGGTAACTGTTATCATTCGGCTGAGGATGTCTTTGATTTGATTTATTTTGTCACAGAACAATACAAACTGTATGGCAGACGTATGGGGAAGAAGTACCATCTGCGCAGGTTTTCATGAGTTCTGGAAACTCTTCTCCACCTTTTAACCATAAATAAATCAATGATGAATAAAAGCGACCTACAAAGCGAGGTTAGAGACATTGAAAAGTAGACGTTTTTGCCTCTGAGTTATAGAAATCTTATTTGCATTGGTAGACGAACTACAGATTTGATGTTTACTATTGCTAACCCATACGGGGCTCTTCTCTTACCACAGATAGCAAAACGTTCTCATAGTGAAGCTATATTTATGATCAGAATGAAAACAAGGTGCCATCTCAGCATTTGCTCAATGGATCAGCGAAACTGAAAGAAAACATGATCGAGAGGGAGGTCATAGAAGCCAATTTTAGACAGAAGCTAAAGTAGGGTCAGTCGGGGATAATACAGCAAGAAATTGGGTTAATGATATACACCTTTAAGAAGTGTTACTTATTAGTATCCAGAATTAACTAAAAAGAGAAAATAATAAGAAATATATTCTATTATTAATGACCATATTGCAGGAACTCAAAATGTTACAGTATTTGAGGAAAAAAAAAATCAAATCCGAAATTACTTATTTTCTCAGTCCAAAACTTTTCCGCCGAGATAGGAAAGTTTTGGTACCACTTCGTCATTTTTATGGCAGAATAATTTTGAAAATAGGTAATAATTTTGAAAGAATGATTTTTTTGGCTAATATGATACGACTGATAGTTCTAATTTGATTCGGGTATTCGGGCTATTTTAACACGCTAATTAATTCAATACAAACGGTAAAGAAGATAATGAGAAAAGTTTGTTTTTCTGCATCGTAATAGCCCCAATTGACCCTAAATTACTTGTTTCAGGTATATTAAGTATTTAAAAAATCAAGTTCGAAGACTGTTTTTTATATTAAGTCATTATCTTTGACATTATACTAAATGCCGCTTGGTAATAGATGCATCGCTATTTCATGGATAAAGTTCACCATTTATTTTTATGTAATAATATAGGATAATTTTACAAAACCTCAGTTTTATACAATTCATTTTCATAAATTAGAAACCAAGAAAAGTAAATATTATTTTACATAACTTGAATGTTGCCTATAAATGGGAAACAATTAAAGTTCAGAAATGAAATCGCGGTCTCCTGTACAAAACAGGTTTTCCAGACGACCTCTAGTGAAAGCGGTTGCCTTTAGGGCATGGAAATGTACGAAAAGTACAATCTAATGCTAAAAGTGACACGATGGACAAATGTTCAGATAAACTGTAAATATAAAAAAGAAAACAAAATACTTTCGTCTGATCGCATCAGCTACTACTGACTCTAACGTAATAGTGATTTGTGTGCTTAGAATGAAACAAAATGAAAGTCAGTAAGGCTGTTTAAAAATAGTATATGACACATGTGATAAATGGGATTGTATATGTATTTCGTTCGTAGAATTGTGACCGTCTGCCTCGTGTTGAAATATTTTCTACTCGCAAGATAAAGTGTCACTCTGTTACTAGTATCATAAATAACTATTTTATGCTACACCAGCATTTCGGAGAAGTGACAGTATCAGATATTTAGTGCAACAGCTGAGAGTATAGAAGCGACGTAAGAGCAAGGACGAGTGATGTGCTTGCGGAGTCAACTAATGAGATTGGGCACTAGCAGCTATTACAATTTTAATAATATAATGTTTTTATGATCTCGCTACCGCATACGCAGTAGAGAGAAATTATGTAATGCTCTGTTTAAAAAACTGCGATTTTTCAGCAGAACAACTTTTATTACAGTGCTCTAGTAAAGAAAATGTGGATAAATCCAGTTGCCAAATTTAGAAAAAACTTTTAGCACGTGATGTAGCCAGAATCCATATTTTGTTAGTCTTTAATTCTGAAAAATCGAATGACGGCCAAACGTACGTCTGTGAACAACGCTAACGGCTAAACCGTTCAGCCGATATTCTCCAAAATTGATATTCCGCAATCGATAAGGCTGATTTCGCGGCCCTTTGAATTTTAAGCCGAAATTTTACTTTTGGGGTATTTTACATGAGGCCCCTCGGACATTTTCAAAATTTTCCAAAAATGGCTCCATCGTTTTTTGTTAAATTTTGTTGTTGGATAGTGTGAAGGACGATTAAAAGAATGGTGCAGGTCTTATTTTCGTTAAAATCCCCGATTTTTCGAAAATTGCAAAAGTTCAATTTTTTTCGCCGTATAACTAAAATATTAAAGATAGAATGAAATAAATTCCATAAAGATAGATTTTGAAATAAGGTCATGTACAGTTTTTTGAAAATTTGAGTTTTCCAAAAAAATACGACTACGATTAATTCAGAGAGAAACTGGGATATAAACAGTTTTACTTTAAGCATTACTGAGGCCGAGAAAGTATTTTTCGCTTTAGCACCACTAGTTTCACATAAAGTTAACCCTCCGTTGGTCGATTCCTCCCAGATGAGCGCCATTGGTCGACGGTGAGAAACGAGTTCATCCTTGATCTCAACATAAATTGACACTTTTTAAAATTTTCTTCTTTCTGATGTAACATTTTACGTTTCTAAAATTTTTAAACAATTCTTATTCTTTTAAAACCAATACAAAATTATTACAACAGAAAAAAACACAAGTATGATGTTGTATGAACACTTTTTTGAGTTCTCAAAATTATTTAAGTATGTTTCGTTACAATGAGTACAAATAGTAATAGAATGTTTTCGTTTTGAAATCGTCCCAATTTTATATATCGCATCGTGTTTCTCCGTTTTTCTTGTCGCAAAAAAGGAACATTTAATTCCTTTATTCGAAATCGCTTGTGATTTTTGTATTTCGCATTATAAAAATAGAAACTTAATGCCTCATTAAATGTTTTTAAAAACTCTACTTCTACCGCATTTCAATGAACACGACTACACGAGTAGTAGCATCTCGTTTTTTTCGTTGGTGATGTAATAAGTCGATAACGCCCTCGCCGATTCGATTGCGTAATGTATTAATTCAGAGCCCGGAAGTTTAGGCATTTATTTCACGTAGAACAAGCAGGCAAAAAAAGCATTCATTGTTACTAAAATAGCCATGCACAGGCATTTATTCTAGCTAAAGTAGGGGTGCAAAAAGGCATGTAAACAATGAAAAATCACATTTGAAAGGAATTATTGTACAAAATGAAATTGAATCACATTTTTATACTAACTTCAAAATTAGACTATCACTTAACGTGTACGGAAATGATATTTTCTCTGCAAACTTGGTTCCACGTGAAGACCCGATATGATGTCTACGAATTTGTGTTACCCGCTGCGCTGCGTCTTCGAAATGCTGTTAGTAAAACATGACATTGGTGAAAACGAAATTATATTTTTCGTTCTTCGTACTTGTGTAATCTCCAATACTGAAAAGGGTATATCATATTCCAAGATCTGTCCTCAAAAGGGATCGGAGCCCACACTCAAAAGTAGATGGGATTCCTCGTGAGTAAACAAAACCTATCGGTATCAATTAAAAAAGTCAAAAATCTTACTGGTATCATTTTACTTTTTCATTCACAGTTTTAACGCAACCCCTGCTTCCATAGAAAGAAAACACGACCGTACTTTCGTGTCGACGAGGCTTGCATGTTTATATTCAACTAGAGTGAGATCGGTGTTATTAGAATTAAAAAAAACTAATATCATACGGAAAAATGCAAAATAAGATTTACTCAAACAGCCCCACAAGTACAATTAAGTCATTCCTATTGATAAAAGTAAGAAAATAGTAACAATAACAAAGAGTCATTTTCCCAAACTACCGGGTTCTGATGATGAACAACGGGGAAATAGGACGTCTAACAACTGACAGTCGACGACAAGCATCTTCCACTCTCATCCTCCCTCAAGAATATACAATCACAATACCACTGTGATATTTGAGACTGAGTAATGTTGAGGATGCAATTACATTATGAAGAGCATATTGTGTAAAGGAATTTGTTCCCCTCACAGTCGTCTACAAAGTAGCACCGTGTTTGATTTACATAATAATGCAGTTTGGGTATTCTATGTACCCCAAAAACAAAGCTCTGTATTACTACTATTAACAATGTGTAAGTGAGTAAGCAATTATACTTATTCCAGGGACAAGTAAAATTCTGCCGATTTTATTTTTTATAAAAGCCAGAAAAGGGAGGCGCAAACATGAAGGATAATCTGAAGGAAAATTATTGAGTTGCCTTAGTAAAAAATAGTATTTTCTTGTTTAGATAAGCTCTGGCGTGTTAAAGAAATAAGTGCAACACGAGAATCAACGTCTAACGCGGATGGTCGACGGGACGCGTGGCGCTCACTTTTGCGCATTAGCTACGAGAGGAACGGCTCGCTGGCAACCGAACGTGCAGATGCTTCCGATTCTTCACTGCCGCGCTCTTAATACATTTCTAGGACACTATTCCGGCTTTGGTGACTCAGGTCATCAAATGATGTCACTGCAGCGCCTCCGATCGATCGGTAGGTCCTAGGTTTGAGTCCTCACGGTGACAGAATTTTCGACACTAACTGCATTGCTGGATCCCTCAGCTGCTGCCTGAAGAGAAATTCTAGTGGCCGGTTGCTCCGATCGGTAGTTTTATGTAGTTATCCGATCAACACCAGGCAAATACCAGACGAGTACCCTAATAAACGGGCCACGGACCGCACGATCTCTCCTTCCTCTGCGTCGCCTTATCGTCATCCCTTACACACACTTACACTTACTTGCACTAGTCTACTAGACATCTCGGGATACCAGTCGGGAGCATAGAGATTGTCCCTTTTGGAACGGTGCCCCACTAGTTGGAGATATCCGGATGGGGAAACCCGCAAGCTGACGTGTAGGTTTGCGCCGAATTACACCATTCAGCGATGGAAGATCACCATTACCTCCCGCGAAAAAACATGCACTTGACTTACGGGACTAATGACGTTAGCAGTTGACGTGCTGGGAAACACCAATCATTCAATCTAGAACGGTAGGCGGCATTCCATTTATTGTTACTTGCAATAGAAACAAGTGAAATCAAAAGTGAACGTAGTACTCACGTGCTCCAGAACATCTTTGGCCCTGTTCTTCCATAGACGGAAGTTAGGTAACCCAATGGACTTTTCTTGGGAGGGCTTAATCAGGATAGTTTTCCGTTGCTTTCCCCCGAAAGGTGACGTATTTGTATTATTCCTATAATAAGAGGCGATTGTGGAGTTTGAAAAACCCTAAAAAAAAAAAACGGTCAGGATGGCCGTCCCGGGGATTGAACCCGGACCTCCCGACTGCGAAGTCAGCGCACTACGCACTGAGCCTGTCAGTCGAGAACACCTGTACTTCTTTCGTGTAACATAGCAATGAGTGAAATATTTTAACAAAAACTTTCACGAATACGGGATTAACATAGTATAGGATATATCCAGTACATCAATTATTTTTATGCCAAGAATATAAAAAAAGTTGTTGTTCCAAAACACAACACGTAAAAGGAAATATTTAAAGGTTGGCGACCTCTGCCTTACGTCCTTGCCGACGTATGACGTCTAATTTATGGTAAACAGTAACCGTTCTCGCCCGCCTCGTTCTCGTGTGCGATTCCCGGCCGAGGCAATAATGAATATATAACTTGTAGAGTAAGGTGTAGAGTGAGATGTAGAGGTGTAAATGTAGAGGTGCATATGTAGAGGAAGATGTAAAAGTGATTATATTTCATCCTATATATGCCCTAGAAGTTAATGACATTTATTTCGGGACATTCTGGATATTGTTTTCCGACAGCTGTTCCATGGTCTTCTACCCTGCCCATATGCCAGAAGTTAATCACACACACACACACACACACACACACACGCGCACGTGCAAAGTGTGTGTGTGTATATATATATAATATATATATATATATATATATATATATATATATATATATATATATATGTTGTCCCATGAGTGTTGCGCCGACGAGCCCCACTGCGCGGATATTGTCCCAGAGTGTTGCATGGATTCCACCGTGTCAATGTTTAGTGAGTGGCGTGGCGCGTGCGTGTGCAGATGGCGGAGGGCGGCGGGGAGGAGGCGGAGGCCGAGGCGGAGGCCGGGCTGGAGCTGCGCGCGCCCGTGCGCGAGGAGCAGTTCGCCGCCGTCATCGCCCACCTGCGCCACAACTTCTTCGCCGACGAGCCGCTCAACCGCGCGGTGGCGCTGTGCGCGCCGGGCCAGCCGCACGCCGAGCTCGAGGCCCACGCGCTCGCCACGCTGCGCGACGGCCTCTCCTGCGTCGCGCTGCACGGCGCCACGGGGCAGGTGCGCGATTAAAAGGGCCTTCGGATGGCGTTCCAACAGGCATTGAAAGGTGTCAACTCTGCATTACGATACTTACAGACAGAGGGACAATGCAGAATCAAGTATGGAGAGAGTACGAACTCTAGACAACGATCTAATGAAAAATGTACTACGTTGCAAACAATCGAAAATAATTAATTTTTAAATACATATAAATAAAGATATATAAATTTTCAGTCCGTGCTGTTGACGTATTTTACTACACCTTTATATTAATAAAATCATTAATTGTGGAAAAATTCCATTTATTTTTGACATCGGATATAGTCAACCAAAAATGTTAGTCCCCAGAAGTTCACTATAACAGGAGACAACTGTACGTACATTCTGAGATACATGTATTAAGATCCCTCTACAAGCCCCAGAGGTATTGAGACACCTATATTGCGATCCCTTTACAAGCAAACAATCCAGACCATTAACCTTAATCCCTCTACAACCAAAAAAGTTATAATTTTTCCCACTGTATTTCTATCCTTCGACACACCCCAGAAGTTTAACACATTCTGGGATACCTGTATTGATATTCTTCTACAAACCAATACTGACACACATATTATGGTCCTCCACACACCAATACTGAGACCAATATTCTGAGACATCTGTATTTAGATCCACTTCTCACGCATTTGCAAGTCTGTGCATGCTCTGGAAGGTTGCAATATTTATTCTGAGACATCTGTTTTCGGATCCCTTTACAAGCCCAGAAAAGTTTGTAACATTTATTCAGAGACATATGTATTTAGTTCCATCTACAAGCCAATACATATATTCTCAAACACATACTTTTCGATCCTTCGACACGCTTGAGACGTTAAACATATATTCCGAGGCACATGAATGTAGAGCCACCGTTCATGAATTTGCAACCTCTGTGTATGCTCTGGAAGGTTGCAATATTTATTCTGAGACACACATATTTGGTTCCATCTGCAAGCCCCTGAAGTTTAACTAATGTATTCTGAGACACGTCATTTCGATCTCTCTGTATGGCTTAGAAGTTGGTCGCATTAACTGAGGCATTTTTGATAGTATCCCTTTATATAGCTTTGACGTTTGGAACAATTATTGTGTTTCCTTTAATTACATCCTTCTATTTGCCTTAGGCGTTTGTAATATTTTTATTGAATCATCTTAGACTGGATCCCTCTGTATGTCCTAGAAATTTGTAATATTTTTTCTGAGTTGCATTAAATTGGATTATTGTACATGCTCTGCAAGTTTGTAACATTTATTCTGAGACCTGCATTTGGATTGGTTTATGCTTTAAAAGTTAGTAATACTTATGCCGAGACACCCGTAAATTTTCTATACTTGTTAGAATTTACTAGCATTTACTTTGTATTTACTTTGTGACCCTTTATTGGTTCTGTCCACATATCCTAGATGTTTATAATATTTATTCTGACCCTTAATTGTATCCCTCTACATGCCTTAGAAGTTTGTTCTATTTATCCTAAGTCCCATAATTTTATCACTTGCATGCCTTAGAAATTTAAACACAACCTGAATCATATAATGGCATCCCTTTACATGCCTTAGGAGTTTGTAGCATCGTGAGTCACCTTTAATTGTATCCCTCTACATGCCTTAGAAGTTTGTAACTTTTACTCTGAGAGTTGTATTTGGATGTCTCTATGATTTAGTAGTTTGTAACATTTATCCTGAGCCACCTATAATTGTATGCCTTGTGACATTTATCGCGCGTGCGGCAGGTGGCGGGCGTGGCGCTGAATGGCGTGACGCGGCCGGGCGACGTGGCGCGCGCGCGGGCGGCGCTGGACGCCTTGGCCGACGCCAAGTTCCGGCGCATCTTCTCGCTGCTGTACGGCGCCAACCTGCAGCTGGACCTGTTTGGCGCGCACGGCGTCGACCGCGTGTTCGAGTGCCGCATCCTGTCGGTGGACCGGCGCTGGCGCGGGAAGGGCCTCGCGTGCGCGCTGCTGCGACGCAGCGAGGCCATCGCGCGCCGGCACGGATTCAAGGTCAGACCACACACGCCTCGTGGCCGGCGCCTCAACTGCTAAGATCATTAGTCCTGTAAGTGTAGAGCATAGATTTTTCCTTGGGAGATGGCGGTGATCTTGCTCCGCTGGATACCGAGATCCGGCGCCGAGCTAGTAGGCTAGTAGGGTATCTCCCAACCAGGTATCTCCCACCATCGGGGAATAGCACCAGCCGATACAAATTCTAAGGTCCCGACTGGTCTCCCAGCATGTGTGGTTGTGATAGTGTAGTGCATGTAAGGGTAAGTATGTACTACAAGGGGTAAGAACAGGACAAGGAGGCAAAAGCGCGGTCTGTGACCCGTTTGCTAGAGTATTTGCTCCACAATGCGCCTGGTATTGCTCGGAGAAACTACAGAAAACTACCGATCGGAGCAGCTGACCGCTAAAATTCTCAAAATAGCGAAAATTCTGCCATTGTCGGGACTCGAACCTCAGGTCCTCCCGGTCAGAGGCACTGTAGTAACATCAGTTGATGCCATGAGCCACCTCTACCAGAATAGGGAAGGATGAGGGTTAATTTTGAAATTCAAGTTGTGGGACACTGATAAAATTCCCCGCCTCTTTCGACTTTTCGTGGGCGCGAGGGAACTTCTGTGGAGTGTGTACTGATTGTGAATTCCGCGGACCACCTAAATAGGAGGTTGGTTATTCACTGGACAGCAATCCATTTATTTTCATAACCCCACTTCTCAATCATCTTACACCTCACCATAGTTTTTGATATCATCTCATTAAATCATCAGTCATGGACTTGAGTGATCTCTACAGTTAAAGGGCTCGTAAACCTCAATGAATATTAACATATTAAGGGCTAAGCGCCTAAATTAGAGTGCCGATTATGATGCCCTCGGACTACGTAGAGGGGAGAATGAGTCTTAAAAATGTGTTGCGTCTTCGCAACACGGTTCAAATTCTTTTTTGGGCATTGAACGCCTGGAGTAATCCTGGTTGAAGTTTACGTCACTTTGTCTCATGTTGCAGTCGGTAACTTTTATCCCTTTGGCCAGGGGCTCCAGACAACCAACATGGGAGGTTGAAACTCGTGGTGCGTTTCCATCATTAACTCCCCTCTGTGCAAATATGACGTGTGGCAGGCTTCCTTAACGTCTGGTGCTTATTATGCGATTCCCAGACACTTTGGCGGTTCAGAGATTTTCTGAAAACTTGAGGCGCAGGTCCAACTTTAAACTGTGCCCTCACCTCTTAAGACGAGCACTTGAGTAGTAGCACTGATTGTTAACCCCCCCCCCCTTAATTATAGCCTAGTGTGGTAGAGAGGTTGTTTGAAAGCATGCGAAGGTGTTTCATTTGTTCTCACATAATGCTGGCCTGGGTAGGTTTTCCCTATATATATAGGGAATTGAGCATTGGGCGGCAATCACTTCTGTCTTTATATATACTAATATATAAAGACAGAAGTCTTACAGCGCGGTAATCTCTGAATCTACTGGATCAATGCCGATGAAACTTTTGTGATAGCATCCTTTAAAGGCCTGGAGTACTAAAGGCTATGATTTACAAATATATACTGTAATATATTTTCAAAATAATTACTTTTCTGGACATTTTTCGCCTAGCTTTACATCACAGATTCAAGAGTGCATCAATGCCAATAGTTTAGCTGCGCGCCACCAGAGGATGACGTCTGAGATCTACTACTGATTTCATCAATGTCCAGAATTATTACGAAATTCATTGGAGTTTCAATAAGGTTCCTAATTGAGGTAGGTTGAGAGAATCCTTATATACAAAGTGGCAAGAAATCATTGTGAGTTTGAAAGTGTTTAATAATTGAGGTAGGTTGAGAGAATAAAAAGTACAATAATATACAGCACAGAATATACAGTAATGTACAATGTACAATATATAGATATCGTATACAATCTAAACAACGTCTTCTTTTACAGAAATTTGTGACAACTGAATTGTTTGACGAAACGAGTGTCACAATTGTCAAAACAGATTACAAATGCCAAGAGATAGGGAGTCTACTAAAAGTTTGAATCGGCTACTCAGAGGGAAGATCGACTTGCTAAAGAAGAGGGAAGATCGACTCACCCCATTGAAAATAATACTGCAAGAAGGGGAGAAATGTGAATAATTCTCTAAGTAGTAGGGCAGCTGTTTATTAGGACTCTCAATTTGACTAGTTTCTTAGGTTCAAAACGGTAAAATGGAAAAAGTGTATATGTTCTCTGTCCATCCAGTAAATTTGTTTCTTCAAATCAAGAAGTTTAATGTTTAAAAAAAATTTTATATTAGCAAAAATTAATTTGTCTAAAAATATTTTTGTCTAAGCAAATAATATCTGGGAGTCTTTGGTTTCTATTATTCATATTTCAGAATCCAAATCTTTATCACTTGAGATAAAATAATGATGCTAATATTGTTTTGTTATGTGGCTCAGTGCATTGTCAATTTATTTTTTACGCATAATGGTGGATCATTAGTTTTTTCATGTATCAGTCGTATGATGAATTGATTTACCTGGACAAATAAGTTTTATACTACACATTCTAGCACATAGGACATTAAACATATATTTTTTTTTTCGTCTTAAGAATTTTAAAAACTGGTAAATTATGTGTATCAGAAAGTATTATAGGTATCAGAATAGATGCAAGTATTTTCATTTATTTTTATAATTATGATTCATCAATTATGTTATTGACATCTATAACTATTACTCCTGATCTACCTACTACCGTTCCCGTGTTATGAACTTCCGCATGTTATACGCAGCATAAAACAGTACGACCCTTCAAGGTCACGAGCTGACAGATAAATTTCAAAACTTTCTTTATGAATACAATAAAATAAAAAATATAAAAATATGATAAGTTTTACAACGTGACAATTTATTGATAGTGTTGGAATATTATATAAAACTCCACTAAAATTATACATGTGACTCTACAAGTATTTTATTTTGTAGTTTAGATTGATTTATTGTGTTTAGTTATAAAGTGAATGTTTAGAAGCTGGAACTTCAAATAATAAAAATGTATTTATTTGTGGAAAAGTGAGCAAGGTAATCCGGAAATTTCCAAATGGGGGTCAAGAGAAGGCAGCTATCGTGGCGTGGCCGGGCAGAGCATGGCAGGGAGTAGGGCGGAGAAGGGATACAATGGAAGAGATAGAGGGCATGCAAAGATTGAATTCCTCTTCCTGTATAATAATTTACAGTAATAAATGCTTGAGCAACGCCGGGTACTTTACCTAGTATCATTATATACTATTTATTTATTTATTTTACGTCAAAAAAACAGTTAAAAAACATGCTATGGGGAAAAGTGGATTGTGTGCACATTTTCAAAATTCAGTGATCCCTACACTAAGTCATATACTACTTAAATTTTGAATTTTGAAAGGGAGAAAAAAACAAAAAATTTCCCATTTAATAAAATCTATTTTCAAGGATAAATAAGCAATAAACCATGTAATGAAATCTATTTTCAAGGATAAATAAGCAATAAATTTTGGCTCTTATTATTTCCTGCCGCGACAACATGGAAACGATAATTTGAATAATTGTATTTCTCACTGAATTCTAGAAGACGTGCACAGAAAATGAAGTTACATTTATGTCCAGAAGCAAAACAAGGGGCCATCTCAGCATTTGCTCAATGGATTAGGGAAACTAGACGAAAAACCTGATCGAGATGGGGGTCATTGACCCGGAAGCTGTATTACAATAGTTGTTACAGGTTGTTTATACTCATTTATACAGTCCAAATGATAAATAATGCATTATGTATCATTGTTAAAATTAATGTTACTTTTCTTGTGATGCTCAGTGTAGTCTCTAATTGTATAGAAACAGTTATGCAGCAGAAACGATTTCACTTGGGATTTAAACTTTTCTATTGAATTTAATCGTTTAATGTCATGTGGCAAAGTGTTGTAAAATAATGTACATGTATTGTATGTGAATTTTTTGTATACAATAACTAACTACTAACTGTGTATTATTTAATTATTTACTTGGCATTGATGCACTCTTGAATCTGTGATGTAAAGCTAGGCGAAAAATGTCCAGAAAAGTAATTATTTTGAAAATATATTACAGTATATATTTGTAAATCATAGACTATAGTACTCCAGGCCTTTAAAGGATGCTTGCACAAAAGTTTCATCGGCATTGATCCAGTAGATTAAGAGATTACCGCGCTGTAAGACAACGCACTTCTGTCTTTATATATTAGTATAGAGTATAGATATTAGATAGATATGACAAATACAAATGTGTTTAACCCCTTCGGCATGCAGTGATATCGTAGATTTTTTTTTTTTTTTTGCATTTTAGCCTGTCGTACTTCACTAACTTGTTTTTGTTTTTTTAGGCACAAACACATTAAATATGACTATTGACAGAAATTTTAAAAGTTTACTAAGTTACAATATTTTGCAATAGCAAGGACAAGTAAAATGTTACAGAAACTGATCAGTTGTAAATTTTAATACGCATCGGTCTGAGGGACGCTTGATGTACATGTCTCTGCGCATTGTCAAAAGATTTCTACGTGCGCTGGAAATTAGTAATGTAGATTTCCGAGCGCACTTGAAATTACTAATAAAGAGATTGAGCGCATTGGAAATTAGTAATGTAGATTTTTGAACTCGTTGGAATTTAGTATACATTTCTGCGCTCTGTGAAAAATTAAGAGCGTAGATTGCTGCGCGCTATTGAAATTAGTATAGTTTTTTTCGTGCATTAGAAATTAGTAATATATATTTCTGCGCGCATTAAAAATTAAATTTTTTCCGAATTGGAAATTAGTAAATTGTGGTTAGTAGTATAGTGGTTAGCACTAAGTTCTATATTGGTAATTAATAACATTGGCACGTAACATTCGTAAACGCAGTGTAAATGAGCAATGATTTCGGCACGATTTGAAAATTACCTATATAGAATTATGCGCGCAGTGAAAATTAGCAATAAAGGTTTTTGTGCGCAGTGAAAATTAGCAGTAAATATTTCTGCGCGCATGGGACATTAGCAATAAGTATTTCCGGGCGTTGGAAATAAACAATATAAATGTTTGTAAACTAAAATGCAGATGAGTGGTGGCGTGCGCAGGTGCTGAAGGAGGACGCGACGGGGCTGTTCTCGCAGCGCGTGGCGGAGCGGTGCGGCCTGCGCGCAGTGGCGCAGGTGCGCTACGCAGACGCCGCCGCCCGCGACGAGGCCAGCGGCCACGCGCCCATCCTGCCGCCGCGCCCGCACGACTGCCTCAAGGTCATGGTCAAGATCCTGCACTGACAGCCGCCACCCCCGCCGCCCTCCGCCGACCCCACCCACCCCCACAGGAAGAGTCGAAGGCTTGGCGCCAACTGCACTTCGCAAGATGGCGGGAAAGCTGGGGAGCTGTTCCCTGCTCTCGCGCCATCTATGCCGTCCCTAACCTCACTTTTCGTTTTCACTAAGCCCGCCGCCCTCCGCCGCCCCTCACTCATACTCACGAACTCCTCCAAGGTAAAGGAATATTTTTTCTAACGCTCAATACGACGAAAACCGTTTTTGTTTGTCGACACCTGCACTCCCTCTAGGGGATGGCGGGAAAGCATAGGAGCAGTTTCCTTGTTCTCGCGCCATCTACGTCGTTCGTAACCACACTCTGTTAACAACTTTATCCATCAACCCCGCCGCCCTCCCTCACACACTCCTCTCCCAGGCACAGGAAGATTTGCATAACGCACAAGACAACGCAAGATGGTTTTCGCTTGTTTTCTCCTTCACTTCCTCTAGATGATACCGCGACGGCAGTTAAGCTGTTCTCTGCTCTGACGCTATCTTTGCCTTTTCTAACTTCACTCTTCTTATTCAATTACTCCGCCATCCAACCTTCACCCACTAACAAATACACTCCTCTTCCAGACCCAGAAAGACTTACTTTCGGGAAGTCGACGATGAAGATCATTTTCGTTTGTCGCCTACTACACTCCCTCAAGGGGATGGCGGGAAAGTATTGGAACCGTTTCCTCGCTCTCCCGCCATCTACGTCGATCCTAACCTCACTCTTTTTTTCACTAACCACATCTCCATCCCCACCTACTCTCCTCTCCCTAGCACAGGAAGATTTTTAAAACGCACAAATCGATGATACAGATGGTTTTCTCTTTTTTCACCTACACGTCCTCTAGTTAGTGGTGCGAGGTCAGTTGAGCTGTTCCCTGCTCTCGTGCCATCTACGTCGTCCCTAACCTCACTTTTTTCAACAAATTCTGCCGCCCTCTGCCACCTCGCTCCCCTTTCCCCACTCACACATACTCTCTTGTGCCGCTCCCAGGCCGGACGATTCTTCCACCACACATCTCGGGAAGGCAACGCTAAAGATCAATTTTTCTCATCGTCACCCATTTCCTCTAGATGATGACGAGAGGGCAGCTGAGCTGTTCCCTGCTCTCTCGCCATCCCGATTACGCATATCTCCCTAACCTCACTCTTGTTTTGTTTTGTGTCGGGGCTGCACCACCTGCTCCGGAAACTCATCTTAGCGGCTGATCGCCCATTGGCGGCAGCCGCTGGGATTCAGTTCACGTGCTCGGCGCTCACGAGTGCCGGAATCGGTGGGCTGCCTCAGTTCCCGAGATGCCTTCACCGTTATTTCGCCCCAGGCACCGAGGCCCCGGCGTACAGCTGCAGTCCGGGTTCCATCTCGGGAAAACACTTGTTCCATCCACTCGCGAATCGTCCCATTGCGTCCGGTCCACCGGATTTCTTCGCGCCAGGTTTCCCACCCTGGGTGCAGCGTCGGCGTTGGGGTTCCTCGCTGTTTGGGATTCCACTGCCCCACTCTCCTCCGCGTCATCTCGGGACGCTAACGAAACTAGCCCCCTTGCAGCAACCTCGAGATGGCACTCCCTATCCCGCACCTTAACCTTAATTTTTTGTTTGTTTCGGAGCTCCTCCATCTGCTCCAGATACTCATCAACTCGATGAGTGGCTGCTCGAACATCTACGGCAGCCGTTTGGATTTAGACCATCTCCACCGCCTGTGTGCTTTTCGTCCTCGGCCTAATGTTCTCGGAAAGTGGTTCGTCGTTATCTTTGCACGTAGATTCTTATTCCCGGTTTACACTCTAAAATTCAGGCCCTAGGAAATCGCCAGCTGTTCGACTGTAGAATCAAGAAGCGTTTCAAATACTCGCTAGCTGGAGATATTCGACTAATGTAAAAAACAAACTGCATAAACATGTCTGCCATTCTGAAAGCCATCCAATGCTCTCAAGGCCCCCCGAATGTTGAAACTGGTTTGGAGGGGTTTTGACTAGTTTAGGAACTTCCCGATCAACATCACAACAGTAGACAAATTATGATGTTTGCAATTTTATGTCATTGATTCAAGATTATATTCCAACTGTGAGCATTTAACGGCATTTATTCACTAGTTCCAAATTGGCGATATCCTCACGGCCGAATACGTGAGAAATATGTGCGTCCTCAGCTCGACCAAAAGAGTTAATAAAATCACGTATCGCAGTTCGCAAGAACTTGAATTGTCACTAGAGGAGAGTGACGTATATATATCGTAACTGTTCAACGCCCAAGAACGGAGCACGAAATAAATACGCCCACTTGCATCTATCTTCTACCCAGGGAGGAGATTCTTTCCTTTCTATCAATGCCTTCTCACGTGAGAATGAATTTGTCACGTTCCGCGGGTTCTTCATCAGATTTACTGGGAAAATATGGGGATTCATTGGGAATGTTGTCGACATCATAAGGACAAGAACAGCTGCATGGGCAACATCAATGTGGTGCCAACATGTTAAAAATTTCGATATACATGAGATGTCATTCTCTTTGAATTAAGCAGATTCTTTTCCCTAAAAATATAGAACGCTGTCATTTGAACTTGTTTACCATTATCTTGACCTATCTAGAGTCTCCAAGAAAGACATTAAATACGAATGATTAAAATATTAGTGTAAGTTACATTTTGAAAATAAAAGTTCTAAGCTTTGGATTGTGACGATCCTTGAGAATATTTACCATTAAAAATATTTTTTTTCTTGCAAGTTCTAAATTAAGTATAATTTAAACGGCAAATAAAACGTGTCTTCAAAACATATCAGCATTGATTCTATCACATACAAGCTACTAAAATGGACAGATTTATTATCTAATATTACTTTTAGACTGATAATTAAGCTAATTGTCAAGTGAGGAAGTGAATTCTTCCCTCTAATGACCAACACAATGCCTACTGACGTAATCGATGACATTTGACAGGGAAGTCAAATTCTTTTCTTATTTTATTTTTAAAAAAATAATGAAAATTCACAAGGACAAGAGGTTGGAGACTTCTTCCATAAATCATTATTGTTAGTATCGTTGTACACTTTGGTGCTTTAGAATAGAAACATAACAAATGTTTTAAAGCTCCACAAATTACAGAATTATCCATATAGCATTTTTGTAATTATTGTTATCGATTTACAATACTAGACGCATTTCAGGCCATTAACATGGTCGCATTTTTTATCATAGGAGTTCTGAGCAGAAAATGGTGTCATCATTTCGCAGAACTGAAAAAAATGTACTGTAGTGAATGAGAGGACATATTTACAAAATATTTATTCAATGAGGAAAATACTTCCGATAATTGGCAGTACATAAGAAAATAATCAATTTGGGCCCAACAAAGTTATAAACCAATGTTTTCTTTTCTTAGTATAATAATATTTAACAACTGTTTTTATACAACACTTATCAGCATATAAATCTAATTGCTTTTTAGTCTGCGTGTGTACTCGTTAATGAATGTGATAAATTAATCACAGTGATCAGCAATATCGAAACAAACAACTCAGGGAATGTTATCTGCAATGCTTTAAGCATTGATTCTTGGACTATTGTTCATATCTGTAACTTCATTTCTTATTTTCCAATCTGAAAATTTAATATGTTCTTTGAAATCGGTTTAGAACTCAGGATTCCCTCTCGCGTGCCTTTTTCGTGCCTTTGTTGGTGCCGACACGTTCATTTTGAAAATACAGGGTCAGTTATAGCAAATTAACAAAAACGAAAGTCAAATCAGGCAAGCAGCCCGATCTTTCTCTTGATCAGAATCTATTATTTATTGTACTTAACATCGAGGATGTATTATTTAACGTTAATAGTTCCTATTAAACATATTATTTGAAATTTGGTATTTTAAAATTTGGTTTTTCAACTAACTTATGTAATTGTTATTTTCAAATTAAACCCAACTGACCCTAGTTTATTTCGCATCTTCAGTTTTTCTTCTTAACTCGTTATAACTCGATGCATTGCGATCTAAGCAATAACGACGTGTATCTGGTCTAAGTAGGTCCTTCATAAAATCTATGCGACATTTGTTATTTTTTACCGTTCGATTTACCAGCACCTGGATCTTGACGTCCAACGTAGCAGCCCTTAAACCAAAGCATAATGATAATAATAGCTTTGCGGTTACTTCCTAACTCTACCCAATGTGCAATGCTAATGGCAAGATCTTATTGTATCCCGTGCTCACAGCTTGGGGAGAAAATGTATGAAATAAAAGGGATCCTGCGAAGAACATCTAAAGCAAGAACAATATATTTACTTTCTTAAATAACATTTTCACCACTGACACCAATCATATCGCATTTAACCTATCTTCTTAAACTTACTTCCGAAAATTAAGAAAATATAACCGCTATTTTTTTACGCGACAATGGGTGGTAGCTCACTAACTCCCAATTTTTTTCTCAGGCTTCAATCAAGTTACCCACTACTTCATTTGTTGTTGTGTTAAACCATAGAAGTACTAATTACAATGTAGTTCAATTGTTTGAACCAGTAGTTAAATTCAAGTATTTAACTGGAAGAAATTTGAATACACCGACTATGAAAGTAATTTACGTGAATGTTGCATTGCCTATGTGTTTACTTAATGTATGAGAACACAAAATAGAGTGCATTATAAATGTCGTCGATGTTAACTGCTATTGTTCCTGGAAATTATTTGTAAATCGTGTTATTTCATCTTAATCTATGGCTTAATTCCCTCATATACAACTGACATTTATAAAAAAATATAATTTATTGAAAAGTATAGAAAAGAATCCGTTTTGACAAAAATGACGCTTTACTCTTTAAGATTGTCTGGAAAATGAAATAATGTGAAAACTACTCACATCACTTTTATTGATGAACAAAGTTTGGTGCGAAGTTATTCAAGAAACAATAAACGAATGAATGCAAACATTTTGACATTAAGATTCGCTGTTAATGAAGGGCGCGTTTAAAGAAATTAGATCATAGGTTCTGCATTCTCAGAAAACGCCCCGTGAGAAAAATTCCATCATTCCTAAACGTAACGGACGCATTCTCAACTGAATATCGAACGACGTTAAAAATCTGTTCTAAGGTCAAATCTTTAATATCAATGTAACTAAGATGTAATATGAATCGAGAAGAAGCTGGTATGACAAAGATACTACCTTCAATCCACCTTTTCGGAGTAGTAAAGTGGCCAGTTGTCGTCGCTCCTTCAGCCCAGGTCAATGCAGAAGGACTTACTACAAAACGGGTCACATTCCTAGGGCCCTTATTCCCCTACGCCGGATGGATGCTACGATGGGCATCGACCAATGACGTTTCTTCCCCCTTTTTTGTCTCTTACTCTCCCCCGCCACCACCACCATTTCTTCCTCTACCAACTATCCCTAACTGATCTAGACCAGCGTCACAATCACTCCTAGACGATTCGAAGTCGTCTCTACTCTCTGGAGCCCGTTTGTTTCAATCATAGGAGCAACTTACACAACGAAACCCTCAAAATTGAAGAGATCATATTTTCCATTTGTAAAAAGAAAAGTATTGCATGGCTCCAATTCGGGGGTTCCTTCATATCATGTCCGTGTAAGGTCCGACATCCCAAAAATCCGACATCCCGTCACTAACGCTGTTGTGAATCAGATCTAGGTTCACTTGCACGAGTCGCTGCCGCTACTCGCTTCGGGCGTCTTCGTGGAGCGTCGTGCGTCTTCGGAAAGTTCATCGCCTTCGTTCTTTCCTCTGCATTTAAGATGCACGGCACTCTATCGCCACGACCCGCAGGTGTTGGCCGCGAAGCTTTGAGTCCCCACCGGGGGGTGCGGTATGCAAAGTGAAAAGTCTTTTTCGAGCAATTTCTTAGACGTTGCTTGTCATACTGTCTTCACCTTCATATTTTGAAGAGATGGGATTCATTAGCGGCAGGTGCATTTTCGTCTAGATATTCAGATTGGAAATGTGTTATCCGTAACCTTTTAAATGACGTCGACTAACAATTTGCAGTTCGTGCAATTTCAATTCCTCGGCAATCTTAACACGTGCCGCTTCAATTCCTTCACTGATTCTGAGAAGTTCATTAAAGTGCATGACGTATGATGTAGTTTCTTAGACGGAGTTGCGCAAGACGCTTCAAAAATTTTAATGAAAATTTCCGTGATTTTAAGCCTACTTTTCATTAATGACGGTCGAATTAATTTCCTAAAGAGAAACTTTGTACCTTCTCGTGGAGCCTGCCGTTCATAAATGCTCATTCAACTGAAATGAGTTCAACGATCTTCCAATCCGACGTCTTCCGACATTCCGAGAATTAGGAATGTACTTTCAATTGAAATATAAATGGCAATTAGGATCTTGCTTTAACATTTTGACGGACATTATTCATCCGCTGAGAAACTCACTAACAGAATAAATGCTACAAACTTCTCGAGCATGTAGAGGGTTCGAAGATGACATCTCATCGCCAACGAACAAGTAATCGGAAATTTCATGTAACGAAGTTACACATGTGATTGTTAGGCAAATCCACGTGCGCCGATGATAGGGAGATACACGAATCTTTTCGACTGCATCAGAACGTGATCTGCCGTTAACATGTGCATGTCGAGTTATCTAACAATCATTGGCAAATGCCACATGTAAAACTGCGTTATATGAATTTTCCGTCCGCATGTTCATTGACAAAAAGTAAATATCTTCGACCGCGTTGTATGCCTTACAAGCTTATTCTACATTTATTCTGAGATTCCTTTTCTTGAGTATTCACTCAAGAAATCCGTCGACATATCAATAAAACGTACTTTAACCTACTGTTACCGGTACAGTATTAGATGCAATGATGTAAAAGTCTTAATCATGTTCTTTTCTTCAAATTCGGATAACAATATCTGTTCTTTGTTCGATTCATAATTTCACTTGAGACGAACATTTAAATTGGAAACTTGTAGTGTCATTCACAAAGACATTGGCATATCTTTTATTAAATTAATACTAAATATAAATTATTTTGTTAAAATGTTTATAATGATGTGCATCTAATTAATTTATTGGTTATATACCAATAATACCAAATACCAGCGAAGTACTAAATTTAAATTCAAATAACGGCGAGCTAACAGAAAAACTAGAGAATCACTTTAAATAGAATGAAGAGCTTTACATATATTATTTTCTGAGCGGTAGAGTAAAGTGTTTTTTTTAATATTCACTCTATGTTCACTATAAATTTTTTCTATGGATTTTAAAATTCAATTTTATCGCTTTAATAATATTTTGGAACTATACCCGGAATCTGAAAGCCTAATAACCATCAATTGTATGGGATGTGTTAACGTAATTAATTTTGAAATATTTAACTTTTTCTTCTTTCCAGTGTTAACATATATTCCTCTTTATAGACTTTATTTTTGTATTGCGAAGTACTTGAATAACCTCACATAATTTACATAGTACGATAAAAGATTTTTCATGAACTTGACTCTTGCGCAACCGCCATATTGACTGTTTGCCCGATGTAATGTTCAGATACTGTTTCCGATCACTAAGTAAAACATTATTATCCATGAATATAAAAAAAAAGTATTTTGAAATTGATCAAACATTAACCCAATGTTTCGAAAACGAATAACCATCTTCACTGACTCAATATTCCATCGACTAAAACATTGACCTAAATTCCCAGATTACGTACGCACCTTAAATCCTACATTTTCAAGTGAGATTTAATGCACAAAATAGATTTAACAACGATAACAACAAACAACGTGATGCTCGTAGGACACAAGGCAAATTCTTCCATAAACTCCATGTAGTTTCAATAGAACTTCCAAGATGATTCGAATAAACTTTCGGGTCGAGAATCTCTTAATGCAAGGGAAGCTCCTAAGCGGTTGAGATGGTTGAAACGAGTATAACACTGCTAACAACTCACAGTATGATATACTTAATAACCTTGTAAGTAGTTAGAAACCATATCCCTTGCGCAAACATGTATCCCTGCGCGTTATTATATGTATTCATACTAAAAATAAGCATACGTAACAAATAAATGTAAAAAAAGTCACACAACAAAGCAAAACATTATCATAATATCAAAATGGATTATAATTGACAAACGACAATTTAACGAAAAATAAGTACACTTTCTCAAAACAATGAATGAGGCAAAAGCCTATCATTCCTTAAGACGACGAAACGCCAGTATTAACAAGATTATTATGAATGGATTGCACCGATAAGGAGTTCTACTATTCATGAGATATCGACAATACAAGGTCTACATAAAGCCATGGCACTAAAAAAACCAAATATGGAATTTACTATCCGGCGTAACTAAAAACGCCTGTACATATTGAAGAAGTTGATTGACAGGTATGTGATATCTCATCGCACAACCTGATATATAGAAGAATGTTTTATGTATTACTTGATAGGAAAACGCCAAATCCAATTTCCCCATACCCTACGAGAGTACATACTAGTACCATGAATTCCTTTGACAAAAATCCCCCAAATAGCATTTGATTTACATTTCTCGCGTTTTGCTCTACCTCCGTGTGCAATGTTGGAGGTAGGTAAACGTTAAGGAAAGAAGAGAAAAATAAAATTCAGCGAAGTTCGTGAAGTTTCTGCATTTTTTGATGATTCGCCTACCAATGAATTTAACATATCCCCCATTTCGTAGGTAGGTAGAATCTCAAAGAACTTGCTAACTCGAAGATACTTTGTGAATAAAAGTAGGAGGGGAACAAATGCAGAGACATGATTTGTTGAATGTGTCAATGTTTCATAACGTATTGTATTATTTACCTACCGCCATAGAAAATAATTTGTGATACGAATCTCTGTGTTTCAGTCTCAGCCTATGAGGAAACGATTTATTCTCATCATGATTGTTGAGAAACCAAACCGCTTCTACAGATGGTAGATTGCGGTGCAGTCTAGTATGACTGTTTACAGCAATTCAAGAACACAGAGAATGTGTTCAATATAACAGCGCTTTTGATTATTCACTTCGATTCTGAAACACGCGATTATTTCTTCCTCGAAATCACAAGCCATATTGCTTGCACTGTTTCCTTATGTCAACATTAGTAATGCCTGTATACTGGCAATCTAGTTTTATTGCCCAGTGTTTCTTTATGTGTTACATAATGCATGTAATGTAAAGTAGTGTCTGTGCTCTATTATCTAAGCTGAGGCAACAAGTTCTACCGATACGTTGCCAAGACAATCTCTTCAAAATTATGCAACGTCCGTTAATAAAAAAGGACAAAGTAAGCGTAATGTGAAAAAGAAATATGACACCTGTCCTCCCTTGTCTTTACTTTACCGATCCGCCCATCGTACTTTGGGAGTATAATTAAATGTAAACATAAGGCATATTCGTGTATGTAATAGTCGTATGTAATATGTAACATGGGTGTAAAGCAAAAATAAAGAAAAAAGAGCCAAAAAATTAATGTTGTATCAGAGAGCGTGCACATATGGACACGTGAACATGTCGTAGCTAAAACATATATCTACATGGGTCAGTACCATCATATAACTATAAGTATAACCCAAGTATTATTAACTCTTCGTAATTGTAAAGGTACAGTTTGGAACAAAATTTGCTGCAACTCCAATTATATAAAAACTTTCAAATGAAAGTTTTTTAGAGCTCCAAAATCCCAACATCACGGGGTTCCGCCTGTTTTGAGCTGAACTGAATCTATATCAATGTTCAATGCTTCATTGTTGTATAATAGACATAAACCGTAGTGTACAAGATGTAATGCAATGAAAAATAAATCGGTGCATATCGATAACAAAGAGAAATTTACTTGCCCCACCTGTCTTTCTACAGATGCAGTGGCAGCTGTTGCTAGTTCAAGAACCATATTTTATTTCAATGTTCCTCCCTTCTCTATACCTTTTAATCAAAATCGGCCCAGATGTGGGGCCGAACCCTAAAATGGATTTTAAAGGCGAATAAAATCAACTGTTGTCTTCAAATTTTACTTTCTCACCTAGTATGTACTTTTCATTTATTTGTTGTGGTGAAGAATGAAAAATGAAAAGATATCCACAATTCATTAAAACATTTTGGTATTCGTGTAGAACGCACCACTTACGATCATTACGTTTGTTCGAGGTTCAGAAGCTAGTGATAGGAATTCTCAGTGTTTTTTTCTTTTCAAACATATCAATTTACTTCTCAACTTTCTGGGATGCAGCCACTAGTTCATTTTATTATTTTCACCCATCGCGTGAACTCTCCTGTATCTAAAGGTGTCGCAAAATAAATGTGACAAACTTTTAGAGCGTGCAGAGGAGTAAAAAATTAACACTTTTTGCTAGTGAACTTGTATTGGGAAATTTCATACAACACAATTAAACATACGACACTAGCAACATACTCCGGCGTTGACCGGCCTTTCTTCGTACCCAGTCCTTGTGAATTGGGAAAAAAGATCAATTTTCTATAAACCACGGCGTATAAAATTATTATTTTAATGTAATTGGTTCAGGTTCTAATAAAATATTATAATTTTCTTTCACTTTATTGTTTTTACAGTATATCGCTATTAAAATGATATCTTACGCCTCTAGCAAACCTATTATCAATTTGGCTGCACCACTACTGACCTCTTACGGAATATACATATTAGGAACCAATCTGCTCTTAGCGACTGTTGTATTAATTGTAATTTCTGTTGTATTAATCTGCCAAACTTTCCAAGGTCAGAACGACAATCCTGAAGAAGAGCCTCGGAAAATTTCCTATCTACACTAATTTTTTGTATACCAGAATTATAACGATGTTTTCTATTACAAGAAAACGTTCATAATCATAATCGGCAGTGGCGTGCATTCCAGGTAAGCTGGGTATGCTGCACCTACCCTGGAGAAAATTCGGTTAAATGTAATTGTTGTATTTTGAAATTACCACTCTCGCCATAAAGAATTAAGCTTGGTTTTTAAAGTTCTCCCAAAGGGCACACTGGCTCGCGTAGGCGCGTGGCTGAGAAACGAGAATACACCGCTGTTGCTGAGAAAGACAGAAAGCAGTTGAAAGAGACGGAGGTAGTAGGCGCCGCAACCCGGCCCGAACTGAGCGTGACGTTGTTCTCCATCTAAATACATTAGGCAGTTCGCGCATGCGCTCTTGACTTTCTGGAAGCTCCATTTGATTGTATGCAGCACGCTGGTAAGCGCCGCCACCCGGGCCCACTGCCGCGGCACGCCGCCCAGGCTGGCTCTGAATTGAGCTTGCAGATGTGTTCGCATGCGTACGAGCGGAACAGTGTAAGCGCCGTCTGCCACGGTCTTTTTCTTGTGGATTTATTTGATCTGTGCGTATTATTCACACTGTGCATATTATCTTTGAGTGACTGTTATTTTTGTGTGTATTGTCTTTTTGTGCTATATAACGGTATAATACTGTGCTATGGCAGAAAATACATTTATAATTGAGGATATTAAAAAAAAAATATATTCAGTTGCACTTTTGTGGAGAAATGTGAATTATTCGTATAGAGAGGCATGTCCCAGAACATGTCTTCAGTCAGTTCTTTGCGCAAAGAAAAGGGAAGAGAGTATTTTCGCTACTTTAAACCTCAAAATATGAAAGCACCTGTTGGTTAATAGGAAACAGGAATCTAATAATTTATTTTGCTGGGCCACGATCAGTGTTTTCCCAAGTTCGTAATGTGAGGAATAAAGAACGCTATAACTGTGATATCCCCCCAAACAGAAGACGAGTCGCTCCGCTCCGCTAGTGGAGGGGCACAGCCCCTCCCCTCCCCCTTCGCCGGGCGGTGGAGTATAAAGTCACAGGACGGGAGCGGAGGTTCTGGTGAGAGCTCTGGTTCAGTAATAACCTTGCCCAGCTACCACCGCCGCCGCTCGCTACACGCCCAGTCGTGGCGTTATCAGCTACGCGATAAGAGTGGACTTCGGGTGGCCACTGCCGCCAGCTACTGCACGGAAGACTCTTATCGCCGCTGCCGGTGATAAGGCACTATACGGCAAGAACGCCGTTATGAGAATTGTACAGTTATTTGTTACATAGTTTCAGTGTATTTGTTATGGTGACAGTAAATCACTTATAAACATTGAATGTGTAATTCACCCTGAATCCTACAGATACAACAATAACAATTTGCACAGTCTCTCAAAAACAATCACAAAAATGATCGATAACAGAGTAATTTGTATCCAATTACTCAGCTGGCCAGTTTTGCAGTGTCAGCATTGAAACTTAAATTGATCAGATGTAACGCAACATAATTACACAGAACGAGTAGTCATATTAAAATGCCTGATTGACGCGACAATATTTTGCTTTTTCAATGCAGAAAATACCTTTCGGGAGGCATGGTAAAAATGAGTTGGTCGAACTTCTAAATTTGTTGAATAAGTATGTTACGACCTTAACTTACTTAACAATACTTAACTACGACCTTAACAATACTTAAAAAAAAGAAATAAAAGAAGTCATCTTCGTCAACATATTATGTTGACACCACATGACGTCAACACCACATCAGAATTTCCACAATATTTAAAATTTGCCAAAACATTTAAAAGGCACTTCTAACAAAATTCAAAATGATTTGATTTTTGCAATTGTTAATTTCTTGAGTAAATCTATTACCATTTCTGTGGCCCAGCATGCTGCAATTGCTTTAGATGAAATATAAATGTAGATAATATAGGTAAATAAAGATAAAATAGTCATTGATCAGATGCTATGTCGTGAGAGAGAGGGCAGTTTGAAGGAAGCTTCTTAAGAGTCGTGAGTGTTGTCAAATAAGCACGAATAATAGTCCTCTTATACGGGATGCAGTGTTCATTACGTTCCGAACGAGTATTTACGACGTGTGAAGCGTTCGAAAGGCAGAGGTTGATAATTGACTTTTGGTTCACTGAAAATTGTGGGCGTGTATGGGGAGGACTAGCGTTATTCGAGAAAACGCAATAATAATAATAATAATAATAATAATAATAATAATAATAATAATAATAATAATAATAATAAGTAATAATAATAATAATGTAATTTATTTATTGTATTAATTGTAATTATTTATTGTAATAATTTTGTATTATGTGTTGAACCATGGAACAGACTTGAAAAATTTTCAAACGTTTCTCTTAAAACACAAATTGTAAATTTTTTCTGATTTTTTCGACAGCTGGGCTGCAGTTAAAAAAAATTAAAAATCATTTTTCCGCCTAGAAATCACCTTGACTTTATTCCAAAATCAAAATATTACTAGGTGCTACAACAATGTTTACAAATGTATAATAAACACTAAAATAAATGTACAGAACAATCGATTTTAAAGTCTATTTAAAGTCATGTTCTTTTCTTAGTTTCAGCCCCTAATCTACTGAAACTGTTTTGAGACTGTGCATCAGTTTCGGACTCCAATGCTAGCACCGAAAGAATTTTCAGTGTAATGAAAACTGTTTGAACCGTCCAACGCAACAGAATGGATGTAGAATCAGTTCGAAGTGAGCTGTACATTTTTTAACATTTCGTATGAGTGTACGGAAGTTAAAGAATTATTTAAGTAGATTTATAACATTGAAAAAGCTACTCGATCAAGCAAAAAGTATTGTTGAAAAGAGTTAATCGATTGAGTTAAATAATAAGTTAAATCCAAAGAATGTTATCTAATGATAATTGAACTAAAGCATTCAATTTTGATGTTAATATGTTTGATTATATAAATTATTGATTACTATATCGTTATTCAAAGATCATATAATAATAAAGCATATGATTGTTATGTTAATATACAAAAATGCCATTGTTCAAAAATATGTGTAAGTAAATATAAGTAAGATAACTATTGCTCTACCACTCTCAAAAAAACCTTCCACTGCGCATGCCCGAACGTGGCCTCTCCCTCCAAAGCTCCTATTTCCCCGCCTGCCTGCACTCTTTGTCACAACATAGCTCTCTCTCTCTCTGTCTTTCTCTCGTGGGTCGCGCGGTAATTCAATACTGCGAGTTTGGTGATAACAAACAGATGAGTTAGAAGGATCAGACGGAAGACAGCTTACGTGTTTCTACAGTAGGGGTTGTCCAAACGATCAACAGAAAATAAGCAGTGTCTTGAAGAAAGAGTTTCGGTCTCCAGTCCCTGTTTGACCGTAGCTAGTGAGCAGGGACAGTGTGCTTTACAAAGAAGCTGCTGTTATTCACAAAAACCCAATTATTACAAATAATTCAAAGTATATCCACTGAAAAACGTTAGGTCGTTGATCAAATAATCATTGAAGATGGCCACATTCCTCTCCGTGTTCGAGCGTACCATCCAGATCTAAATCCAACTTGTTTGGGAATTCCCAAACTTGTTTGGGAATTTATAAAAGGGCGCGAGGCAGCAGAAACAATTGGTGCATCCTTAAAAGAAAAGGAAACGTTTTACAGAGAAGCGTTTGCACAATACGATGTATTCATGTCTTTGGACCCTCCTGGGAGGGCGAGTTCCTCTTTTGACGGAGAGGGCAGTGATGACGAGTGACGGTCAGTGCGATCGCTGCGTCTTGCAGTCGCCTCTCCTTGTCGCCGACGCGCTTCCTTATCGCCGAGAGGGGAAATCTCAGATGCCACAGGGTGGGGGCAGTCTCCGAGACTTTACCAAAGGTACGTCCGCCATGATGGTTTTTTGCGAGCGGTTCAGCTATAACTATTCATTCTCCCCCCCCCTCCGGTTTACTATTTTCTGAAGACAAATCTGGCAACTCTAGATTGAAATCAAAGCGAAATGTATATGTACACGTTAATATAAACTAATAAACTAACAAAATGTTTAGTTGTAGATAAAATAGCTTCTGAAAGGGCTCACAAAGTTTTTTTTATTTTTCACCCTACAATTACGTACATACAGAAATGGGAAGGTTTTTTGAAGGAACACTAGAATTAATTAATTAAGATTAATTGATTGATTATTTTGTGTTTCCGGACGCTTCAACAGCTGTCGTCATTAGTCGTTAGTGAACGGCTGTGGTCATAATTGTAGTGTACGCTTTTATCGTGGGAGGTGGCGATGTTCTTCCTTCTCAGGGTGATGAGATCCGGCGCCGACCTACATGCCTGCTTGCAGGATTATCCCCATTCAGATATTTCTCACTAGCAGGGCACCGCCCCAGCCAGGACAAGTTCTCGTCTCCCGACATGTGTGCTATAGTGCATGCGGTAATGTGTATTTATTACGGTACAGCTTCGATATTCGCTTGTTGATTGTTATATTTTTATAAAAGAACCTCATGTTTAGTTTCATATACTTTACATGATTTATGTGAATACACATGTTGACTTCACCAGCGCTAGCCATGAACTGCCGGATATACCACTAGACCACAATACCCACAGTACACGCTAGGTGCCAGAACTAATCCTGACAGTGATGATCCGAGAAATCACAGAAAAATACTGATCAGAGCATCCGAAAATGCGTAACTTCTGAAACCATTGAAATGCTTAATCGTGATACGCGGAAGACAACATTGCTGAGAGTATTCCAACCACCAGGCCTCTTACCGGAGGTCCGAGGTTCGAGTCCCGACTGTGACCAGATTTTCTACACTAGCTAGATAACTTCGGTGAATTCAACCGCTGTCTGAAGGACAAGTCTAGCGGCCGTCTGCTCGAATCGGTAGTTTTCCGTAGTTTCTCCGATCAACAACAGGAATCGACGACATCATCGACAGCGGTCCACGAACCGGCTGCGATCTTTCCTACCTCTTCCTTGTCCTATCCTCCTCCCTTACACATACTTATACTATCATACATGCCAGAACACCAGTCGGGAGCTTAGAGCATGTCCTGGCTGGGGCGGTGCACCAGATACCTGGTTAGGGAAGACCCCGCTAGCTGACGGAGGTGCCGGATCGGTGCTGGTCGGTGCCGGATCTCGCAAATCAGTGGGGGAAGACCACCGCCACCTCGCGAGCAAAACAACCTGTCCTAAATTTACGAGACTAATGACCACAGTAATGGCCACAGTAATTGACGTAATCACTAAAAATCAATCAATCGATTTTCAAGTTAAATAGGCGATTTTTTATTTCTACTTTATAACTAATTTTTTTGTTGAAATTAATAAATACACAAATTTGGGTTTTTGTTTTGGTGTAACTTAGTATTAGGATCCTGAAATAAAAAAATGCTAGACTATATTTATTGTTCATATTACGGCCTACTACTAATTCTGCAGTTGGTTCCGAGAAGAAAACATCCAAAAAAAATCTAGATTTTCCCAAACAAGCATTAAAGTTATGCAAACGAACAAGAACAACCAAGAAACACAATGAACTAATCACCAAAACGCACGAAAATAAGCATATACGGTAGATTATAAGGAGTCCAAAAAGAATTTAACATCTCTTTGTTACGTTGTTTAAGCGCTAAATATCGCATTGTATTTAGTAAGAAGAAGAAGATACATGTTCATGCCATGGCTTTCTATCCCCTCAAACTTTGCCCCTACTATCTGAAGAAAATCCCTTTTCTTCTTTTTTACTTTCTAAGGAGACATTCATTTCTGCAATCTGTCAGAATTTTTGAAATATTAGAAAATAAATTAAGGGGAAATTCGGAAATTTTAACAACAGATGGTTATCAGAAAATTTAAGACATGCTTAACACATAGGGTAATGTCTAGATGGTGAGGAATTACAAGGATGTGAACAAATGGAAGAAATGTGGAGGGATGGGAGAAATGAATGTCTAATATGGAGAAAATCAACAAAAGATGAGAAATGCATTGTATCTCCCAAAATGGAACTCAGTTATTGGAAAGAAGATCCATTCAAGCTTTGATATGATTTGGTTTAATTTGTCGATGAACGGTAAAAACTGTATGTGATGTATGGGGGAGAAGTACAATCTATGCACGGTTTCTTGAGCTCTGGGATCTGTTCCCATAAATAGTTTAACCATCAGGGGCGGATCCAACCGAGCATTTTGGAGGGCGCTATTGTAGAGTTTTGTTAAATAATAAACATTTGTTATTATATTGTCTATTATTTTTGTAGTGTGTATATGATACTGCAATATTATTTTTAAATAATTACGTAATTCTAAAATAAATAAATATTTAAATCAATTTTGCCAAATGAAAGAAGGTAACAAACGAAAACTCGAGGCCTTTTTTGGGGGGACGCATGGTCCCCGTGACCCTCCCCTAGGATCTGCCAGTGCTAACCATAAATAGTCGAATGAAAGTAAAAGTACGAAAAAAGTGAGGTTAATTTGATTGATGATTTGAAAATATACCTTTTCCCTCCCGAATTATTTGCAAAGGTAAACAAATTGCATTTTACACTTTTTGAATTTCATTGTAACATTCATCCCGGCTCTCACAACTAGTAAAAGGAAACCTCAACAAAACAGGAGCAAAGTCACGATACATTTTTCAGTTCAACCTCTTTTGAAAAGAGGACAGCTAGGGGAATTTATACCAGAATTGTTGTCTGTACCGTCTACTAGAATGGTTATAGAGGCAAATAGGAGGTATTGAGAACTTGCTGAGGAAGAGATTTGGAGAGGTCTGGATAAGTGAAATCAATTTGCAGTTTATCAGGACATGCCTGGATTCAGAACATGCTCCCAGTGAAGATCACATTGATCAAAATGCTCCACTTTGTGACAATAGTCACAGAAGAGTGTGGAGTGAGTACTCTTCGCACTAACGCTCCCTAAATATATTCATTAACCTTAATATTGTAAGTATTTTTATTTTTATAATAAGTTAATAACACCATGATGAATTTTGTTTTATATTTTATTATAGAACCATATAAAACTACTAAACGTACAACAAAAATCATAGAAATTTATTTCCCCTTGTGATTGTAGCAAACTCTACTGTGTTCATATAAACCACACTAATCACAAAAAATTGAAGTGACTTGATCCCTTGTATACACCTATTCTAGATATTTAAAGACAAATTTTAGACTTGTCTCGTTTAATGGAACACATCTCATTTAAGCGTGGTGCGTTTTCTGCATATTCTGTAAAATTTTAAATTCTTAACATAGTACAGTTTGAAACTTCTCCTCCTATGCAAAATAATTGTACACTGAAAATCAAAATACATAAATGACAATGTATGCCACGTCTGAAATGAATATTCCCGACAAATATAAAGAAACACACATCCTTCAAGATATATTAGTTTCAATGTTATCCTCATTGAAAGTGTTGCCAAACCCTGCAGCCATTTTGACATGTGCAGACATAAATACGTTAAAAAACATATCTTATAAGTTACATCATAAACTATAGTTTTTCACAAAAAAACACTAATTATTTCAATAAAGTGATAATAAAAAATGATATTTTTAAAGGCCGGTATACACAGTACACGCATGAATTCTGTATGAATCGCCACTAGACACCGCTAGGGCTCTACCGGGTAACTGAATTGCGCTGTCCGAGTACTTCCAGTGGCGGCATTTTTGTGCCTGCGTTAGGTGTGTGATCTTTATTAAGTATTAATTAACCATGAGGAGCATAGAGAAGAAAAATAGGAAGTTAGGAATAGGGAAGGAGGTAGTTTATCACATCACATCACGCAAACGCACCTTGACAAACCTAACCACAAAATCGAAATGGCGGATTACCGTCTCGCCGGGTAAACAAAGCCGTTAGTGCAACATTCTGCCGCTCGAGGCGCTTGAGTCAAACTGTAAGCTTTCTGCATGAAAAATTTCAAACATGCTTAAAACTTTTCATGCAGAACTCGTTTGCACTGCACGTTTTATGTACGTCGAATCTACATGAAAACTGTACCGTGTATGCAGGCCTTTAGATTTTTTATGGTTTAACTAGTTCATTGCTGTGTTTTCGGACCGCAAACAAAACACGTAACGGTAATGTTAATAGCGAGCGAGCCTTTCTGATTCTTTATGCCTTCAGACCTTTTAAATACTTTATGGTCCGCTCTAATCACACATCACACATTTTTATGAATTCGATTTATTGAAGTTACGTTGTAATGGAATACAATAAATAAATGACATAATGCTCATATCAGTAAAATAACTCGTTATAAACTTTATTTTGCTTATTTGATATGAAAATTGAAATTTTGGAATGTTTCCGTGAATGTACAATTGCCACCAGTCACTCGTATTTCACTGTTACGAATCACCTTTTTTTAGAGACATAGTATGAGGTTCTTGAGTACTATTCGTAGAAATGAGATGTATAAGGCACGTCGACTAACATCCTCAAAATGTTCTTTTTTTGTGTTATGACATATTTTAAATACCTTTTGGTAATAGAAGAATAGAAGCAAGTAACCTAAAAGTACAGTTTCATCAACGCAATTTACACTGTTATTCCCAATGTTATATAACTTAAATACACCATAAACATTTTCTGTTTTTCGAGATTTTACAGGAAACCACTGTCCGTAGTTTTTTTAGCTTTTGCGAGAATTTCCGCAAGACACTTCACAATATTCTTTCATTTTGTACGAACAAATCAGTCCAATTACGATTATACAATAGTAAGTAGATACACACTCTGTTTTGTTTATCTGACGTCATATTGATAAATGCATATTACAATGCATATTTTCACTTTATTCGCAATACAAATTATAAAATGTTTCGAATTCTCATTTAATTCAGCAAATAACTAATAAACCATACAGTATTGTATGCACCACGGGCGTTAAGGGCGTATGCACCTCAGGCGACTTCCAACCCCTCGGGCCAGAGGTACTCGGGTTTGGAAGTCGCCCTCGGGGCAAAAACATCTACTTAACGTCATTGATACATAAATAACTATTATATTGACTCCCTTTGACCCGCCTTACAAGGCGTGTTTGGAGGCGGGTATCGCCATCAGCTGGAGGCGCTGATGACGCCGCCGCCTCCGCCAGGGGCTGCTCGTCTGGCGAGGAGCTCGCTCTGTCCCTGGGGTACTCCACCCACGCCACGGGCCATCGCGCACCTCCGTCAAGGTGGCACCCCCACTTTATGGAAATTCAAAAACCATTAGCCTATAATTTTGTAGTAATTATGTACTAATTTTGTACCAAAATAAAAAAAATTATACTTAACTATAAACCGCTGAAAAACGGCGTTCAAAAGTGGGGATGACGTCAAGCTGGCACCCCCACTTTTTACAAATGAAAAATCAACTATACCATAATTATCTACTAATTATGTACTAATTTTGTACCACAATTAATTGTACTCGATTATACACAATTTGTACTCAATTATAAACAATTAAAAAGCCGGTTTCCAAAACCATCTTTGCGCATACATTTCAGCTCAAAGTTGAAATTTCTACTAATTGTTAAGTTACATAAATAGATTCCAAAATTAGATTCTATATGTTTACTTCTGCAGTGACGATTAGATCAAGATATTAATGACTGTCTGAGACAATAATGTAATTGAGTGAAGTCGTAGACTTCCGCGGCCAGAATCATGCGTTGAAGCCGCGTTTCGATCATCTTTTTCGAGATCTTCAGGGCTGGTCTGCGCCTGGATGGTCGGCGCTCGGGTTAATATTTGGGTGCGGACCAAGTATAAGTGGTTGGCGGGCAGCCCTCCAGCTACAATGGGACGACTGTTTTAGTCAATCGTACTTGGTCCCCACTCAAATATAAACCCGAGCGATGACCACGTCGGCGCGGCACAGACAAGCCCTGAAGAAGATCTCGAGAAAGATGATCGAAACGTCGGCAATACAGCTTTCAACGCGGCGTCACCCGGGTAGCCTAGATAATCTTAATGAAGTAGTTGGGTTGTTCTAATGATTTTCCCTTCTCATCGATAGCATTTAATTCATTTTTAAGATTGTTGAGAGCAATTTGTGGTTTGTAATCCTAAATGTCTAGTTTGAAACGCGGGTGAAATTAATGTCGGTTAGGGAAGAGTAGTTTAATAAATTGGTAATTCGGGGCATATGGAAGCGTGATGGGGCGTCAAGGATATCTAGGAGTCTATTAGAGTGGGGATTCGGGGTGACTGAACGGCGGGAAGCCCAGCATATCATAAGGATTTGTATTTGGCCTGTGCCGTCGATTATGAAGTGAGGAATGGAGGTGGAGTTAGTGGAGAAACATGACTTTGGGCAGTGTAGTGTAAATTCTAGAGGTGAGGGGATGTTGTATAACCAGAGATTGGAGTTTAAGGCGCGAAAGAATGTGGGTGGAGGTTTATTCATAACTTCGGGGTGGAAAAATCGTTTAGCGTCGTCAGTATGACCAGTGAAAAGAGAACATAAACATGATAAGGAAGAGGGATTGTTCAATAAACTTTGTTCATTAAAACATCTTCAAAGTGCATATCATACTTTATTTACAACCACTCATATTATTCCTTCCTGCATGATAATTTCATTCAAATTTGTTAGCTTGACGTCAAGCTGGCATCCCCACGTTTGAACGCCTTTTTTTTTTAGCGGTTTATAGTTAAATACAAAAATTTTTATTTTGGTACAAAATTAGTACATAATTAGTACAAAATTATAGGCTAGTTGTTTTTGAATTTCCATAAAGTGGGGGTGCCACCTGGACGGAGGTCCATCGCGCCGTGAGCGCGCACCTGGAGCAGCCCTGGATGTGGAAGTCCGAACCTCGAGGTGCGGGGGCGGCAGGCAGCTCGCGTCACCAGGGCGCCGGTGTCCTTCCTTCTCATCCATCCATTCATTCATTATTCAGTAGTTTACGGTGGCAGAAATTACGTCATTAGACGCGTATTTGTAGTGTATGTGATATCTCAGCAGGTGGTGGAGTTCTACCCACACTGTATGGTGAGATCCTGCGCCGACCTAGACGTCGTGTTGGGAGTATCCCCATTCAGGTATCTCCTACCAACGGCGCTCCGTCCCAGCCGGGACAAGCTTTAAGCTCCCGACGGTCTTCCGACGAGTTTGGTTATGCAGTGCATATAAGTAAGTGTGGCGTAAAGGAGGGCGATAGGACAAGGAAAAAAAGAAAAGCGCGCGCGTTCCGTGGCTCAAATACCAAGGTACTGCTCCGGCATTTGCTTGGTGATGATTGGAGAAACCACGAAAAAGTACCGATCAAAACAGTCGGCTGCTAGGATTCTCCTCCAGACTGTGGCTGAATATGACCTAGGTCCTAGGAGCTAGCGTAAAAAATCCGCCTCCGTCGGGACTCGAGCCCTAGAACCTCGCTTCCAGCGATTTAGCAGCGGCGGCGGCAATGCTGGCACAGAGCCATCTCAGTCGGTCAGTACCTCGAGGGGTAGGGTCGTGCTCGTCGGCTGCACCAGTCTTCCTTCCGGCAGAGAAAGCAAGCGCCTCATCAGGTTTTCGCTCCGAGGGGTGCCGAGCGTCCAGGTCGCTGGGGGCCGCGGCAGAGGGGGATCAGGAGCCCGGGCCCGTCCCCCTACGGGGGGCCGGGGGGGCGCGAGGGCGAGCCCGCGAGAACCGTCCCCTGCGGCTGGTGCATGGGCGAGCTCACGCTGCGATGGTTCGTGGCGATGGCGGAGTACCCCAGGGACAGAGAGAGCTCCTCGCCGGACGGGCACTTCGCCACCGACGTCCACCACCCACATCCGTTGCCGCACATTAGCGGTATACAGGAGAAACTCACCATGTCCATGTTTGATGCCTTACATTGCTAAGTCACATTATTTCTATTCTTTTGATTTTTAAAATCGCTGAAGTTCTGGAGTTTAGGCGTACTAAATTATCGATTATTTCGTTTTTTAACTAAGTCACAGAACAATGAAATAGTCCGAGAAAACTCTATCTTTTCGGCATGAATATTTTGTTGTTAAAAATATCAATATTACACATTTTAAGTGTGTGTAAAAGAAAACATGACTTTATCTTCTATGGATATATTTTGAATAGACAAATTTATCAAAATTACCGTCACCTTCATCCATCTGGAAATACAGTTTCCGAGCTTGAGTTTCTCTGGTATACAAATGCCGTATTGCATACTTGGCCTGCGGAACCAGCCGGGTTTTATAGCGAGCTTTCCAGGCTGATGCTGACCTATTTCTGTATTATCGTTGAAAAAACTTCGCATCACGACATCTCCGGGGTCATTCGGGTCATTAAACGTCCATGACCGATTGAGGTCATGATGTGTCATCGCGTGCTGTCAGTGAAATAGTGGTATCGTAATAAGATAAATTGCAATTTTGAAATCTATTTCGTTGTAAGGCCTACTGGTAATAAGGTTATTGAATTAGACCAAAACAGTTTTGCCAGTACAATCTTGCGCGGATACGTACTGTTTACAAAATATTGATATTTACTCAACCACCTACTAATCCCGTCAATATTTTTTTATTCATTGAGGTGGCGGTGTTCCTCTTCCACTGGATGGTGTGATCGAGCGCCGACCTACATACGCCGACCTTGATAACTCAAAGTTTAGGGTGAAAATGAGAATAAAAAGACGAATTTTCAAAAATAAACGACATTTTGTTGAAAACTGCTCCAAATTTCTGTATGAAAATGTGCACATTGGACCAGATATATATCTTTCTATAATAATATTATTCTAAGTTACATTTCATTTCAACAATTAGGTATGCGATAAACTAAAGAAACGTGAAAGAATTTTAAGCGCCAGTAGATGCAAGCTAAGAAGAGTTTCGGGCAAAACCGAATTACTAGCCCAGACTGAAGAGGAGGAAACTTATTAGATCGAAAAAGAATGGGCCATTCTATAACGCCACCAGTTACTTAACGCCTAGTGCTTACGCAGTATAGAGAAAATATTGTAATGCTGCGGGAGAAAAACAGCGAATTTTTGACTGAAAGACTTATTGGCGGCAACGAAAAAGAGGCCCTGGTTACGAAAAAGTGGACAAATCTTGTTCGTATCAGTAGTAAATTACGTCTTAAACGTTTGTGTAGTCAGAAACGTGATGTTTTCAAACTCACATCAAATGAAACGTTTGATGTGAGTCAAACGCAAGCACGATTTTCATCAAAATTGTTAACCTCGCAATTGATAACCATTGATCAACAAATTAGGCATAATGAAATGGCGTTGGTCGCATTTTCGTTGCACCCCCTGAATTTTCGACAATTGTAAAAGTTCAAATTTTCCGTCACTACCCAGTGGCCAGAATTGGGAAGGAAATAAGATAGGGGTTGGGTTAAGGACCCTTCACAGGGGTTGGACTAGCCCTAGTGAAGCAGCCAAACTCGTTTTGTTGGAACAAATTTAACATGAGATCGACGGTGACAGGCAAGCAACTTCCCTATGAGCCACGAGCGAGCCAATGCATTTCTGTATAATGTGTTGCAAATACTGTAACGGTTTAATCTATTCATGTTTGTTTCATTTGTAAAAATAAAAAAAAATGACTAATGTTTCTGACTATCGATATGAATGCAAATATACACCATAGGCGCTTCGTTTCAATTGGTTGAACTGGACATTTTCAATTTATAGCCGAAGTGTTGAAAGGGGAAAAATTGCAATATTTCAATATGACGTAACTGTTTCCAAAAATGCGGGATAGTATGTGCTGTTGTAGTAACTATACTTTATATTCGTGTTGAGTGAAGAACAATTGTTGTGTACTAGTACTAACAGAACACGGTAGATGTTCTCCCTTCATCTCCCTATTTCCCCTTCCCTCTTCGTCTCAACCCTCTCTCTGTCCCTGAGTCAGTCTGACTGTCTCTGTGTATCTCCCTGTCTCAGCCTCTCCCTTTCTCTGTCCCTGTAATCTACATTAGTTGCATATTTATGCATGTCTCTGAGCAGCTGGAAAAATATCCAGAAGCGCCTGACCACTAAAAATGTAATAGAATGCTCAGGAAGATCTCGCATTGTAATTTACAGGACGAGATCTTCCTGAGCATTCTATTCTTCTTTTCTTTGAGGACATCGGCGTCAATATTTTGTTTTTAATGGCCTAGAACGCTTCGTCTAGGAGTTTTTTAACGATATAGATTGAAAAATTCTTCCGAGTTGCATTTGACATGAACATTTACTTTTGTTCTACTGCGTCACTTTGTAGTTACAACAAAATTAACAGCACATAAAACGTTTGGTGAAAAAATACGTAGATGTGCCAACTTTTAGGAGATAGATCCCATGGTCTCGGAGGTAACTGCGAGAGAGAGAGAGAGAAGAAAGACTATTCTATGTTATTACAGTATTTGTGAAGTATTTGTTTGTTAAAATATTTAATTTATTGTAATGTTATACGGGTTATTTTATTGGTTCTTGATTAGTATGCAAGCTACTGCTTGGAAAACCATTTTGTGTGGTTTGCAACCGCAAGTCACCACTCGATATTAACCATTTGGTACCACTGGTCGAAAAATGGAACGTGAATTTGAAAAGCCCTATTTCGTAACAATTATTGAAACTTTGTTTGGCAATAGTGGTACCAGCTGTAAATAGGTTCTTTTTTGTTTTGTTTCTGTTTTGTAAGTTGGATGCACTGTGTTCCAGTATTCTTGTGTTAATATGCAGTTTTTGGATTATAATTCTTCCGAGAAAAAGTAAGTTTTTTGTTTGTTAATATTTTCCTACTGCAATTCTTGTTATATAATATTACTATTATTGTGTATACATACACGTTTACTAATGTTGTGTATACATACACGTTTGGTGTTCTTAATTCCGTTCTTTCATAGTCTCAAAATATACTTCTGAATTGTAATGCTCCAATATTGGATCAGTGGGAACAGATGACCGGGGTTTTTCTCAGTAGGGGAGATTGCCTTAGTACTAGAGGAAGAAGATAATATTTTGGACGCAAAAATTTATGTGGTAGCTCCAGATAATCATCTACTGTCGGACGAAGATGAAACAGGCCTACATCATTTGAGCGGAAATCAATTACGAAGTATTTCAGAAGCAACTGTTACAAAATACGTTTCTGGTGAAATAGTGAGGGAACAAGAACGTAAAGTGCATGATTTTCAACAATTTTTTATTACATTCATCTATTTCTTATTTTGTATTTCATTTCAGGTTTCTTTGAAAAAATGTGTTCTCGTCAAACTGATTCAACGTCTGCTCAAAGTGAAGAGGAAACCAGCGAAGATTAGGTTTCAAAGCAACATGCGAATAGAACATAAAATCGGGGGGGGGGGTGTCAAAAAAGAGGTGGAGGAAACAGGAACAAGCAACAGTGAAGGAATCCCAGAGTTCATGGATTGTGAGATGAATCCTGTAGAATGCTTTGAACTATTTTATGATGAAGTTATCGAAATGATAGCAAATTATACGAATATATACGCTCATAAACGGGGGGAATTGACTTTTGAAGTGACTGTGGGAGAAATTTACCGTATTACGGCAGACATGACACTAAAAAGCATGTGATGAGAAAACCGGTAAGATTTGGCTATAAAGCATGGTGCCTATGTTCTAGATTAGGCTACCTTGTGCAAAGTGAACCTTATCAAGGAGCAAAAACCGGAAACATAGGTTGTATTTAGATGTGAGTCTTGGTGGATCTGTAGTTTTATATTTGATTGAAAATCTACCCTCCACAGGTTATGATCTGTTTTTTGACAATTTTTTTACGTCATTCCGTCTCTTGGATGTACTTTTCTCAAAAGGAAACGCAGGTAGGGCACAATAAAATCCAACCGAGTTGATAATGCTCCACTTATTCATGCAAACTAAAAAAGCAGAGAGTTATTAAATATATGATCAAATTACTGATATCAAGACCGGTACAACACTGATCCGGTATCATGATAATAACATTGTAACAATAGCTTCAAGCAGAAATGGTGTTCACCCAACTGACAAAGCGAAGATATTTAGCAGGTCCGAAAGTAAATATATTGTAACGAATATTGCGTCACCGGCCGGCACCACCACGAACTACCTGTACGCGCGGATTGCTTCATCTGCCGGCGCCATCACGAGCTGCCTGTGAGCGCGGGTTGCATCACCTGCCGGCGGATTATTCCAGAACGTGCGAGGTGTCCGGAAGGTTCTCGATTGTCTCGCCGAGTATAAAATATGCGGCGGCCAGCGACCGCGAGTCAGTCTTAAGTCCGCAGTGGAAGCTGAACTGTGAAGTGTGTGCATCGCGGTGAATAGTAGTGCAGTGATTGTGCTCAGTGACGTGAACCGTGGTCAGTGCATCGTACTGTGGTCAGTGACGTGAACTGTGGCCAGTGCTTAGGACTCTGCGAGTGTGTAAGAGAAGAGTAGTGTAAATAAATAATCAAGAGAAGAGTAGTGTAAATAAATAAAGAGAAGAGTAGTGTAAATAAATAATCAAGTCGTTTCAGTGATTGTGTTAAAAAACAAAATAAACGTTTTTGTTAAAATAATACGAGACTTTTAATTCACCACCGAGAAACGTAACAACATTGATATTGTTTCTCCTGCTGCAGTTACAATACATACATGGGAGGTTGTGATCGGATGGATGAGAACATTAGCAATCTGAGAGTAAACTACCAGATGAAAAAATGGTACTACCAACGCTTTGCATTTCCACTGATTGCATCAGTTAACAATGCGTGGTTACTATATAGGCAATTGAGTATTGGAAAAGAAATGCCATTAGATCTCTTGGGTTTCACTCGATACATAACAAATACTTACTTTTAAAAATAAAGCACTCGCTCTACTTCCGATCGACTAAATTTAAACCCAAAGGCAGTAGACAAGAGAGTAAATGAAGCAATAAGATTTGATCGGTTATATCACATTATTACTTCTTTAGCGAAACAAACACGATGCGCACAATGCAAGAAAAACGCTACAAAGGTGTGTGGAAAGTGCAAGATTCCACTGCACGGAAACTGCTTTTCAGATTTCCCCCAAAAATGAATTTAAAAATCTTGTAAAAGGAATTTATACCGGTTTCTTTGTCAGCAATAATCAGAAAAACACAATAAATTAACTCCAAATGAGATTTTATGGTTTCGTTTTACTCCCACTCATTCGATCCCACTGATCCATTTTTGGAACGTGATTTTTTTTGGATATGGATGTCACAATTAACGATTTCTATATTTCAATATGTAAACTGATTGTAAATAAAGTAGAATATGCAAAAATTATAATGTTTTTCAAAAAGAGAAAAGTTTGGTCCTGGGTTAACTCACGCAACAATAAAAAGAGATTCAGGACATCAGGACATCAGGACAGGATCTTCAATTTCACAATTCTGAAATGTTAACTTTTTGCACTTTTCGAAAAAACAGTTCCCCGGAAATGAGACCAGCCCCAATATTTTTACTGTTACTTTATACATATGAGGAATTTAAAAAGGGCCATTTGAGAAAAAAAATGTCGAAAAAAATAAAAAATTTATTTAATGAAAAATTATGCAAAAAATATTGAAATTTTTGAAAAACTCCATTAATGTCCAAGAATCCAAGAATTTATATAAGATCTTATTTCAAGACCTGTCTTTAAAGAACATTTTTTCATTACAGATAAAGTCGATCTTCAATATTGTAGTTGTAGGAAGACGCAAAAAATTAAACTTTTGTAATTTTCGAAAAATCAGTGATTTTAACAATGAGATAGGCACCAATATCTTAAAGTGCGTTACGCTATCCTAGAACAAAGTTTAATAAAAAAATTAGAGCCATTTTTGATACAATTTTGAAAATATTGTAAAAGCTTCTTGTAAAGAACCCTCAAAAATAAAATATCCGTTTCAAACACGCTAAGTCACAAGTTTTTTCAGATCAAATGGGAAATATCAATTTTGGAGAAAATCGGCTGAACTGTTAATTTTTGTTTTTCCCCCCGCCAGTAGCCCTGGCGGAGCGGTAGTTTATTACTTTGTACGGAATACATACGCCGCAGCTCGATGGCTTTTGCGGCAGAGAAGAGGGCAGTGCTTACTTACTAACTTAATACTAACTTAACCTATGGATGAAGCCGACGCTTTGGCCGGCAACCTAAGATGATGTTCGTGCTGCTTTTTATTGTGTCTCTTTAAATGTTTCTATATATATATAATCTTGCTAATTTCATTTCCATTCACTCACTCATCCATACTTGTCTGTATTTACACTTATTTACAAGCCTAGCACGCGCACATTCATACGTTGTTATTTACACTATTTACACTAGCACTTTGCGCCACGGCGCCGACTGTGCTCAAAGCGTCCGTGGCGGTTAGGCACTGCACACCCTGGCGACGATAGCCGACGGTTCCACCTCTCGCCGCAGTTCGCAGAGCTCTGCGAGGAGTTGCGGCGGCAGCGCCCGGAACGTGAACTGTTAAGGCGCTAACGTTTACCATAGACAGACGGTCAGAGAAACGTTTTGCCGTCAGTCAATTATTTCGGTATCAAGGGCCCACAATTCATGAATTCTGACACACAATTCATGAATCCTTACTATATATAGCAACAAAATTGATCCAATTTTTCGTTACCAAGGTTCGGCAATAACAGTTTTCTTGCTGAAAATTCGGCGCACGATCTCTGTTCAATCTCGCGATCAAATTTTCGATCTCGCCACCAAGGCGCAGCCCCTAAAAGCTTTCTTCCCGCGCGGCCACCCACTATTAAGAGCGTACTTTCACCAACCTCTCACAAGTCGCTCTCTGTGCATGCCAGCACGCTGCGGTAATAAAAGCATTTGCAATGTCTTCCGCGCGAACCGCTGTTCTCACGGGCCCACGCCCGCCGAGAACATGACCGCCGCTTCTCGCCGCCGCCACAGCTGGGGTTTAAGCCCTCATTAGCCACAGGGCTGGGCCACCCCGGCACGCGGCGCCCTTCACTCACCCCATCGCTCGCTACCTGACAAGCGACCCAGCAATGTATACAAATATTTCTGGGAATCGCTTCGGGCCTCCCTCGCAAGTATAAGCCCGTTAATGTACCTCGCCGACAAAGAAAGTTTCAGGTGCACTGTCGGCGTGCACCCCGCTCCTTGGCCATCTGCAAGCCAGATGCCTCAATTTCCGTTAAAACAAACTCTCGAATACAAACGAGCTGCCATCGCGGGCACTTCACGTGCCACCGCCTTCGCTTCCGATCGCCGTCAGTGTCACGTGACACCCTCTCCCCGGGCCCGAAGGCGCATCACGAATCGGGAACCGATCGCGGGCACTTCTAACTTTCCCGCCTTACCATAGGCCATAGCCACGTGACTCCACGGCCTCAATCACACCCGCGATACAATAAATACTGTAACTTCGCTCCCACAGATCGGAACAGAATTGAGAATTGAGAATCATAGTCATGACAGAATTGAGAATCACAGTCAGAACAGAATGAGACAGAACAGACGAAACAGAACAGACTAAACAGAACAGTTTAGTCATGACAACAGTATTGAGAACCCAAATAGAACCAACTTCTCAAAATTACGCTGCTCCGCACTGGTCAAACTGACTGACCGAGAAGACTCAACAGAGTCGGCTGTTCCTGCTTCGCCTATCAAGGCGATTAGTACGGCCACATCAAGCCTGCCTCAAATTCGTGCCACTCGCGGGCCGCAGCCGCCACCTGGCCGAATTCACGGCAATCTCCACCACCAGCTCCGGTCATCTGAGTCCGCGCCCATGCCAGTTCGCACCACCGAATTGCCTGGAGCCAACCTCAGCCCGGACAGCGACACACTCAGCCGAGTGATTTGGGTTGGTGCCTTCCTTTCCACAAAGTTGTAAGTAAGCTAAACCCGCGCACTACAAGAAAGAAGAGCAGCAGTAAACTTTGTAAACTTTGTAAACTTTCTATGGTCCTCCGGCTTACTGTAAACAAATCAACTGCATTTATACTATGCAATTAAATTTATATTCATTCACATTGCATACTGTTTATCATTCCCATAAAGATCAAACAATTCCCTGAAACCCGTTCTGATCCCCGTATGTAGTCGCACTCGCAGCACGGCACCTCACACGGGCTGCATCTGCTACAATCTCTTATATACTTATACTTACTTTCACTTATACACTTACAATACTTAAAAAGAATGGTGCAGGTCTTATTTTCATTGCTATCTCTAAATTTTGCTCGTTGGAAATATTGGGTTGAGACAATTTCATTTTTAAGCGTCGGCTCGAGTTGGAGCGTCACAGAAGTACAGGCGTAGAGGTAAGGCAAGTTAACTCGGAGGACCTCTTTTTTGAGTCTTGGTGAGGAAATGATTATTTATGATACGTGTTAGTGCAGTCAATGGGAGGCTATAAGGGGTCCACCTTGCAAAAGATTAGGTAGAGGATTATACTTTTATATTTTCTTTATATTGTTATTCGTAACAAAACCTTAAGTAATCCACCTTGAAATACTTCCGGGAAAGTTTTGTTAGCCAAAACTCTACCATTTTTTGGCTTTTGCATAATAACATTTAAGGCAGGCCATTAAGATTGCTCTTAGTGCAAACCTAGTTACGTACGATTTTAAAAGATACATATAATACAATACAAATTAATTTAATACAAATAATTCTCTACAAATAGTCGATGATTCTCTACAGATAGCCGAATAAGGCGGTGAAAAGTACCCCCAAATCAAATCAGTAATCGCGATGCTCATATGAAAGAAAATAAAAAATGCCATAGATTCCCAGAAAACAGCCTCCTAGGGCACTCTGTTGCAGAGATATAACCAGAAAAGTGTTTTTCATGTTTACTTTTTCTCAGCTTATATTGCATATTTACTTTGAAAAAAATTGCGGAAAAGGAGGAAAACAGTTGAATTTAAACGTATCCAATCAATCAATTTAGAAGCCCAATTGAAATAGAAAAAATGGAAATTGATTTTGAACGTAATAATGTTGGAGTACTAATCTCAGTTCCCTGCTAGAATGTGTCTTACATTCTATAATATATATTTTTTAAGATTTTTAAACAATGTGGCCGATAGTGAAAAAAATAAAACAAATTTAATCAGTTTAAAAATTTGAAATTCACGCCAAAATGTGAAAGGAAAAAATTGTTTCACCAATGTTGAAACAATTTGTATTATGAAAAGTCTCACTTACCGGCATGGTTTGCAACTTTTTGCCGACAAATGTATGTTTTAGGTGGAAAGTATTTATATTGTCCAAATATAACGCCTTTTGTTTATAAATTTATGTTTTGTTTCTAATAAAAATCAAATTACTCGGTTTCTGTATTAAAAGATTACAGTCGCTCGGGGTGAATACCAGGCTGCCGCGTAGCGCGCAATGGAGCAATCTATTCAACTCAAATTGTTTTTAACTTCCGTCTATGAATTTATAATTCGTCAAATACAATTTGCCACACAAAAACACATTCTAGGGGAGAAAACTGAGACAGAACTCCAATGTTATCACGTCGAAAATTAATTTTAAGAATTTATTTATTTTTTCTATTTGAATTTGGTTAAAATTCGACTATTTTTTCCCGTTTGTGTATTTTTTCAACGTGATGAACAATAGAAGTTGACAAAAAAATTAAACATGAAAAATATGTGTCTCGTATCTCTGCAATATATTTTAATTTCAACAATTCTGTAACAAGCAATTTCAAAAATGTATGTATTTTTTTTCTATTTGAATTTGGCGTCAAAACTGGTTGACAAAAATACATTAAAATTCAACTATTTTTTACCGTTTGTGCTTTTTTTTTCAACGTGATACATGCAATAGAATCTGAGACAAAAATTATATATGAGAAACATATGTCTCGTATCTCTGCAACATATTGCCCTAGGAGGCTGATTTCTTGGGAACCTACGGCATTTTTTATTCTCTTTTATATGAGCATCGGATTATTGATTTGGTTGGGGGACACGTTTTACCGCCTTATTCGGCTATATACAATATTTTTTGGCTGTCAAATAAATATTTCTGACCCCTTTATAAAATATTTTTCTCAAACAAATTATAAGAGAGCTTCACCAAATTTTCCTTTTTATTCTGATTTCCCCAAAATACCATTAGCCGAACTTCTTAACCAAGATCCGAGAAGTAATGAAAGTTAATTAACTCGAGGCTCCACAGGTGCCCGGATGAGTGACCGTTTGGGTAGGCCAGTATGGCACCAAGCCCCTGACCGAACGGATAAAAGGCACCGACTTACGACTTACGACCGAGATGCCGACTGACCTGTTCAAAGAGGATTACTCCACGTTCTTTCGCAAGTAACAGATTAAAAAAAATGCATGTCATAACTGTATGTAATGGATTATAATGGAGAAATACTTTATATATAAGAAGGAAAATAAACGACAGTCAATAAATAGCACAGTGAATGTTACGAAAGTACTGTGCGCAGAATTCGACCACTTGCGAACAACAGTGCGTTCGCGGGTAGAGCGAAAAGGGGAGGGGAGGGGCGATGTTAGTAACCATGGTGACAGGGGCCCCGCGATCTCCTTCTGCGTTGCCCGAGCAATATCGATTTCCCAGACTCCCACCGCCATCCATCCCGCCTTCTTGGAACAGGGCTGGCCACATCACCCTTGCTGCTCTGCACTCAGCGGAATTAAATAATAATAATAATAATAATAATAATAATAATAATAATAATAATAATAATAATAATTCAACTGATGTCACTGCAGCGCCTCTGACCGGATGGTCCTAGGTTCGAGTCTTGACGGCGGCAGGATTTTCGACGTTAGCTTTTCAGCTAGGTCGAATTCAGTCGCTGTCTGGAGGACAATTCTAGCGGCCGACTACTCTGATCGGTGGTTTCGTGGTTTCTCTGATCAACACCAGGCGAATGCCGGAGCAGTACTCTAACAAACGGGCCACGGACCGCGCGCGATCTGTTCCTTGTTCTATCTGTTCCTTGTTCCTATATTCTTAGACACACACTTACACTAACATGCACTACACTACCACATATTCCGGGAGACCGGTCGGGAGCTTAGAGCTTGTCCCGGCTGGGGCGGTGCCCCGCTGATGGGTGAGTCCTGGTTAGGGGGAAACCCCACTAGCCGACGGTAGGTCGGCGCCGGATCTCGCCATCCAGCAGGTGAAGATCACGAGAAGAAACATGCACTACACTTATGGGACTAATAACCAACGTAGTTGATGCGCCCGGAAACACGGAAAATCAATAATAATAATAATAATAATAATAATAATAATAATAATAATAATAACAACGACGACTTATTTTGAGTTTTCGGGCGCGTCAACTACTATGATCATTAATCCCATAAGTGAAGAACATGTTGGGAAGGTGCGGTGTTCCTCCCCTGCTTGACATTGACAGCAAGCGTCGGTGTACACATCGGCTTGCGGGGGATTCCCCTCCAGGTATATCTGTCAGAGAAGGTACAGCCCCAAGCGAGACAAACTCTAGCCTCCGTCGTGAGTGGAAAGTGCATTTACGTTTAAGCATTACTAGAAAGCCTCCTTCGGCGGCTCGTTGGTTAGCGGGCTCGCTTTCCACGGCGCGACCTCGGGTTCGATTCCCGGCTGAATCAAATTATACCTGTACGATTTCCTTACAAATGTCCCAGTATCTATCGCTGTGTCATGACGTGAAAGCCCACTCTATGGTCCAGTATATACTGTGAAGGGATGTCTTCGTGCTAACCACCCGACCTCCATATCACATGGTCGAGAGGCTGGGTCTCCGATGGCCACGGCCCGAAGCTGGCTGTGAGCCAAAGAACAGGAGCATGTGATGAAGGAGAGATGGAGGGTCAAAGATCAGGAAGAAAAGGTCGCGTATGTCCCGTTTGTTATGGTATTGTTTCGGCATTTACCTAATATTGATTGGCATATAATTTTGAGTTTTCAAGTGCATCAAAGCTATGTTATTATTCCCGTAAGTGAAGTGCATTTTACATTGCAAGAGGTAGGGGCGTTTCTCGCTAAGAAATGATATCGGGTGAGTCCCGCAAAAGTACCCGAACAAACGGGCCACAGACCGTGCGCTTTCTACCTCTTTTCTGTCCAATCTTCATCCCTTTCATGCACACACACTTGCATGCAGTATACTACCACATATGTCGGGAGACCAGATGGGAGCTCGACTGGAGAGTTTTCTCCGCTGGAGGAAGATTCCTGGTCGGGGAAACATCCACAAGTCGACATGTATGTTGGCGCTGGATCTCGCGAAACAGTGGGGAAGATGACACCAACTCCCGCGGCAAATCATGTCCTTCACTTAGGGGAGCAATCAGCTTAGCAGTCGACAAATTTATTAATCAATCGATAAATCAATGAACCAAAGACTGACTTCACATGGGACCCCTCCACGTGGCGCCACCGACCCCTTCACACACAGCCATTGAGAGGAAAGGCTTCATAAGTCACACGCTGTGGGCACCAGTCATCGCCTAAAAACAAGTTCAGTGGTGCGTCCGAGTGGTGTAGTGTGAAGGCTGTCATTTATAGCTGTGGGAATGATGATTTGTATTGATTTAGAACTGTATTCTGCTGGCAGTGGCGTGGATGCGCTGCTGGTTCCGGAAGTTCGTCACTTAGCATCACGGCAGAATCGTTTGAGTTCTTCCAGCAACTGCGCTGCTGGTGGCGGGATTTCGCCTCTAAGCGCCATAGAAGCGCGACTGTGACCCTCGTGTGGATACATCGTATAATACGTGTGTATACAGTTATCCAGCCCAGAATTTCCAATGGGCAAAATGTTGTTGAGCATCTCCAGCGGGACGCGACAAAAGAACACAACCGTTCGTAATACAGTATTGTTATCTAAATCTGACCCAGAACAAAATTTGCATATATTTCAATTTCCTTATGCAGGAAAAACTGCCGTACCTAGGGGCAGAAGTCCCTAGGGACAAAGCAAAGAGAAGTCAGTGAGAGAAATTTAGGATTGTTATTTTTTCTACATTGCTATGGCCAATTGTGATTATTCAAGAGAACGATTATGTTTTGTGAGCGGTTTCCGTGATTTTATGAGAATTTAATAGATTTGACGAGTGGAAAGTAAAAATTTCAGCATTTTTCTTTCATCAATTTTGTAATAACTACTATTACTTTACGAAAATTGAAGCAGACCTACACTTACTGGCATAGAATGTAGTTAATCCAAGGTGTATACTTCTTTCCTACAGGAAACTTACAATTAACAGGAGCATGTTAATTCATGATTGCAGATTGTTGTACCTAGGGACAGTGACTGTCGATGTGCCTGACATCCCACGATACGTAAAAGTAACATTAAATTGAATTCAGTTGCTTTCAGGATATAATCTGGCCATGCCACAAAAGCAAAACAGCAAAATGTCTCAATCTCAAGCAGAAACAATTCAGAGCGCAGTTTTGATTGTTTTTAAAGACCTTCGACCATGTATCGACTGTATACATGGTCGAAGCCTCCAACATTCAAGCCATCAATACTTTCTAGAGGGCGCTCATTCAAGCCATTCATGTGAACTGTGCGGTGGTAGTTTGATATTCCTCCTAGCGATTCGCATTTTCAGTTGGCTGTATTTCATAAATCTGCATTTAGTGATTTCGTTTAGTAGATTAGTACTTCTTGTTTTTTATTTATTTTTTATAAATACTATTATTTTCCAATTGTTTTCATCACTAATCAGTGGAAGAAGGGGTCCATGTCACTCATACTTTTGATAATACTAATAGCAAAATAATTACAGGTAAGAGTAATGGTTTTTTTATTTCTAAATCTTATCTTTTAAAACTGACAAATAGTTTTTATAATTAAACTAGTTATTAGGATAGTTATTGTCTATAACTATTCATTATCATTAGTTATATATTTATAATAATAAATCCATTTTTTTCAACTTTCTGTATGTTTACAGGTGGATGTGAAGTCCGTTGAAACAATTATTAACAAAAAAAAGAAGCTCTGACCACACCCAAAAAGACCCCTAGAAGGACCCATCCAGTTACTGACATGACACTGTTACAAAGGATGGAATTCCCAATCAAATATATTGTAGTTTTGGTCAGAAAATCATTTATAAGTTTTAATTATTTTGTAATTTCTAAATTTTATTTATCTTAACAATTATCAATTTGTTTTGTAGTATTTTATGTGAAGTACCATGAATTGTCTGTTTATATAGTCTTGGTATTTCTATATGAAACCAGGTGATGAAACATTAAATTTCAAGGCTTCTAGACCTCCTAGCAGAAGCATATTGGTTTTACTTGTTTTAGGGGAAGGAAGACAGCCCGTGTGAGTGAGAGTGAAACAATAATTTTTAAGAGAGAGTATACAGAATTATATTAGAAACCAAAGTAAACTCTAGCACACCAAATAGTGTAGTTTTTTTAATGAAGCATGGCTCTATATATGAATGGTAATTTATTTCTGGAATATTAAGATTAATATTGTTTCATTTTTTGTAACCTGTTTGTTACAGTTGTTGATAACATTTGCAATATTACTTGTAATTTAGTTTTGGGAAAGTGGCAGCTCTCTCCCCAAATCCCACATGCATTTTGAAATTCTTTTTAATACAACACTCTAATTTTAATAGTGAAAATAACCATTGTCTTACACTGAACTTCTTCACATTCCCCATCAGCACTGCGAGTGTGTGTTTAACTAGTGTAATAAATATATTAATTTTGGTTGTCCAGATTTTATAGACGGTCATATACATATTGTAAACCAAAACATTAATAAAAAACATAATTTAGATCAAAATTTTATTCAAATGTTCTGTTCATTTTTGAAACGTTTTTCATGTCAAAGTTTTGAGAAGCACTTTTCCTCTTCTTCGAGGGTCTAATTTGAATATAAACAGAAATTATTATGAATAAATTAAAATTTTCTAACTTTTAAGATTATAGGAAACAAATTTAAATATATTATAAATAATGTGTAACAGATTCCAATGAACTCACCTTAAATTGTCATTTTTTAAATCTATTTTTAATTTATGTAAAATTACTGCATCTTAGAAGGAAGCAAGCTCTTAACAAGAACTTCCAATGTGTCAGAGATCAAACAGAGCAGAAGGGTAGAGGGGGCAAATTGGTAATGGAAGAATGTTACAAGACGTTATATTTTTGAATTTGAATAAAAAAGGAAAACTTCTATGATGGAAATTTGTATACATTGTTCTCAAAATTTTTGTTTTATCTTTTATTTTATGTTGAAAATTGTCATAAATATTGAAAATTAGACTAAAATGCTGGCCAGCTAAAATGACCAACTAAAGGGACAACTTTTGAAAAATATCACTATCGGAAGAGAACATGTATTCATACTCAATTTAGGGTAGATTCGTTTCGATTTGTGTTGGTAAAAGCCGCTGCCAACTTTCACACAATTACACTCTATATATTACATTTACGTAGTAGTGACATTTTTTCAATTTAAGTTTGCAACAAAAAATTGACTACTTCCGTAGATTCCACCAACATTAAAAGCCATTCATGAGAGGTGCTGTGCCAATTTGCTATTTTTGCTAGCGATTTGACTTTAGCGGTTTTAGTAAATCTTTTTAGTTTAGTTTTTTGTAAATCTGCAATTAACAGTTTCAGCCTAGGCGTTTTTGATTTTTATTTATTATTTTCAAATTGTTTTTCATCGGTAATCATTGTGAAGTTAGTTGTAATATTTTAGTAGTAAAAGTAACCAGGTTTCGATTTACCAATTTTATTATAGTCATTATTAATTTTCCTGAATACTATTTATTAATAATTAGAAAATAACGGATAGCCCAACTAGAACTGCGCCTGTATAAATACATATTTCGTCATTAAGGATAATGCTCTTTCAGTTTCCTAGAAAAGTGGATTGTGAAGTTATTTTGTGGACTGTAGGAGTCCATGTCACACACACTTGTTTGATAAAAGGGGTGGCGAAAGTCTTACAGGTAAGATTAATGTGTTTTTTTCTAAATCTTATATTTTATAACTAACAAATGCAATTTTTGTTAATTAAAATAGTGATTAGTGTAGTTGTTGATTATCTTTAACTGTTTATTATTATTATTTGTGTATTGATAGGAATAAATCCGAGTTTCTTTTTTCAAGTTATTGGGTGTGATATTTGTTGAAACAATTATCAATGAAGACAAAATACAAGATGCCCTGACCACACCCAAACAGAACTGTAGGAGACAATTTCCTCTGAATGAAGGTGACAGTGAAGTAACTTTTGTTCATAAGGGGCAATTTTCATTTTTGCACAGATTTGAAGAGGGGACAGAATTAACTTGTTGCCATGAACAGTGAGAATATCGAAAGGCAAGTGCATTATTAATTTTCATTATGGTCATAGTAATAAACTCATTCTTAAATCAATATTTATATTGTTTTTGCAAATTTCCAAAGATGGATCGAAGCTCAGTTAATTCCTGGCATTAAAAATGTGGGGCCTCGCCTAATCATAATTGACAATCTTCATTTGTAGTAGATGGAAGAAAACATTTCGTCAAGATGAAAAAAAATAATTTGGTGGTAAGTAACCATTGTAAATTAAAGTTTTAATTTTAAATATAAATTATTTTAACAATACATTGTGTATAGAGGTGGTCACAACAAGGCATGATGCCACCAAATAATGCCACTGTTGTTCTCTTGAGGCAACTATGCGCATTTAAGTAGTCAATTAAAAATATTTGCTCTCATATATAGTTTGCATTTTCAAAATGTTTAATGAAGAAAATGTTTGAGATGGATTGGTTTCTTTTTTCTAGATATATTGTTGACAAACCTTTGGAAGATAAGGTGCACCAAGTATTTTGCCACCGTTTTCAGTGCCTTAGAACAGTCTGAGACAAAATGTGATAGTTTCAAGGTCAGGCAGTGAAAGAATTGCAAGCATTGAAAGAATTAAACAGGTTTGGGAGGAAGTATTATATTAGGTGTGACTTACATTTCTAAGAGAATATTTAACTCTTGAATGCAGGTATTTTACATTTTTTGTATTTCATTGCTTTTCTTTGTGTAGCTCTTATTGCTTATTATTATATTTATTATTTTCAATATTTATCTCAGTAATTTTAATGGTAATATGAAATCCAATATCATCTAATTTTTTTGACACATCCTTGTAGGTGACTCCATAAAAGTGGAACAATTATGTGTAGCACACAGAATGAACAATAAAAGAATATTGGAGGAAAGAAATCTAAGATGTTTCAGAAGTTGATGAAATCGTAATAAATTTGGAGAACATTTCTGGAGGAGAGGGTGTCAATGACAGTAAGGGATAATAGGGGTATGATATTCATTACAACAATGTTTCTTATATTTTGAAAAGTTTTATCATGACAGTAATTCATCATTTCAAAATCATGGAATGAACTATTTATTTATATTATGCATTTACGGAAGAATGCACTATGCATTGCATCTGAACTATCATGCTCCTTCTATTTGGAAAAATGTTTAACGTGATGCATAGCCTGGTATGATTTCAGGTATGGCATTAACCTTATGGTTAATGGTGAATGTTGTATTGCATGAAGTAGGTGCATGATTGATGTAATAATAACTTTTCATTTCCCAGCATTTGAAATGTGTCTGAACTATCCCCCCTTAATCTTTTATTGGAGCCAGTTTTGTTGACCCAATTTTACATGATAATGTTTTTCTTTAATTGTCATTAGAAAGTATTGATTTTGTAGTATCCTAAACATAGTTTATCTCCAGACATTTGTTTTAACTCTTCAGAAGAATAATTTCTCATATAGAGAGGATCATACCATATATTCAATTTATTTAATCTTCACCATTTTCATTATTATTCCAAATCGTTTAAGTTTTCACACAAGAACTTGTCTCGTATATATAAACATATATGTAAATGTTTTTTTCAATTTTGTTTCAGTTTATTGTGGCCTGTTGTAACATTATTTGATGGACAGCATTTGTGACATTATTTCTAAAACTGGTTTTGGGCAAGTAGGCACCATGTTTCTCTCTTTAAATCCCACATGCATTTTAAATTTAACACATTATGCTAATTTTAATTCTGAAAATAACCATTGTCTTACTTTGAATACCTTGAATTTTTTCACAATTCCTATAAGCACAACAACATTACTGGTGTAAATAGTATATTAATATTGCACTTCTTGTCTGACTATTGGGAATTATTTGGCATGCATTTGTTATGGAAATTGGTGTATGAAATATTTTCATTTAATTATTTAACAAGTAATGGGGTTGGAATTTTTGTAGTAGTTTATAGTAATGTAGTTACAATTATATAGTAGAAAATTCAATATTATTATGCAACTATATATTGTGTCATTTGTATTCATTGTGATATTCCTATTTCAATAAATAACTCACAAAACCAAAAAGTTCTATTTATTTCCAAAAATACCCCAATCTTATGTATCTCAATTGAAATGGAGAAGAAATATGTATAGAGAGAAAGACTGTCTCTGGTAACAACAAACAAGTTACCGAAGACTTCGTTACATTAATGATGATTTTCTATTTTTGGTATATCTTTTAAAAGGTAATGAATAATTAAACAGTTAATTATAATTGATGCATTTGTAATAATTTCCACATCACTAGACTGTTAAAAACAATACATTAGGTCACTTAAAAATTACCATATATAAAAATTTAATTAAGTTATATAATTGTGGAATTTATTGATGTTCAATATAAATCATTAAGAGTTGAAATCAATACGAAATTGATAATTATTAAAGAAGGAATTCCATTTATTTACCATTTGAAATTGATAATAATTATTAACACAAATTTGACCACGTAACTTTTAAGGTTATATTTTTCATTTGCACTTGACACGTTTGAACGTCTCTTTTGCTCACACCTATTGATAATGGTAACTCTTAATTAAATTGTTCACAGAGTTAATAAATAAATCTTTTTTAATTCTAACGAAAAACGAGACATGCATTATTATACAGTGAACAGTCTCTCAACTGCGCGAAGAGTGCGGATGATCAGAAACCAAACAAAACAAAAGCGAGAGTTGATCGGAGTAATAGTTTCCTAAGTTGGCTATTCCGACAGGAAATTGTTTATGCTGCCGTATTGCGAATCTAGTGCGGCCTAATACACGGCGCCCACCAGAAACTACTGGCCACTCTTGAGAAAATTGAACTTGACCCCAGAATCAGGACTCGCTACTTTGACACCAACCTGTACTACCACCACCACAAGACAACGGAAGAAAGACAGACAAAACTGATGATAAAAGGACTCTCCCCAAACATCCCCCTGACTGACCTTTCATCCGCACTCAGCCAACACCGCTTCAAAATTCACCACATCTCTGAAATGAAGAAGCGACTCGACGATAACACACTGACAGGACTGGGACTCTACGTAGTAGAAGTGAACAAACAGGACATCAGACAAATTAAAGCGACCATCAAGTACCTTCTTCACCACAGGATCACCATCGACGACTACAAACAAACTGGCCGAGTACCTAGATGCGACAACTGCCAAATGCTATACCACTCCCGCCACTACTGCCGACGACAGACCATCTGCGCCAAATGCAGCGGCAACCACCTCACCTCAACCTGCACCTCCTCCACCTTCTGATGCCCTAATTACCACCAAGACCACCCCGCTTACTCCCATGACTGCCCAATAATAAAGAAAGCTAAAGAAGACAGACAAAAACAACTGGAGAAGATTAGACAAAACCAGACCAGACAAGAGAGCCACCAACTTTCATCCTCTGATTCGTTTCCCTCACTATCTCCTACTGACCTCACAGACTCAGACAAATATTCTCAAAAGGACAAACCAGCTCCGACTCGGCCTCGAGCTCGACTTCATCAAACTCAACCTTAGCGACATTAAAGACCTACTGACATTACTAAAATCTTGTGACCTATCACCATCATTAAAACAACTCATCACCATCATTAAAGACGTCATCACAATCTGGAAACAGCCGACTGACACAATGACAAAACGTATTACTACTTTTACCAAAATTAGCGACTTGTTTTAAAATGGACAGACATCGACTGATCAACATTTCATCCTGGAACGCCAACGATGGACTGGTTCGAAAGCTGATTGACATTAGACAATACTTCACAGACTACTTCGTCGGAATACTGTTAATACAAGAGACGCACCTGACACCATCCCACTCCTTCAACATCCCCAATTACATTATATACCGCACCGACCGACCCACTCAAGGCGGCGGAACTGCTATCTGCATTCATAAGGACATCCCCCACACCCAAATCCCTGCCGTCCCTACTACCCATATAGAAAACACTGTAATTGAAATAGCTACTCCCCGCGGACACCTCACAATAGCATCCATATACAAATCCCCTCACCTCCCTCAACTTACTGACACGAGACAAATTCCTACTTGCTGGCGAATTGTAAATCGACTACCTGGGGATGCAGACACAGCAACGGCAACGAACAAAATCTTCAAACATACCTCGACACGAATCCACACGTAACCCACTCAGCACCATCTGAACCCACCCACCTCATCCGAAACCTCCCACACGACTTCCTCGACTTCCCTCCACATCCAATAAAAAAGTAAAACCCCCAAACCCCCACAAAGCCATAGCACACCTATCCCTCCCAATCAATCGCTCCTTCCATAAAGCCTCAACCTACCACGATCAAAAACAGACGCGACTTCCTGAAAACGTACTAATGCTGCTACGACTCAAACGAAAGACACAAAAGATATTCTACAAAACTCGCCGACATGAAGACAAAATGACCTACCTTTAACAAACAAACTTCACGACGCACTACAAGACTATGAAAAACAAAAATGAACTGACACAATTAATGACCTGACAAAGCACGCCAGCAAAATTTGGACACTAATAAAAACCCTAAAAAACGCGACACACAACATCTCACCTCTGACACAAACAGACGGGACAAAAACGTACGATCCCCAGACAATGACGGAACTTTTCGCAGACAGATTACAGACGCGATTCACCGCCCCTGATACGCCGCTCCCATTATCCACAATTCTTTACTTTATAAAAACGCCAAGCCTCCACCCACAGCAACAAACGCCCTGGACCATATCGACCTCAGACGTGACCGACGAACTACACAAACTCGACGCCAGTAAAGCGACCGAACCCGACGGAGTTAAAGTAATCTCACTAAAAAGACTAACTAAAAACGTAATTGACTTCATCACAACCATATACAACGCCTGCATCACCCTCTCCTACTTCCCCACCTATTGGAAAATAGCTAAAATAAAAATGATCCCCAAACCCAACCCCGTCCCATCAGCCTCCTCCCCATCCTTGGTAAAATCCTGGAACGCATCATCCTCCAAAAGGCTTTCATCCATTCTAGACGAACGACTACGACCGACCCAATTCGGCTTTCGAGCAACCGATCGACCGGACTACAAACGCTACGCTTTACTGCAGACATTGCGACAAGACTACAGGAGGGACACCGACAACCTGTTCCGACAACATTCCTTGACTTCACAACAGCCTTTGACACAGTTAACCACCGGACATTAATCTACAAAATAACCCCCCCACATCCCACGCTTTCTTCTCCCACTTCTGTCTACCTATCTAACCGATCATTCTATGTCCAACACCTCCACTCCTCTTCCCCGACCAATCTTCCCGGCGTCCCACAAAGAGCCGTCCTCCCCCATCCTCTTCGCCCTCTATACAAATGATCTACCCACCTCTGCATGGACAAATGACTACATATACGCTGACGACACGGCATTGGCAGTGACTAGACGCAGACTCCCACACTCCATACGACAACTACAGCAAGACTTAGACTCAATAACAAACTGGACAAAAGAAAACAACCTGAGATTAAACCCAACCAAATGCACTGCTATCTTCTTCAACAGAATCAACCCTGACCCGACCCCACCCCCTCTCACTACAGACAACACGCCTATTAACTGGACCCATGACACGTAATACCTTGGCATCACACTTGACAGAAGACTGACCTGCAACAAACACGTAGACTACATTACCCAAAAAGCAAACAGACAAATAAACGCTCTGACTCTAGTACTGACTCACCCACACACGCTGACAAAGACTAAACTTTATATATATATATATATATATATATATATATATATATATATATATATATAATGTGACGTTCGTGGCTTGGCCACAAGCTTACACGGCACTCTCACATCTTCGACGGTGACGGAGTGATTAATAACATCGGAAGTGCAGCACGCAAGAGAAAAGGCGCGACCTGTCGGTGGCGGCCAGAAGCAGCGGCGGGGTAATTTCGACGGAGGGGCGGCGCGCATAGGGGTTTCTATGACGTCAGGGCCGCATTTATACGGCGGTGCGGCGAAAAGCCGGGGTCTTCTCGGTTAATCCGGCGACACGGGCGAAAGCACTAGTTCTATGAGTCTGGTAGTGTAGGCGAACGCGTAAGTTCTCTACGAATTTGGTAGTGAAAGTGAATAATTGAGTGGTGTGAGCGTGGAGGATTAGTTGGTATAGGAATGTGATTGCAATACGAACATAGTAGTAATCCGCTGCAAGCTCGTTAGAAAGAAAGCGGTCAGAGCGAAGTAAGAACAGTAAACTTTTTTTTCAAGAGTGCTCATTTCGTGCAGAGGACAGTTTAGTAAAATCCAGTGGAGACTGCGTGTATAAGCGCTGCAGCCATCCGAAGTGCAGCTGCGACGCCCAGTGTAATAACGCAAAGATCCGATTTTGCGACGCGCCACAGACTTGGAGCGTGGGCATGCACGTTCGTGGCGAGGACGGAAAAAAGGAGAAGAGGGGAGCCGGGAGCGGAGGAAGCGTACGAGAGAAGGGCCTGATTTGACCGATCGCGTGACGGACGGGCGAAGCGAACGAGAGAAGGGCTCGGTTTCACCGAACGCGTGACGGACAGGTGAAGCGCACGAGAGAAGCTGGAGTGACGTCGCTGCGACACCGGGCAGCGGGAGTGCCAAGGTAGCCTTCGAGCGAACTGGAGAGCACCGTAAAGGTAACCGAACTTGCGACTTTTCGTGCGAAGATTGGTGCGGACCAGAAAGTGGATAACGGCAAATTTGCGTGGTAGTTCATGTGAGAAACTCCCTAAATTCAGTATAGAAATACTGTTACCGTTTAAACAAATTCGTGGAGGTTTAAATTCTGCTAAAAGTATGCCTTGTTTGATTTTGCCAAAGGCCTTGTAGAATTTTACGGCAATGTTATGTAACTAACTGGCTTCATTCTGTGTTATTGGGGAAAGATTAAGTTGTTCCACTATTTGATGAATGTGTATATTCTTTTATGGTTTAAATTCTGCAAAAGTATGCCTTGTTTGATTTCGCCAAAGGTCAAAACCTTGTACAATTTTACGGCAATGTTATGTAACTAACTGGCTTCATTCTGTGTTATTGTGGAAAGGTTGAGTTGTTCCACTATTTGATGAATGTGTATATTTTTTTGTGATTTAAATTGTACGTATTATAGTAGATTTCCATGTTACTTTGTCACATCACTTTCTCATACCCAAAAGATCCTGCCCCGAGATATTTAAGCTCGAAAGAGCAGTCTATCAGGGCGTTTCCGTTTGCGGAGGCGTTACAATATATATATATATATATATATATATATATATATATATATATATATATACAGGTTTATTACAAATGATTGAAGCGATTTCACAGCTCTACAATAACTTTATTATTTGAGATATTTTAACAATGCTTTGCACACACACGTACAAAAACTCAAAAAGTTTTTAGGCATTCACAAATGTTCGATATGTGCCCCTCTAGTGATTCGGCAGACATCAAGCCGATAATCAAGTTCCTCCCACACTCGGCGCAGCATGTCCCCATCAATGAGTTCGAAAGCATCGTTGATGCGAGCTCGCAGTTCTGGCACGTTTCTTGGTAGAGGAGGTTTAAACACTGAATCTTTCACATAACCCCACAGAAAGAAGTCACATGGGGTTAAGTCGGGAGAGCGTGGAGGCCATGACATGAATTGCTGATCATGATCTCCACCACGACCGATCCATCGGTTTTCCAATCTCCTGTTTAAAAAATGCCGAACATCATGATGGAAGTGCGGTGGAGCACCATCCTGTTGAAAGATGAAGTCGGCGCTGTCGGTCTCCAGTTGTGGCATGAGCCAATTTTCCAGCATGTCCAGATACACGTGTCCTGTAACGTTTTTTTCGCAGAAGAAAAAGGGCCGTAAACTTTAAACCGTGAGATTGCACAAAACACGTTAACTTTTGGTGAATTGCGAATGTGCTGCACGAATGCGTGAGGATTCTCTACCGCCCAGATTCGCACATTGTGTCTGTTCACTTCACCGTTAACAAAAAATGTTGCTTCATCACTGAAAACAAGTTTAGCACAGAATGCATCCTCTTCCATGAGCTGTTGCAACCGCGCCGAAAATTCAAAGCGTTTGACTTTGTCATCAGGTGTCAGGGCTTGTAGCAGTTGTAAACGGTAAGGCTTCTGCTTTAGCCTTTTCCGTAAGATTTTCCAAACCGTCGGCTGTGGTACGTTTAGCTCCCTGCTTGCTTTATTCGTCGACTTCCGCGGGCTACGCGTGAAACTTGCCCGCACGCGATCAACCGTTTTTTCGCTCACTGCAGGCCGACCCGTTGATTTCCCCTTACAGAGGCATCCAGAAGCTTTAAACTGCGCATACCATCGCCGAATGGAGTTAGCAGTTGGTGGATCTTTATTGAACTTCGTTCTGAAGTGTCGTTGCACTGTTATGACTGACTGATGTGAGTGCATTTCAAGCACGACAAACGCTTTCTCGGCTCCTGTCGCCATTTTGTCTCACTGAGCTCTCGAGCGCTCTGGCGGTAGAAACCTGAAGTGCGGCTTCAGCCAAACAAAACTTTATGAGTTTTTCTACGTATCTGTAGTGAGTCGTGACCATATGTCAATGAATGGAGCTACAGTGAATTTATGAAATCGCTTCAATCATTTGTAATAGCCCTGTATATATATAAAGACATACATCAAACCCATCTTGACTTACAACTGCGGAACCTGGGCAACGACGACAAAGACAAACTAAACGAAACTAATAAAGATAGAGAACCGGTTCCTCAGAATTTCATTCCCCCCAACAGACTCCGACAAAAACTAAAAATGACACCCATTGACAAAGACATACACGCCTTGGCAAGACAAGAAGTAGACAAAGCCCTACAAAAGACGAATTACTGATTTCCTACAGACGACACAACACCAGAACGTTCTACAAAACCCACCCAGAAACAAAAGAAAATACCACCATCCCTTTGACATCCTCCAAATCCCTCCGCCCGGCTCATAAAGAACAAATCTACCCACCGAACCCGGCCACAAAATACCCAACTAAATCCACTCACCCCTTAAACACTCTATCGCTTCCCCCTCTTCTTCCCCCCCTCCAATCCCTCTTCGCCGAACCCCGTCCTGTACGGGGTAGTGGGAGGCTCCCTCCCCCTCCGCCCTTTTCTCTCTTCCAACAAACAACGCTCCGCGCCACTCACCCCAACTGGAATGAGCTGATCAGCAGGCCCGGAAATAGCAACAGCAAGAAGCAGGTCTAATACACGGCCTGGACTGTAGTAGGCGCCGCAACCCGGCCCGAACTGAGCAAGACGTTGTTCTCCATCTAAATACATTAAGCAGTTTGCGCATGCGCTCTTGACTTTCTGGAAGCTCCATTTGGTTGTATGCAGCACGCTGGTATAGAACGATTTTCCTAAGGATGAGCCAAAGTAACAGTTCGTGAAAACATCACATGTACTTCAGAGAAGTATCCCTCCGCCGCGATAGCTGTTCAGCTGTCGCTGTTCACGCCCCTTCGTAAAGTGCTAAAGGCTCCTGTGAAAACATCCTTAAATAGAAGTCTAAGAGTTTCTCGGAGGTATATGCACGTACGTGAGTCCATAAAGAAAAAAGGATTTTTTACAGATGAGCACATTACACTGCACTTCCTAATATCCATTATTTCTCGCAGTGGACTATATTTTTGTCGAACAAGGACACGACCTAAGGAAGTGTCGAAGCCATTTACAAGTTAGCCAACTGCAAACGAACGAATGCAGGAAGGGATTCTAATGGGCTCAAGGACACGACCACAGAACCTTCTGTTATGTTGCCAGCTGGTATGTTGACTAGCTGTCACTTTGGCTTATTCTTAGGAATATCGCACTATTCGAAGGACTGTGGTAGCGATTCACCAGAGGACGTGTTCGCCGAAGCAAGGGGTTGCCACGACCTTGAAAGGATCTGGGTCGCCGTCGCCGCTCCAAGCTGTGGAAATACTTGTATTTCTTCGAGACGACGTGTCGTGAGTCAGAAAACCTCACTAGAAATTCTCAAAAAAAGAACTGTTTGAAGAAGCGAGAATTATTCTACAGAGATAGAATTCGCCTCACTTACAGACGTAGATAGTCGAGTAACTATATTAAAATAATTTAAACGTAATCTTTTACAATATTGCAGCCGTAAAAGGAAGCCAGATAGCTAATGCCTGTAAAGAATTGTAAAAACCTATTGTTTTCATTTTTGTATTGACGATAATATTTGTTCTTTTAGTGTGTGTTTTCAGTTTATTGTTTAATCGTTTTCAAATTGTTCAAAACCAATAATTAGTAAAAGATTTATTATTGATTATACGTTCATTGCTTAACAATATTTGTTTTGCTGGTTAAATTGTATAAAGTAATAATCTACCTGAAAGTGAAACAACGTCTTGTATATATTTCATTCACTATTCACGTGACAATTTCTTTGGAAGTGTATGTAAAGGGTATTTTGGTATGTGATTCTTTTTCAGTATTTTGTGTTTCCATGTATTATTGTCTTGTGTACAGGTATTTTATTGTGTTTTTTTGTGAAGTGAAGGGTAATAAAATTTTATGTAAAGTGTTTATGCAAGTGTTAAAACGCAACTGCAGTTGTTAGGTAATCACGTAATTGCTAAAGGGAGAGCAAGTGATAGAATTTTTCAATGCAATGTGTAAATGCTAGATAAAATTGTATTCAAGTATTTAACAGAATATATCTAGGACTCACTTCATAGTTAAAATATAAACTTGCCTATGTTCCTTTCATTACAAAAGCAGGTTAAAAGACCAACCCACTCCTGTAGGGCAGTTAGGACATATAAAACCATTCCTAATTTATGGTGTGATATTGTCATAACAAGTCACAGGTCAAGTAATACTACTAGGTTACTTGAGTGACCCGCTGTAAGCTTTTTAGTAAATATAGTGAAAAGATAGAGCAGTCTCACATGATCAGTGTTTTCCCATGTTCGTAATGTGAGAAATAAAGAGCGCTATAACAATTTGCAGACTCTTAAAAACAATCACAAAAATGATCGATAACAGAGTCATTTGTGTCCTCTTATTCAGGTGGCCAGTTTTAAAGAGTCAGCATTGAAACAAATTGATCTATCAGATATAATACAACATAATTACACAGAACGAATAGAGTCGTATTAAAATGCCTGATTGACGTGAACATTTTTTTCAAGGCAGAAATTACCTTTCGTAAAAATGAGTTGGTTAGCAAAGGCTATGTTGATCGAACTTCTAAATTTGTTGAGCAAGTATGTTACGACCTAACAACAATACTTAAAATTTTCCAAAACATTTAAAGACACTTCTAACAGAATTCAAAATGATTTGATTTTTATAATTAGTAATTTCTTGAGTAAATCTATTAAAGAAAACATTTCCATGGTCCAGCATGTTGCAATTGTTTTAGATGAAATATAAATATAGATATGCAGATAAATAGATCAGAAATAGATCATTGATCAGATGCTATGTTGTGGGAGAGGGGGCAGTGCGAAGGAAGCTTCTTAAGAGTCGTGAGTATTGCCAAATGAGCACGAATAATAGTGTCTCTTATGTGGAATGCAGCGTTCCGAAAGATAACGTACGAGTATTTACGACGTGTGAAGTGTTCAAAAGGCAGAAGTTAATAACTGACTTTTGGATCACTGAAAATTTTGGGCGCGTATGGGGAGGATTCGCGTTATTACAGAAGACGCAATCATAATAATAATTTAATAGTAATGTATTTCTTATATAATGATTTAATTTAAAACGTAGAGAACTGAATATATTTTCGTTTTGTCTTCCAAAACATGCTCCAAATCGCACTCTTCCTATTTACAGAGGTTACCCAGTCAAAATGGTCACCGCACGCCCCTGATGTTTATCTTGTTTCAATCTTAGTGTTTTTTAAAAGCACAGGGGTGTTGTAAATTTATGGTTCATAATTTAATAATTTCGTTAGTTTTACTCTTAATTTGTCTCCCTTGTATCTCTTGATTTGTTTATTGCATCTTATGGGTACAATGGAAATAATATTTCCTTATAACCTAAATTATCATATCGAGTTAATAATTTTTTATGTATTCATTTTTTTCCGCAGAAAATGAAGAACATTAACTTTACTACATGTTCGAGGGTTACATGAAACGATGCTACGCTGTTATAAACACACAAAAAAGTTCAGGACTCAGGCGAAATTACCTATGGGAAGCTATAGAACGTACATTACAGAGTGTGGTTGAAGTATGTCTTTTGAACAAGAAGAAAAAAATCGAGTTACAAAAGCAATAATTTGAAGAAAATTTCGTGGAATTTCATAATAGATTAGGAAAGCTTCCTGGATTCAATATTATTGAAGAAAATCAGATCGTTAGATCAATGCAAATGGCAGCTGATTTTGGGTACCATACGCATAGATGTAATTTAAAATTATTTGTATGGGATTATCTTCATCAAAAAGGAAGTCATACCGCGACCAGTCATGTAAATGAACTTGGCTGTCCGGGTGATGCCGCATCGAAGACTGTGTTGCTGACGTTTCGACCATTTTGTTGTCTTCCTCAGGGCAGAAGATGAATGGTGCACGAGTTAAGAGATGAGAAACTTGGAGTTAACCAGGCAAAACAGTGAAAATAAGAAGAGGCACTACTTTCACTAATGAAAATTTTTGCAGAATTTTTGCGAAATATTCTACATCGCGACAAAGTACGCAAGTTTACCAAGTTGGTTGTGTACGAAATCAAAAAGGGAAAATTCATTTGTTTTTCCAAATGTGGAGGACATGTTAGAAGTTTACCTGAATAAAGTTAAATTGATTTTGTCTGAACCAATTCACACTATCACAGAGGATGTTGTGAGATCAGTTTTTAATTTTTTGGTTATTTTATTGTAAAATTCAGTGTTGTAATTGTATTTTTACTATTAAACATTAATGTAAATGTGTTGAATGTGTAATATGAAACAAGTAACACCGGGTTATATGAAAAGCAATCTTTTAACTGCCAATGCGGCAGAAATTTTAATACAATAGATTTGCATCCCTAAACAGATTTCTAGAAATTACCCCTATTAGTGGAGCAGTATCCATGTACTGCTAGGTGTACCATATAGTGTATGGTTTTTAAGTTATTCTCAATTCATATTTTAAAACGTTTCAATTACACCCGTTTGACGGCACTTCATCTACAATTTTCATGTACATAATCACTTTTTTCGGCAGGAAATCTTCCCTTCTCGTATTTGATGATCCATTTCCTTCTAGATATATACAAAATGTCTTGAAACTCTAAGATAATATGTTTAACTAAGGTAAAAATAATTCTGTTGTGCTCTTGCACAACTTTCCGTGTCACTTTTCTAGGTCTTTTGCAAAATAAAAGAACGTAACTCATCGTTCTTCCTTTAATTATTGCTGCATTTAATTGCAGAACAGTGCGTATGTTCGACGCACGCATTGTTACTTATGTGCAAGCTGAAAAAGCATAAGAATTCAGTTGGCGCATATCAAATATATCCCAATACATGTCAAATAAATGGCAAAACGTTGGTTATATGTAATTTTACGTGTTATTTAATGACTTGCCCTTGAAATTCTAGGAATATTGTGATTCATTCTAAATTCTTATCAATATCTGCGGTAGGATAGCTATTTGTGAAATTTTACAATATTAATTTATTGAATTTTACTCTCAACTAAACCATGGGTTCGACACAACATACCTGTTGCATGTAGACGTGTGATTCTATTCCGAATCACGATTTCTTGAAATTTATATTAATTGGAATCAATTATTAAATTGATGGCAACTACTGTAGCCAGCTGTAATCAGCCTTTTTCAACAATAAAAATTTAACATTTATTTATGTATATATTACAGTTCTTTCCTTCTCATGGTAATTACTTTTCACTTTGAAACATGAAAACACTACGAGTTTGACTATAGTTCGTAAGCTTACGTTGATTGCTAATACGTAAGATTTACGTATCTTGATTGCTAACTTCTCGGCTGACTAGCAGAATGATGTCCTTGGTGTACCAATTCTCGCGTTCTTTCCTAAATTAAAAAAATGTCCCAGAATGTCCTCAACGTTTGCTATTCATTCCCACAAATTTAATACGCGGTCGCGACTTTCCCTATTTATGTTTCGTATGAAACACCTACTCGCGACTGATTATATTCAGCTACTTATTGGAAAACTCTTCCATCTACGGAGCTACCATAATGTAGTAGTATATCTCCCTCAAACAGTCTATTTAATTAATTAATTTATTTAATTTATATATTATATTTAATTTATTTAACAGTCTATTTAATTCAAACTTCCGACTATTACATTTATAAAATTCCCAATTAATTTCACAAAACTTACCGGTTCACTATCATTTACCTAATACTCAGCCTATATTAAAAATCCGATCGCACCTCACCAACCGCTTACGTGTGCTCGCGACGAAAATCTTTTAGACTGAATCCATGCATCTATTCTAAAGATTTTTTTAAAAAATTTTGTTGCGTCTACACCTTGACGCAACGCGTCTCCAAGCCCCTTAAGGGGCGTTGAGCGCTTTGCACTGGAGAGTAATTAATGTGCTTTATTTTTTTAATATTTGTGAAGTCTCGTCATGTCGCAGTCAGTGCCTTTTATCTCTTCGGCCAGGGGCTCGACGCCGTTAGATCCCGGGGTTCCTGGCCGGTCACCCAACCACGAACCCGCGAGTCACGAATTCGCTTAACCTTCGTGACTTCATGGAGCGTAGCAAACGAATTCGGCTAGCGCCGCCGGCAAGATCACGACCATCCAACGCCCTCTTCACACCTTCTACGCATAATGTGTTCGGGGTCGTGTCCATTTGCACAACACGGTTGTTATGTATGTCACCTTGTTGATCCGTTGTCCTAAAGAACGCGTATTCTTCGACTTCCGAGTCTGAAAACAATGCCATATTCCAACGCTAGATATTGATTTTATCAGTGGCGTGCATTCAACCCCAGCACTGCTGGGGGAAGTAAGGAACAGAATTTAATGAATATTGAGAATTAAAATTACGATGAACCGTATGTCATTTTGAAAAATATTTCAAAAAATATTTCACCCACTGTGTATTCCACTGCGATCTTGGCGCCGGCCCACTGCGCAACCCCAGCTGTATTACCTCTGCTGGGGGCCATGTCAAGCTGGCACAACCACCATAGCACAGTCACATCAAACCAAGTGGAATATTTAGTACTCATACTAATTTATTACTAATTTTTTACCCAAAAATTAAATTTATTACTCCTCCCGTTTCAGAAATAAAGGTGTGCTAGCGTGACAGTCACGCTAATTCAAAAAAATCTACGCTAATTCAAAAAATGAGCACAAACGATCCAAACTAATACGAATATTTAGAGCACATTTATTAGTAATTTATTACTCTAAAATGAAAGTGATTACTCAAGCGGTTTACGAAAAAAAAATTGTCAAACACAATTAGATATGCAACCCGCACGACATTAGCATATATTAATAAAGAGTACCAACGAACTCAAAACACTACAACCAATTACAAAAATATATATACAATCAATAGTACACACTCACTTCTAACTTAACACTAAACAGAAACGCATTTAAGAAATATTGTGTAAACTCAAACGCAATGGTCAAAACATGCAAGAGATTCAAATTCAAAAATAGAAAGAACTAACCAGCACAATCGCATAACACAAACTCAACATTTAACAGACGTATCACACTATCACTTAACACTAAAAAGAAATTTATTACTCCTGTTGTTTACGAAATATTTTTTTAAAATCAACATACATACGCAATAACGCACGGTATTCATGAAGTAATTTTAGAGTATAGTAAGCCACAAGTAAATGAAACCAATCCTATACAAAAGTAGACTTTATCTTCTGTTATTTAACACAAAGTAGAAAATTATTAACGCGGAAACGCATTTAAGAAATATTGTGTAAACTCAAACGCAATGGTCAAAATATGCAAGAGAATCAAATTAAAAAATAGACAGAACCAACGAGCAAAATCGCATTAAACCAAACACATCATTTAAGAGACGTATTACACTGTTGTTTAAAACAAATTAGAAATTTATTACTCCGGTTGTTAAAGAAATAAATAATTTTAGAAATCGATATACATACGCAATAACGCACGGTATTCATGAAGTAATTTTAGAGTATAGTATGCCGCAAGTAAATGAAACCAATCTGTACAAAATTAATCATTAGTTTCTGTAATCTAACACTAAGTAGCATATTATGAACGTGGAAACGCATGTAAGAAATATGGGTAAACTCAATCCTAATGGTCAAATTATGCAGGAGATTCAAATTAAAAAATAGACAGAACCAACAAGCACAATCGCATTAATCAAAACACATAATTTAAGAGACATATTTACACTATTATTTAAAAATAACTAGAAATTCATTACTCCGCTTTTTTACGGAATAAGTAATTTTGAAAAACCACGTACATACGCAATAACACACGGTTTTCATGAATTAATTTTTGAGTATAGTAAGCAACAAGTAAATGCAACCAATTCTGTACAAAAGTAGACATTATGTTCTGTTATCTAACACCTAGTAGAAAATAAAGAACGTGGAAACGCATGTAAGAAATATCGGGTAAACTCAATCGTTATGGTCAAAGCATGTAGGAGATACAAATTAAAAAAGTAGAGGGACCAACGAGCACATCCGCATTAAACGAAACACATCATTTTACAGACGTATCACACTGTTGTTTAAAACTAATTAGAAATTTATCACTCCCGTTGTTTACGAAATAAATAATTTTTTTGTATACCATCATTATAAACGACCCTTTTCGATACCCCGAATCGTGCATAATCCAGTATTTTATCGCACGCTACATGACGTCATCGCCATTATTAAACGCGACATGACGTCATCACACATTCAGCCAATAGTAGCGAGAGAATCGTGGGGAGGTAGAAGAAGACGGAACAGCCGACCACCGTTTTCTCGCACGGATGTCAACAATGCCATCTTCAATTTGATTTCCAGAGGGCGTTGGATGTCAAGCACCCGAGACGTCAGAAGAAAGTTGTTTCGCGAAATTAAGTTTGATTCTCTTGTAAATTTATAATGCTGTTATACAAAAAAATAGCGTATGCAACTCGTTTATAATGTTGCTTTATTGCATTCGTACAAATTTGAAAACTCGCTCCTAACGTCGCTCGTTTTCAAAACATGTACTCATGCAATAAAGCTTAACATTATAAACTAATTGCATAAACTACTATTAAAAAGACGACATAATTACGCAATATCGCACGGTCTTGCCAGATTCCACGTTCATAATTTTCTACTATATGTTAGATAACAGAACATAATGTCTATTTTTGAGCAGGAAAGGTTTCATTTGCTAGTGGCTTACTATACTCTAAAATTACTTAATGAATACCATGCGTTATAGCGTATGTATGTGGTTTTTCAAAATTATTTATTCCGTAAAAAAGGAAAGGAATAAATTTCTAGTTAGTTATAAATAATAGTGTATAATGTCTCTTAAATGATGTGTTTTGTTTAATGCGATTGTGCTCGTTGGTTCTGTCTATTTTTGAATTTGAATCTCTTGCATATTTTGACCATTGCGTTTGAGTTTACACAATATTTCTTAAACGCGTTTCCACGTTCATAATTTTCTACTAGATGTTAGTTAACAGAACATAATTTCTACTTTTTTACAGGATAGGTTTCATTTTCTTGTGGATTACTATACTCTAAAATTACTTCATGAACACCGTGCGTTATTGCATATGTATGTAGTTTTTTAAAATTATTTATTTCGTAAACAACCGAAGTAATAAATTTCTAGTTAGTCTTTAATAACAGTATAATACGTCTGTTCAATTGTTTTTTTAGTTTAATGCGATTGTGCTAGTTAGTACTCTTTTTTTAAAATTTAAATTTCTTGCATATTTTGACCATTGCGTTTCAGTTTACACAATATTTTTTAAATGCGTTTCCACGTTCATAATTTTTTACTGGGTGATAAATAACAGAAGATAATGTCTACTTTTGTACAGGATTGGTTTTCTTTACTTGTGGCTTACTATACTCTAAAATTACTCCATGAATACCGTGCATTATTGCGTATGTGTGTCCATTTAAAAAAAATTGTTCGTAAAGAACAGGAGTAATAAATTTGTTTAGTGTTATGTAATAGTGTGTTACGTCTGTCAAATGTTGAGTTTGTGTTATGCGATTGTGCTGGTTAGTTCTCTCTATTTTTGAATTTGAATCTCTTGCATGTTTTGACAATGACGATATAGTTTTTACTATTGTAAAAACTATATTATATATCTTAATTCGTTTTCACATTCAAAATTTGTTTTTTGGTGTTAAAATTTAGAACTGAATGTGTACTATTGATTGTATATGTGTTTTTGTAATTGGTTGTAGTGTTTGAGATCGTTGGTACACTCTAGTAATATACGCCAATGTCGTACGGGTTGCATAACTAATTGTGTTTGACAATTTATTTTTTCGTAAACCGCTTGAGTAATGACTTTCATTTTAGAGTAATAAATTAGTAATAAATAAGTACTAAATATTCCACTTGGTTTGATGTTTGTGCTATGGTGGTTGTGCTAGCTTGACATGGCCTCTGCGTGGACTGGGAGCTGCGCGCGCATCTCCTTCGTGGACCCAGTGGCGAGCGGCGATCGAGGAGAAGGCGTCGCAGATAATGTGCTGAACTCAGCTAATAGCTAGGGATAGATGACGTTACTCCCCCTCCCTTGTTTCAAAGTCCTGGCCTGCCGCGTGATCGCAGTATTCCCCACCAGAGAGCAAGTGAGAGCAAAAACGGCATCTCGTATTTACTGCTATGGCATTTCGTAAGCCATCAATTCATCATTATTTCGTTATGTTATTCATGTCATTTATTATATCATTATCAATATGGTAGGTTTTGTCAATATAAATTAACGTAGCGTTTGTCGAGAAGTTTATAATTTATATAAGGATTATAGGGTATATGTCTCTCGCTGTTAAGAGTGTGAACCAGAATGTTCCCTAAATATTTTATTAATTATAATGAGGAAGGTTGTTCTGATACACGTGATCAGAACACTAGATTCCCCGAATTTTCGAGTAGCATTGTTTACCTTTCAGAGAGTCAGTATGCCTGGCAGGACTCTGCGTAATGTAAAAAGAATAAAAATCTGTGGTCGAAACAGAAGTACTGAGAAAAGATTATGCACTTAAGCGTATTGAATCATCTCTGATTGAGGATATATAGAACACATATTCATTTTTCGAAAAACTCTATGCAGTAATTTGCTAGTCATGAAAGAAGAAGGGAGTTTACTTTCCATTAATTACCGTAACATTTGCAGAAAGCAGATTTCATTTTTCTGTTCTCTATGTTACTATTTACTTTTCCTTCATGAAAATGCATCTTGTATGGAAGTGATAATTGCAGGTTGGAATTCTTTATTTTCAAAACATTTTCTGTTTCACAATTGTAAAGAATCTCCTGTTGCGCGACTATTTTGTAAATCGAAGGGGAGCTGGTTGATCGCTAGCAGCTGGGGTATACAAAGTAATCACCTCACGCCCCTGGATTTTATCATTAAAAACTAATCCCAGGATTCTTGGCTTATCACAAAATAGAACCACGAGGGCAAGGAATAACACAAAGGGTATAGTCAAATAAGGTGGTGAAAACTGCCTCCAAACCAATTCGATAATCGCGATGCTCATGTGAGGGAGAATAAAAAATGTCGTAGATTCCCAAAAATCTGCCTTCTAGGGCAATATATTGCAGAGATACAAAGAAACGTGCATTTCATGTTTCATTTTTTTCTCAGCTTCTATTGCATGTATAAGACTGAAAAAAATTGCAGAGACGGGGGAAAATGGTTGTTTTGAGCAAAAATTAATAACTTTTGAAATGGATTTTCTACGTGATAACGTTGGATTACTGTCTGAGTTTGCTCCCTAGAATGTCTTATAACATTATGTCATAGGCACAAGAAGTTTAGTTTTGAACATCTTGCAGGTACGAGGGCAGATTCGTACGATTACATGTGTGTGTGTGTGTGTGTGTGTGTGTGTTTGTGTGTGCATAAAATGATATGTCAGGGCCCTCTTTTTTTAATTAAACAGGCCAACTTTTTCTAAAAATTGTGTTATTTTCTAATTATTGACGTCAGGTAGGCATTATGTAAGCAGGTGCGGTTTTTTGACCACTCAACCATTTCGCGGGATTGGGCTGATTTTTCTCCTTCCGATGAGGAATTTTCCCAGTACACATCTGGCGAATCTGCTTGGAATTCCAGGCAGTGCTGTCATTCAGCTTCAGCATGTTTGCATTGGTTCGCGCGAACGGCTTGTTAAAATGATTGTAGTTTACAGAACCAGTTGAAGTTAATCACAATCTAGTTGTTACATTTATTGTAGCTCTGAAAAACATATTTCGTTTGAAACAGTGTTGCTATCACTTGGGAATACTTACTGTAATATCTTCAAGGTATCTATTTTGTGAATCTATTTACTCACAAAAATCGACTTATGAGATTCCTAAACTATTTTTGAAGGTGAAAAGTTTCTCGAAAACTCAACAGTTTGCTGTAAAAACGAGCTCAAATCACCGCATTTTCAGAAACGCCTAACGCCATTTGCTCAAAAATTGCTCCAAATGTTTTCTTCAAATTTGTCGAATGAATAGCGCTAATTGCACTGTTGACACAAAATGACGTAAAGTTCATTTTGGTGTATTCTTTTGTTTTTTCAAGCATTACACAAATGTAATTTTTTTGAAATGTCTCTCACGCCGTTGATGTGCTCATTTCCATCGATTTATATACATAGGTGCATTTTTGAGTGGATGTGCTCGAAATAATTTTAGATGAAGCTTTTCAAAAATTCAATGGATTCCTGTAAAAAAGATCTTCAAATTTCGCATTTACAGTAATGGTTTATCGCCATTTTCTTAAAAACGACTTCAAAATTTTTAATGAAAATTTATATTTTGGACAATGTTTTACTCTTCTTTAATATTCTTAAAGTAATACTTCGGCTGTACTATTAAGAAACCAAAAAGTTGAGAAAATGTAAAAAAAATACTTTGGGCGACGATAGATGGCAGCTGACGAGAGGATGGAGCCAGGCTTCAAGTCCACACCAAGGAAATTAGAAAAATTTACTACGAGAAAGTCTGTGCCATTCTGTAGCACCACTAGTTTCTGAATGAAATCTGTTCTTCACAATATTTTACCATTAAGCTATCGCAACCGGCTCACGTTAGATTTATTAGCTAAGTAGCGCAGGTCCAAGTTTAGGTGCGCAGGATAGTATTCTCTCTGGCGCAGGTCCAAGTTTTAAATCCACCGCCATCTTTAATTGCCAACACGAACTCCTCGTTGGTGCGTTTGATTAAACGCGAGATTTTTCCTGAAATATGGACTCTCAAGTACATCCATTTAAATTATTAAACGTTTATTTGATACACGCTGAACTCCTCCGTGGGTCAGTGTCCCATATTCCATTCTCTTCTACACAAAGGCACGCTGCCTCGCAAACGGCAAGATTGGTGGAGAGAGAAATACATTTTCAGAGAATTGAAGCATTTGGAAACTGTTACAAAATAAATGGAGGTACATTGAAGGCCAGTGTTGCGAAGCGTGGCGTTTAAATGTCAGTTGAAAGCACGTATCCCCCCAGTTTCTGAACCACAGAGTAGGTTACATAAAGTAGGTATGTATGAATGCTTTTAAAGAGGGACCAGCTCAAGTAGTCCGTGGTAATAAGCGCCTCCAATGCAGTTTCTCTGACCAGCATGTTATAGGGACCGAGCCCCGGGAGTGGCTAAAAATAAAATGAAACATATCATGGAAAAGAGATACATGTATAAACACAAGGATCGTGTAAAAACAAAGTACTCTTGAAATGCGTGTTTATTACACATGTAATGTTTTTATTAACCCCTTACAAAAAGAAGTTACTTGTAGGGTAAGCAAAGAGCGATAAAAGTTCAATTTTAAGCACTAATGCTGAAAGTGAGGCAACATTCATTACAATTAATGCAGTCGAGGGGGAGCCAAAAGGGGGGTCCATCTTACTAATGGTGAGGTAGAATATTTTGTTTATATTGTCGTTAGTAAGAAAACACACCAAAGTTTCCACCTCGAAATACTTCGGTAAAAGTTTTGATAGTCAAAAACCCAAAAAATGTTCGAGAATTTTTTTAGTTTTTGCTAAACTTCTTAATGGTTGATCTTGGCGCTAAAACGTAAGTGTCTCAATTACAAAGGTCTCTACATGGCCTACTGTACTGAAGGCCGGAGCACTCAACGTGGCAACGCCGCATAGTCTACATGAAGGGTCCGATGTTAGCCCATCGCAGAAGAATTGAAACTTACGAATTTTAAACACTGGTTAAAAGCCCTCCGTTTACCGCAACTCTCTAATTTACGTGACGGTTTAAGCATTTTATTATTGAGTAATGACAGTTTAGTTAAATCAAACGAGAGAAAGAAACAATAGACTTCGTTTGCGAAACGTATTGCTCGTAATGACGAAGTGCATTTAATTTTGCACTTGCCCAGTTAGTACATGGGTTGAATAACGCTATTCACAAATTCTTGAAACAAAATAATTTATTCAAAACATTGCATGATACATAATTCAAAATAATGCGTACATAATAAATCTTACACTCCCTCCACACTGTCCTTCTATTTAAATTTATTAATTTTTCTTTTAGAATTATTTGAACCCTTAACAGAAGCTAAGAAATCATTCTGTTTCTTGCAGTAGTTTTTCAACAAAATATTTGAAAAATACGGGATCATTTTATAAATTACATCGCTCAGAACTGCACCACATTCTGAGCAACTCTCTTCCAAGCCAATAATTTCTGGAAGGGATTCATTTAGAAGGGTCTTTGACAATTGTACAAGTATAGAAAATTGATTTTTCATTTTAATAAATGTACTCATCATTTCTCCGAAACTAAATGTTCCATTACCACAAACACTTTCATACACACAAATATTACAATGTCAGATGGTATTGAGAGCCCCTCTGTTTAATTCCTCAAACATGGAATTATCCGACATATCAGATTCCAACCACTTCATGCATTGTTGACATGTCACTTTTTTTTGTAGCTTGAAAGTAACATAACCAGAAACATAAATTATGGGGAATTTATCTACATCTATTTCGTACTGGAAGCAGCTGACTGAACAAGGTCCTTGAATGTGTCTGAATAACAAGATACATTTTCCATTGTTTCATCATTGACTTCACAAATTGCTTGTTCAAATATTTCTCTGTGAAGCTTGACCTTTTTATATTTAGCAGATTTAATGCCCAAGAGTTGCTGCAACTTAATTTTTTTTTCTGACTCCAAGACCTGAGTCACAGAGACATTATAATTTCCCCCAGAAAGTTGACGATATGAGCTAAATTTTCTTTCTAGCCTGTCAGTAGAAAATTTCCAGGCAAAACATACTTTACATCAGGAAGATCCAGGAACACTCAATAATTTTTTTCATATTAAATGAAGTATTAATTAAGGAATGGAAAGTGTCTTCAGTTAATCGTCCTTTTGTAGAATCCATCATTCGCCACTTCCGTAACCAATCCACAAACTCCTCCAAAAAAAATAGTCGAACATCTCCTTTTGATGTAAATGGCGAGGCATCAATTTCATTTTTTCTTCCAGAATAACACAAGCTTTTTGTATTCATTACTGTCCACCATCTATTGATAATATTTAAAAATTCTGCTTCTTGAGAATGACCTGCCTGAGAAACTGCAGCAATTGTTTCTGGATGGAAAACATTGCAAGCTAAACCTACTTGCTGCCTTTCAATAACTGATGGGTACACTGATTTGTAATTCAGTTTCGAAGCACATTTCAGCAACTGCTTACTCTCAGATTTATACAAATTTCTTAAAACTGAAAAGAAGCTCTGCATAAATCACTACTATGATTTGATTGAGGATCAAATTTTGGAAAAATTAAAGTCTTATCAGCATCTTTTAGATTTATCCAATTATTGCGAATAGATTTAAGGCAATGCACTGAATCAAAAAGAAAATAAATATAAGAATTGAATTTAGGATTTCTCATTTTCAAAGAATTATCCTCACCTAACACACTGAACATTCTTCTATTGACCTGATTATTATCAGCTAGACACTTAACACATTGAAGTTACAAGCTTGAACAGTATTTACAGCTCTCACTGTCATAGCTGATAACTCATCACTTGTCAAGTTCTTTACAGGTATCAGTCAATAGTTGCTGCCATTGAACCAAATGTGGAAGCAATCATGAATGCCAGAATTGTTCGTGCTGCAACATTATCATGATTATCAGCATATCCAAGAAACGATCCTGACTTATAGTCAATGGATGGAGGACATAGATTTCATCAACAAGGAGATTCACATACCTCTCCTCTCTGATAGATTATCAGAAAGTGATTTGATGAATGCTTGCTGATCTGAATATGCAGCATTAAGACTTTTGTCAAACGTTTAAGATGCTTTGTGTGTGGCAAGAAAAGGATATTTTGATTCCTTACAGCATAATAACAAGACTGAGAAGAAAACACATAATAAACGCAACCTTAATTAGAAGGGGTGAATACACTTTTTGTTTTCAAACAACAAGCAAAACTGATCAATTAAAAATAACTATTGAAGAATCAGTGAAATCTTCATCTTGATGGGTTTCAGAAAGGTCTTAATAACAGGATTTTTTAACGTAATTAACTAAAAGTTTGTACTAACTGAGCGTCTTTTGCCAATTGTTTATCTTCTACATACCTCCTAGCGAATGAGTAAATTCTCCAATTGAGACCATCTTTCTAGTTTGGCATGGGCAATACCCATTTCAAATCTAATTTACCTATTTCACTGGCCCCAACATACACTGGAACTTCAAATTTGAAAATTTTTACACTTGTACTAACTGCAGGAGGACCTACTGTGGTTGATCCCGGTTTAGGTGCACGGTCCTTTGGTTCCTTTATGATTCATTATTTCCCCGATTCCTATGTTTATAGTTGCGCTTTCACTATAACAACTGAATTATTTATGTTCAATTTTAAAAATGAGAACAAGTCACCTGATAATTTGTTGGCGTGAATTTTTTATTTTCGCATTTCAAGTCTTCAAATAGGTTTGTGTTCCACCAGATGGAAGGTATGATTTTCTTAAAAGTGAGTTTTCCCCTTTAAAATAAATTCTCTTAAAAGTGGGGGAGTAAGAACGTGAGCGCCGGAGCGACAGCGGAGGCGAACTAGGAGAGCGAGGCCGGAAGGCCTCGCGAACGTAGCACGTTGGACCCGTCGTGGAGCGACGCGGGTACACGTCGGACCATTTGGTGAAAAATGCGTTGGTTAAAGAATTGAACTTAACTACTGCGACTACTACGATAAACAAGGATTCAGTTCATGGAGTCGATTCTCTTCTAATGAACCGAATCAGTGAATCAAAGGAACCGTGCCACCCTAAACTCGGGATTTACCCCTACTGTTTCCAAAAGATAAAAAATACACAGGTCTTCACTAAAATATACCTTCCATTTATCACACTCAGAATCACAAATAAATGTCTTGTATTCTTTCAAGCACTGGGAAAACATCTACTTTGTTTTATTGAAGAAAGCTTGCCTTTATCACTTTTGTAATTTTAATATTGCATTCTTTCTTTCTTCTGGATCACGTCTTGGTTTTGGAGTTGCCTTTCAAAACGTTCTGGGAGTCCAGGAAAAAATTTAGGCACAGCATCAGAACTGAGAAGGGGCTTGTCTCTTTCCCTTTATTTTTTCTCTCCGTTGGGATCTACGTAATGTTCCTCAATTCGACAACACTTGGATGAAAATGTTTCCAAAATCAAATTGAAGAGGAAGGATACCAGCAGCTCTTGGAATGTTCTCACCCAAGTGGCTTTCCTTGCCAAATTAGATGGAAATTTAAATACAGTTGTGTACCTCCCGTGTTTGATGTAATTGCTCGAGATCCAGGAACACGGCAATGTTTGGGCATCTGGGAAAAAAGATAATGTAAGAAAATAACACAATTCAATGTTATAGTTAAGGAAGACATAACCTCAGAAACAACTCAAAAACAATGCTACGATTTACACACATAATTCAGAGAAATTTTATTTGTAACTGTAAAAATGCTTACCTCAACCTGTATCTTTAAAGCTTAAAAGGTTGCTGAAGATTTTTCACTGCGCTTTACTCTGAATAATAATTCGCCTGACCATGAAATCTGAAAACACGACTTTCGCGGCAGCACTTCGCCAATACCTCCAGATTACCACGCCGACACTTGTGGACCACGTTACATGTTGCCAAATTTCCAGTGCTCCGGCCTTCAATGGAGTAGGCCGTGGTCTCTACAAATTCTCTATAAAATTGCTTTATAAATTATTTTTATCAAGTAAATATTAACAGCAGCGAGTTTTAAAATTTCACAAAATTTTCCTTTTTATTCTAACGTTCAAAATTACTAGTAGTCTTCTCTGCTATAGTAAACTATAGTATACTCTCAGCTATTCTCAAAAGTAAAATATTCAAAAATATGGCGTCAATGCTCATCAATGCTCACGTTCATCAATGCTTCATGCCACTCTCCAATTGTTTTATTCAATTTCACACAAAATATATTATTTTACGAGTTATTATTCTCTTATTAAAATAATAATTTTACAAGTAAGTGAATAAATAAATAAAGTTTATTTTGTGCAAAGTAAAAAGAAATACTTAATTTTGGACAAAACTGTCCAATGTTACTTCAAAATAACAAAGATTATTGAAATATTAAAATTTTAAAAAGTTTCTGAACATACTCTAGCGTTTCATGAAGCAAAATGAGATGTTTCGCAAATATAAATATTTTTTGACAACAAAATAAAAATTTGGGTAGTAGAGGATTTGATTTGTATGTTTGGCTTAAAATATAATGAAAATCAAAAAGGCTGACTAAATTTAGTGTATCACACACGTGGTAAAAGTGATTTTATTTTGTTCGTAGGATTGACCCACTTCGCTTGTCGGGTTGCAACATTTTCTACGCGCAAAATAAAATGCAACATTTACCACTCGTATCATAAATAACTAGTTCTACAACTCTATAATAATTGTGCACATTGTTAACAGCACGTCATGTAGGCCATTTTTATACCCATTAAAAATACGGTTGCCAAGACGTCTCTTGTTACGTGAAAAAAGTACTTCATTCATGGAATTGAGCGAAGTATCTCTTAGTAATCCTCTATAACATCTCTATTACCCGAGATATCAAATACGTTATTGCAATAGAAAATTACGAACTGTCCCATACATTTTTATAATATAATTTTTATACAATTTCAGAAAAAATGTTCACATTGTGTGAGCGAAATGTGTTTTTTTCATGGTCTCAGTTGATTTTTTGGCCTCGCCTACGGTCTCGACAAACATTTCAATTTGAACGCTGAAAACGCCTTCGGCCAAGGTTACCAGATCCCTTACGTACAAATTTAGTATCGGAGAAATAAACGTTCACCCAATTCCGCCAGATAATCTAATGGGGAAGAAAGATGAGCGGTGAATAAAGCTGACTGACACGAGCCGATAATTTCAAACTAGCTGAACATTCACAAGAAGTTTAAAACGAAAAACTCTTGCGCATAAAGCCCACCAATTAAATCTAGTATTATGCTTAAAATACTTCTACAATTTCTAGAAAAAGGAGCAAAATGCATGTCTAAAAATACGGGCTCTGAGATATGAGTACCGATACATCGTGCTTTCATAATAGTTGCATATTTACAAGGTGTTCAAAACTAAAACACTTGTGCATATGCCATTTCTTTCAGAAACCGTCAATTCAACAATTTGTTGGAAAATTTGAGTATTATTGACGATTTAAAAAAATCAAAGAAAGCACATCGCCAAAAATTCTCTCAGGAAACAACGGATTCCGCCCAATGGAGGGAATCCCGCAAAATGCATTTTCTTCTGCAAGTCGACGCTTATTTTGCGCCCAATATTCCCTGTCTATGTCACCAAAAGAAATGAACTATCTAGTTATTTTGAAATAGTTCGCTAAAAAGAATGATCGTATGATCGATAAACTGTTCACATAGAAGAACGACTTTGCCTCACGGTGGTAAGATTTCTTACACCATGCTTTGCCTATCCATAATAGTGATAGAAAAGAACAGCTTCATGACTGTTCAGAGAATTTAGATATAACATTGTGGATCTTCCCTATTTTATTTCAAATTAGTATTTGCTAAAGAAAGAAAAGGGCCGATCAAATTTCTGTATGTCATAAGAAAGTATGACAAAGTTCTGTAACACTAGTAGGACAGAGAAAGCAAAGTCTAAGGGTAATGCGCATGCGTATTACAATTTCCGTATGGAATAAGCATATCTTTATTATTAATTAAATAGTTCCACTTATTTTTGACATTCAAAAATAAATGTATTTAGCGTATATTATTACATATAGTATTTTCTGATGACGTTTCGGCTACACCTTTTAGCAATCTTCAGACATGTTTTTTAAATGAACATTTTAACAATTTTTAGTACATAATTTTTAATACATTTTACAACAAAAATCTGTTGACAGAAGCTTATCTTATAAATTACAGTTGTAATCTTACTATACTAGTATATTTACATTATAGTTATTGTAAACGTGCGTACATTCGCTGGCTGTTTCTTCATTTCTGTTTAATGTCTTCTTGAACCCTGGAGACAAGACGAAACATGTAATATTCAACGGGCAAGCAAGGGGGGGGGGAAACAATGAAGAATTAATTTTGATTTTTATTGTTAAATAGGAGAAGGAAGTTGTCGTAAAATCCAGTGAAAAATAAGCATATGTACATTCATATCCGGGACTTTTACTGCTCAGCTTCCGTAAAAATCTGCAACGCGGCGCTTGAAATCCCGCAATCGGGCAATCTACATCTGGCAACACTGCACTGGTTCCTGAAGATGTGGACGTGTTTTGTCCTCGAAATGTGAAAAATTTAATAACATGGTTTAAAATATACCACAAATATTTTAATTGTCCATAATAATTGAAAATCTTTTCCGAACTAACTTTAAATATTCTGAAAATTAGTGCGATATGAAACAGAACATGTAATCTAGCTGCTGAATACTTTGATCTTAGTAAAAGTCGGGATTATTCGTTTACTTCATGTTGCGTATGTTTAGCTATTTATATTTAAGTGGAAATTGTAATACGCATGCGCATGCTTGGAAATTTTTGGTTATTGGCTCAAAAAGTACGAAGCTAGCCAATCAGCAAAGAGATCGAAGAAATGACTGCCTTCTGGGAAAGGGGAAGGTTCTATCTAACGCTGTAGATGTGCTGTGTCCATTGGATATTGTCGTGACAAGCTGTTCTTGCTGCCACAGACTTAACGATTCATGTAAGTAGAAAGTATATAACGTAAATACTGGATTTCAAATGCTGATAATTTTAGAGTTGGATCGGGAAAAATTGTTCATACCTCATTTGGTACTTTGTAGAAACATTGCTTTTTATTATAAATTGTAAAGATACCATTTGAAATGTATATGCATTTGTATATTCTTTATCGTGTCATTCGGCATGTATTCCTGAAGTTAATTTTCTAAATCGCCGTTACCTGGCCTTCCATTTTTATGTTCTCCCTTGTGAAGTGTTTTCTGACTTTCTTTGATGAATTTGTTACTTTTTTGATGACCAAAATCATTTATTAACTCTAGATTCACAGCCTGTTTGGATGGGCATTTTGACGTCGCGGAGTAATTTTGACTCTCACATCAACCGTCACTACAAATTTGAATTTTTAAGAAATAAACAAAATAGAAATATTGTACGAACCACTTATTTATTTAAATATATTTAAGATAAAACTTAGAATACTCCAGAGTAATAGATAAAAACTACATTTGCTGACCGGGCGTTCGAAAGCTCACGTTCAAAACTAAGTTCATCTCATCCCGCACATGGTGGTAATAACCACCATGATCCCGCATAATCCGTACATAAAACACTATCATCTGAGTCTGACAAACTTTCTTCGTAAACAACAGTAACACAAGAAAAGTCAGCGTCTTCCAATGTTTTGAAAATATAGGATCTAGACATTTTTTCACTGCCTTCAAAAATATTACGATTTAACGTACACGGAGTCAAAGTGACTCCCAGAGTCTAATGCATTAAAACACGGCATTATAAAAAGAACGGGAACATAGAAAATCGTGACTATTCTTTACAAGGACGCATTGGGTAAGTAATAGGACTGAAGATCCCTCTTGCAAGATGCTTCGTACAAACATCCGCATTAGATGACCCGCCCAATAAGAAAAATTCAACTTTTCAAGCGGGCAGTTTGAATTTGCAATAAAATATGTATTTGGAGTTGTTTTTTTAGATTGTAACCATTTGAAATACTTGATTAGTTTTATTTTTTGAGAACATTGTTATAAATAATATGTAAAAATTACCTTTTTGTAATAAGTTATATCTAAATATTTGAAAAATTAGTTACACTTAGACACACTTACATTAGACTACAGCAGATAGGAAAAATACTTTAAGGGATAAAATAATTTCCCCACTTTCCCATTTTGACTCTCCTTGCTCCTCTTAAATATCCGCGTTAAAAAAAAAATACCCCAGAAATGCTTAGATATGCATTCTCTATGGCTTACCGGAAAATGCTGGCAGTGACACCACACTCGTGACACGACAAAGACGCTATGACTTTTAGAACACACCATAGATTAGAGGTCTAAAAACTAACATGACCCACTTCTCAAAGTAAAATCGGTCGAATTAATAAGTGATTAATGAAAAATTCTGTATAAAGAAAGAAAACTAAAAAATCAAACTCAACGTTGTTTTTTTTTAAATGTCTCATAATCTGAAAACCTGCCCAAAATCGCAAATGTTTTGATGTATTTCCGCCCAGTGGGCGGTATTCCGGGAAGTCGTTTTTCATCCCGCGAGAATGAGCCTCTTCCAGCCCAAAAAATGGAATTCCACCCAATCTGGCAACCCAGCTGCAGGTTCGTCACCACTTGACTTGTGCAACAATGAGCAAAACATTCAATTGACAGGAGTCAAAATGACTCCTGGTTGTGAATCTGGGGTTAATCTTCCTCAAATATTTGTTATTTTCTGAGATTTATCATTTACAGATTTTTATTCTCGTAAAGATTACTTGCTCGTTAACATTATTTGTATGATTGTATTAGCATTGGATTGCGAAAATACAAATCGAGAATGAAGACATGTACTGAAGTATTTTATAAAGATTTTTTCTCATAGTGACAATAGTAACAGATAAGATACAATAAACAAATACAATAAAATAAATTTTAAAAATGAAAATATTCTGTACCTATTATAAAATTTATTAACTGTTGTATACTGTGATATATTCCGGTATCAGGGTTGCCAGTATTTGAATGCGTATCGACAGTTTTTCGGTAAAAAAGGGCCACCTAGGAAGATGATTTCTCCATTCGGGATGTACTTGGAGGAAAGTGGTACCATTTTATGCTCATAATCAAATTACAATTACATTCTTTTCTAGTCATCGCAGACTAAATTTTTCATATATTTTCGTCCATACATGTTTTAAACAGTTATTGTTACAATTTATTGTAATCATAATTAAAAAATATGCCTTAAACAGACTTGAAAACGTGCTTGAAAAAATATGATTAAAAATAAAATTTTTAGTTAATTTAGTTTAAATCATAATTAATCAAGTATTTAATTTCAAAATGGTTTCGATGAAAAAAAGATGTCTCAATGTTTCGAGACCTTTTTTTCTCTTCATCAGGAGTATTTCATATGAACGTAAGATAAACAACTGTTAAAATATTGAGACAAAATTCAAGAAAATCTACCAGTATAAATAATGTTAACTTCGAAACTTTTAACTTACGTAAAAAATGAAATTATATCTATAACAGGTACAAAATTTTCTTACGTTTTCATTCTTTCCGTCCCTTAAGAATTTTTGTAAATTTTTAATTTATTTAAAAGGCATTTGAAAAAAATTAACTTTACTAATTACACTGGTCAACATGATTTTTGTCTCATGAGTACCAATAGTTGTACTTAATGCAGTTTTTGTATTGTTTTCAAATATGTATTCGGAATTTATCCATCACCCACTGTTCTTTTTTTAATTTCGAATTTTTCATTTCAATGAATGGTTTTAATTTTTTTTAATAAACGACCATTTTTCCATTGAAAAATAAAATCTCTTCAAGCATTGTAAATGTGGTGGAACCAAATCTGCCAACTCAAATTGTACCATTGCTACTGTTGTGCAAGTTCAAACCTGCACAGACAGGCACAAACATGATCTAGGGTAGTACGCATTAATACGAACGATGTCAGTTGTGAGATTGCAGTGAACCAGTAAACACTTAATTGTGAATGCTTTGTGTCTGGATTTTATTTTGTTGTAAGTTACGAAATGTCTAGAGTTTGTTTAAATCATCATAACTTTTGTTATATATGTGGTGAAGTTACGCAGAAGTCCCAAAGGCGAAATCTTACTCCATTAAAAAAGTGTTATGAACTTTATTTTGGGTGTAAAGTGGGGGACCAAACAAGGACCTGGGCCCCACATATTTGTTGTTTATCATGTAGTAGGCTTCTAACTGCACGGAAGAATGGCACACGCCCCATGTCATTTGCTATCCCTATGATTTTGAGGGAACCCAAAGATCACTCCTCTGACTTATTTCTGCTTAACAAACATTAAAGGGATTACGTCAAAATCAAAACATACATTGATGTACCCTGACTTGCAATCTGCAATGAGACCCGTTCCACACAGCGAAGAATTGCCCTTACCAAAGCCTCTAGTGACATTAGATGAAGAGAGCTCAGATTTCCATGGAAGTAAGGAAGAAGAAGAAACAGATTTTGATGATACAACTTTTGAACAAACTTGTTCATCTGAGTCTCATTTGTTGACTCAAGAAGATCTTAACGATCTCACACGAGACTTAAAGTTATCCAAAATCCAGTATGAAATGCTTGGGTCCCGGCTAAAAGGATGGAATCTTCTTCAAAAGAATACAAAGATTTGTACATATCGTAGTCGTCATTCTCTATTTAAATACAATTTTTCTGAAGAAAATGGCTTAGGTTTTTGCAATGACATTTCTTCTCTTATGGAGACATTTGGTATTGAACATAACCCAAAAGACTGGCGCTTGTTCATTGATTCCTCCAAAGTACGTTTAAAAGCTGTGCTTCTGCATAATGGAAATAAATTTCCATCAATACCTCTGTCTCAATCTGCTAAAATGAAAGAAACATGAAAACTTTCAATTTATATTAACAAAGCTTCAATATGCAGTGTATGAATGGAATATTTGTGATTTGAAGGTAATTGCACTTATTCTTGGTCTGCAGCTTGGTTTCACAGCTTGGGGACTGTTGTTTTTTGTGTCTTTGTGTGGGGACAGAAAAACCATTACACCAGAAAAGAATGGCCTAAACGCGAATTACTCATTCCTGGACAGAAAAATGTGAAACATGATTCATTATGTAATCCTAAAAATGTGTATCTACCTCCGTCACATATCAAACTAGGATTAACGAAGAATTTCGTGAAAGCCATGAGCAATACTCCTGGTATCATGTACCTAAAACAGAAGTTTCAAAAATTAGTGAAGCGAAAATTAAAGATGGGATATTTGTGGGTCCACAAATACTTTGCATGATGAGAAATTTGAGGAACTATTGAATCTACTGGAGAAAACAGCGTGGCAAGCATTCAAGAGTAACTCACGGTTTTTTGGGAAATCGAAGGGAAGAAAATTTCCGTGATATTGTCAATGATCTTATAAGATGTTATACAAATTTGGGCTGTAATATGTCCTTAAAAATACACTTCTTGCACTCGCACCTAGATTTCTTCCCGGAAAATCTTGGCGCAGTGAGCGATGAACACGGGGAACGCTTTCATCAGGAGATGTCAGTTATAGAAAAGAGATATCAAGGCAAATGGAATCCTAATATGCTGGCCGATTATTGTTGGACCATCAAGAGGGATGCTTCACAAGCAAGATACAGCAGAAAATCATCATTTCTGACTTTTTAAGTGAGTCCGAATGTTCGAATGTAGTGTACTCAAGAATGTAGAAAATATTAAAGTGTTTGAAATCATAAATGCCTGTCTCTTGGAAACCTTGCGTATGGAGAAAAACCGATATCATATTTGAATTCAGGAGAAAACATGCTACCAAAATCAGATATTTTTCTTTCTGAGACAAAATAATTTTTCTTTTTTGTCGACCAGTGTTATTTTGTTAGACTCCTTGAACTGTTATTTTACTTATGTACTGTAATATTCTTGTTGTGCAATAGCCACGTTTTTCATAAAATATAGTATATGGGTTGCAATCCCTTAAATTTAAAATTATGTCCGTCTTGAATTATTTTTAGACATTCTAATTGATTTAGATATGTATGCTCATTAAACATGTTTTCTATATTTTAAGGTGTCGTGTTTCTAAGCTTCTATGAATTTTTTTCTTGGAACAATTTCTTTAATCATCTTAATGCAATGATCTTTTTGCCCTCAATCCTATTCGGAAAATCAAATCCATTCACTGAATTAATTACAAATTTTGTTCTTATTTACATAAAATATGTTGTGAATAAATTCTCATCAATCAGATTCTCTATTTGTTATAGGGATGTGTCGATCGCGTTCAATTGAACTATTCTCGAAAAGGAACGGAACGACCATTTAGTGAACTACAGTTCATCTCACGGAATAAGATATATACGTGTGTTCACTTCCAGTCGAAATCAAACTTGTGTGAGGCTAGTTCATGCACATAGAGCTGCGATCTGTTTGAGGGTTTTAGGCAAGATAGCTTCTGTAGACAGCTGTACCTACACCATCTAGACATACATAATTGTCTAGATGGTGTTGACTGTATCTGTTTCGCAGTGAAAACTTTATTGCAGAGTATGAAGTAAATTAAGTTTTCAAAGTGGGTAGAAAATGTTTCGTTAAACCGTGAGAAGTGATAGACGTCACATCAAATAGTTTTGTTTTCTGCATCAAAGGGGAAGAAAATAAAGGTTTAAGTTTTCCCCAGAAAAGGAGAAAATTAAAGAACAATGATTATATTTGCGTCAAGCATTGCAACAACGAAAAAGTGGTTATGCATGGTAAGTACATATTCTAGTAATTCACCTTACACTGTCAGGTAATTTGTAGAGGTTATGGTTTACATACCAGACCTGAAGATAAAATTTCTTATAATTAAAAAGTAATTTTAAGATTAATAAATGTAAGAATTTATTTATCTTATTTTTCATTCTTGTTTAACTTTGTTGAACTTTCAGTTTGTTTTGGGGGCAAAGACAGACTGCCATTGGAACACCATGCCCCTTGATCCAAGGTATGTGTCATCGATGATCTTCAAAATGAACAATGTTGGGATTATAAATGTTTATGTTGCTTATTGTGTACTATTTTTTAATTAATGTTAATAATTGTTTTTTTCTAATTATAGGTAATTACAGGCTTCATAAAGGATCATTTACCACCTAACAGAAGTAATTTTTTTTAACTATCAAATTTTCAGAAGATGATTATGAAAAAATGTTGAGAAAAACCAACTGTAATTCTTGAAGAAGATTCATTGAATCTATTCAATGGGTGTCAGACAAACTTATTGAACTTATTGTGAAGTACTGAACTTCATTTATTTATACTATTATTGTAATGATGGTGATTTCCATTTTTCAGTTATTTTAAAAACATGTTTATTATTACATTTGTATTTCAACAACAAAAAATGTATTAATGTAAAAAATAAATCATGCGATTTCAATTAAAAGAAATACAATTTAGAGGCATTGATTGTTAGTTCCATTGATTGTCTTGAAACATAAGATACTAAAAGTAACTGAACTTATCAATATACAATCAACATAACTAATGTACAATATGATTACCATTGTTTTTGCATCTACAAATAGTTAAAGTGTTATTGGTAGTATCTATAAATTAATGAAGTAATATTTTGTGCAGTGGTACTAAAAAGTACCTTCATGGATGGAGATATTCATTTTTCTTCCCTGAGATTAATTTCATGTTTTTGAAGCCATCTAATAGAAGTGACATGAAGTGGTTGTTAGGAATTCATGGAGGTTAATAGAGATACAATACAATTCATCAACCATAGAAACCATTTCATGAATGACATGGTAACTCTTTCACAGTAAAATCTAGTACTCTACGCTAGGTTTATGGGAAAATGCAAGGACATTTCAGGTGGAACAAATGTTAAAAATACAAAAACCATTTATTAGAACCATAGAACAAATTGAGCCATGAGTCTCACATAAAAGATACTTAATATAAATATATAATATAATAAATATAGTAAACTTAAATATTATATATATATATATAATTATATATTTATTTTATATAATTTATTTATATATATATATATATATATTATATTCTTATATAATAATAAATAAACTTAATATAAATTCTTGCCTACCTATGTTTATTCATGCTGAGAATCTTTTTTTTTATTTTACGTAAAAAAAAAACAGTTAAAAACTGCGTATGACGTGCTATGGGGAAACGTGAATTGTGTGCACATTTTCAAAATTCTGTGATCCCTACACTAATCGTAATGTTATTGATGTAAATGCAACATGCTGCACTTCTATTCACCACCATAGCACTAGAAATAGACTATACAATCATAACTAATAATTCTCTGTTCGAGAAAAAAAACTCTATAAGCAGAAATTACTAAATAAAAAAATCTGTCTTCAGATGACATGGAAAGTTACAAGAATGACATGAGGCTTATTCTCAAAAGTAAATTCATAGTCAAAGCAATTTTACAATGAATACGCACATATTCAGCTTTTCGAAATTGAGGTACAGGCTGTTAATAATAATAATAATAATAATAATAATAATAATAATAATAATAATAATAATAATAATAATAATTCTGGATTTGATTGATTGATTTTTTCGTTTTTTCCGGACGCGTCAACGGCTTTGATAATTAGTCCCGTTAGTGTAGTGCATGTTTTTCGCGGGAGATGGCGGTGATTTTACCCCGCTGGTTGGCGCGATCCGGCCCCGACCTACCCGACCCCGGCGCGATCCGGCTAGTGGAGTTTCCTCCTAACCAGGACTCTCCCACCAGCGGGGCACTGCCCCAGCCGGGACAAGCTCTGAGCTCCCCACCGATCTCCCGGAATATGTGGTAGTGCAGGGCATGTTAGTGTAAGTGTGTATGTAGACTGCTGGCCAGCTAAAAAGCCGAACTAACGGGACAACTTTTGAAAAATGTCACTGTCGGATGAGAACATTTATACTCGATTTAGGGTAGTTTCGATTCCTTTTATGTTGGCTAAAGTTGTTGCCAACCGTCACACAAATACCCTGAATATATTACCTTCAAGCGGTAGGGACATTTTTTAAAATTTAAGTTTGCAATGAAACAATGACTACTTCCGTAGATACCGCCAACATTCAGTCATCCAAAAAGTTAGTTTACGAGCTAAAGATTTGCTTTTGCGTTTTGGTGCTCTTCGTTCTTTGAGTTTTATCGTTCAATTTATTTATTTAGTAGTACTAGGCGTTATTGAGTTTTATTTCTTATTTTCCAATTGTTTTCTTTAGTAATAATAATAAAGTTAATTGAAATTAGTAGTTCTTTTTTTGTTGCTAAGTGTCCCTTTAGTATTTCTTGTTTTAAATTAATTATATTATATTTATTATTATTTTTCTGAATTCATTTTAATTACAACTGGAAAATAATGGTAAGCCTAACAACATCTGGGTCTATACTTAATACTGAACCTCTGAAGATAACACGTTTTCAAAGACTGTCTCTGGTAGCAATGAATAAGTTATTGAAAACTTACTTACACTAATGATGATTTTCATTATTTTTTTGAACTTACTTTTAAAAACTAATGAATAATTGAACAGATAAATTAAATGGATGTATTTGCATTGATATTGACATAACTGGACTATTAGGAACATTTCATTAGATCACTTAAAAAACCATGTATATCACGTTAATTAACTTAAAATTGGTTTCAATAAAACTCATTACTACCACTTCAAAACGTGAAGGAACTGTTGACACACATCTCAAAAGCATTAATAACATAGAAGTATGACCGCAGATAACTTTTGAGGTTGTATTTTTCATTTGCACTTGACACTTTTTAACACTTCTTAAGCTCGCAATAGTTGATAATGATAATTCTTAATTAACCTAATAATGATTCACAGAGTTAATATTCGTTTATAGATGAACATCTCTTTTTAATTCTACTGAAAAACGAAACATGTATTATTGAACAGTGGACAAGACTCGAGACCGCGCGAGGATTGTGAATGAGACAACAAACAAAACAAAAGCGAGAGACTTGATCAGAGTTATAGTTTCATAAGTTGGCTATTCCGACAGGAAATCTTTCAAGCTGCCATATTGCGAATTTAGTGCGGCCTGATACACGGCCTGGAGTCTAAGGGGAGAGGAAGGACAGATAGCGCGCGGTCCGTGGCCCGCGCGCTAGGGTACTGCTCCGGCATTCGCCTGGTGTTGATCGGAGAAACCACGGAAAGCTACTGATCAGAGCAGCCGTCCGCTAGAATTCTCCTTCAGGCAGCGACTGAATTCGACCTAGCTGAAAAGATAGTGTCGAAAATCCTGCCGCCGCACGGTGGTGCATTTTCCCGAAATCGTGGCCAAAATCTCAAAAATGAAATCACGTTTACTGAACTTTTGCAAATACGACACACTGTATACTTGGGGGCATCTGTTTCCGCCCACTTCGTGTCTGGGTCAATTCCCCTGGCACCAGTAGTCACCCGAACATATCCTTCGCGGAGTTCGGTAGATCTGCAGTACGAGAGTAACATAGAGAGACCATGTTTGTTTGTAAGTGGTGGCCATACAAAGTTCTGCAGAGAAAACTGGCAGTATGGATTCTCTTCCTGAAGATTTGTAGGGTATTTTCATGTTTTTTTTATAATGCATTAATGCATAATACCGACGTGGAATGAAATATTAAAATGCATGAAATTAATACAATAATTTTAATTTCTCGTAAGTTCACGAAGGCCGAAAGTTACCAATTTCGCGGAATTCCGCGATGTTTCTGATTTTATTTATTAGCTGAATTTATACTCTTTCGAATCCAGCTATAAAATCATGCCCCAACGTGCCCTATTAGTAAATACAAAGAATTTACTTTTCGTCGAGCACGCGTGACCACCGAGTATGACTGGTCGAGATCCGTCCTGAGATCGGGTACTGTTTTTACGACGCTGCTTCTAGGGGAAAATTTTGATTCTTTTTACTGAAATAACAAATTTACTCAATATTATAAACAAGAAAATGAATATTTTTAATTTTTGTAATAGATTATGACTATTCACTAATATTACATGAACATAATATTTACGTACATATTACATCTTCTGAACTGGATTACGCACATTTTATTTCATCAAAAATTGTGCATAAAGTAATATTTAATAATAAGTAATATGTAAGTAAAGTAATATGTGGCATCAAAACTCGTTCTCAGGAAGGGTGTGCGCTCGATGAAATACGTACGTGATATCAAAGAAACTCATCGTAACATTTTTTAAAATTTTTAAAAATTAAATCAAAAATTAAATTGATTGGAAAGTAATATTTGTTTACTTAACTCGTCAGTTACATACCAACAATTATTTATATTGCATTGCTATTGTTACAAAATTAGTATTATATTGTTTTTAATGAAATAATACTGTAACTACAGTTTCAATATGGACAAGAAACGCATTCAAATGCAATTCAAATAAAAAATGTCTGAATATAGAGCGTTCCAAACAGGATAATGTTAATAGCAAAAATAGTAATTCAGCAAGACGCTTTTTTCAGAAGTCTAAAGATTCCTCAGAAATAACGGGGATAGATGAGGGTTTAATTAAGAGATTTAGAAAACTTGTATACATCAATCAATGTCCAGTGAAATCGTCATTAGCATTACTTTTTATAGCACTGGAAACTGCCAAGAAATGTTTTCTATTATTCATGGTATTACATGCCTAGACTCTATTCACAAAGATATATGACGGTATGGAGAAGGATTCTCGCGAACATGTTGAAGACTGCACCCAATCCAGGAGATGATTAATTGCGTGTTGAGATCTTCTTTTCTTTCCATTTCCAGCTTGAGAGATATTCCCAACAGAAAGTTAAAATTCTTGAGCAAATATGCTTTGTCTCATTTGCCTCAGCCCAATATTACCGTAGGGAGAAATGTACCCTAGTGAAAAATGTGATCTTCCTTTCCGGTTCTTCGGGTACTGTATATGAATTTTCTCTTGCAGAGGGCAGGAGATGGGATTAATACCATGCTTTTTTATGACAAATGTTATCAATTAATATGTAAGAAATCCCTAGGGGGTTCTACAGTCAATTTTGTGAATTGATAAAATTTAACCAAGTTTACATAGAAAAATGTATATTTATATTTCACAGATTTAAGCAGTGCATTCTGGCATTATGTTACCAGCTCCCTTACATTATAAAGATAATCCAAAATAATTTCTGTCGTCGTAGAAAACATACTATATAACTCTCAGAAGTTTTGGCCAGGATATCGCCAAAATCCACCGTGTGCCGCCAGGACTCAAACCTAGGACCTCCCGATTAGAGGCGCTGCAGTGACATCACTTGATGTTGTATTGTAGTAATTATATGAAAATAAATGGTAATTATTTCAGAAAATAAATTAAAAAAAAATGAATTGTATTATACATTTGTTTATTTGTAGGTCATTCTTGATAAGATAAAAATTTTAATATTTTATTTGACAGTGAAAATCTTTCGTTTTGTACAGCGTTTTGATGTTGAGAATGTATTACAAGCTGCAGACAAGATGGAATTATGTAGTGGAGGGGCTGCTCTGCATATTATGAAAGGAAAGAAAGGTATCTTGTACTGAAGTTCATGAGAATGGGTCTTAGTCACATACTTGGTTTTGAATTAATGTGTTGTTTGCGAAGAGGTAATTTCCTAGCTGGATCCATGTATACTGATCCATATATCTGTCGGTGAAGAATTCTTTATCGGAATCAGAACAGATCTTGATTTTGTTAATTTCATGGTATGACTCCAAAGACGTGTTCTTAACGTAGGTTGTATATGCGACATAGAACCCATGTATCATTTTAGTTTGTATAATTTACTAATTGCAAAATGTTTTTTTCCCTCATGATCTTGGTTGATATTTTGGCCTTGACCTACGGTCTTGACAAAAATTTCAATTTCAACGCTGAAACAACGCCTACGCCCAAGTTGCCAAATCCCTTTGGGTAAATTCACCATCGGAGGGATAAAAATCCGTCCAATTCCACCAAATAACTTAATGGGGAAGAAAGATGGGCGATGAATAAAGCTGACTCTGACACTGAGGCCGATAATTTTAAAATAGCTGAACATTCACAAGAAGTTTAAAACGAAATACTCTTGTGCACAAAGCCTACCTATGAAGTGTAGTCTTAAGCTTAAAAATTTGTACAATTTCTAGAAAAAGGAGCAAAATGCATGTCTAAAAATAAAAAAAATTGTGCTCTAACATGTTTTCATAGTAGCTGCATATTTACAAGGTGTTCAAAAGTAAAACACTTGTGCATAGGCCATTTCTTTCAGAAACCGTCAATTCAACAATTTGTTGGAAAATGTATTATTGACGATTTAAGTAACCAAAGAAAGCATACCGTCCAAAACTCTCTCAGAAAATAACGGATTCCATCCAATGGACGAAATTCCGCAAAATGCATTTTCTTCCCGCGAGTCATTGTTTTTCGCCGAGTTGGCGGTATTCCGCCCAATATTGCATTCTTGCCTACGTCACCAAAATAAATGATCTATCTCGTTATTTTCAAATGTTCACTAAAAAACGATCATATAAAGAACCGTTCACTTAAAAGAACGACTTTGCCCCTCCCTAATTTGTTCTTCCGTTACCCCTCTCTCCTATATTTTTGTTCCCAGCCCATACATCATTCGTTTTACCCGTGTATTTGAAATTGTGCTCACTGTGGTCACACATGGAATGCAGAAGCTTTCTCGAATGAGTTAGAAACTCTTACTCTTACTCTGAATTAGAGTAAGAAAAGTAGTTTGAAAAATTAAAAAGAAGTTCGCACCAGGTAAAGATATGTCAGTGTGTTTATGTAAATTTATTAGGGTTTAAAGTTAAAAAAATATCATTATTTATTGAAATGGATTTGAGACGTTGCCTTGTCATAAGTTTTTATTTCCCTAGAAAGCTTTTTTCGGTCGCATTGCAACCATTTTCAGTGCTACAAATAATAATAATATACTAAATTACATTTTTCAAAATCAATTACAGGACATTGTATTGAATAAAATAAAAATTTAAGTAAAATAGAAAAATTGAAATATAATATGTGAACATATAAACCTAACTTTGAATAAACAGTACTTGAAAGAATATTTGAGGTACTCTTTATTCAAAATAAGGTTTGAAATAATTCACTCACGACATATGAACTCGAAATCTTTTATGTGTTACATGATGTACGAACAAAACTCACTCGGACTATCCATGGTGAAAAGAGATGGATGGGCTCTCGCGCATCCGACTTCAGCCAATGAGCTTCAAGCACCAGTTCGCGTCATAACATTAGCGTGAATTTTAAATGCCAAAATTATCACAGTTGCAAGTCATTGAAACAGAAACAGATAAGCACATTTCTTCAAATATTGCATCTTATACTTCATTCTGTTACTTTTGGTTGGTGACTCTTGAAAATTGTCGCTTTATGCCACTTTCAAAATGTTTCTCAACAATTTTTGCTCCCCATGCAACATTGCTGCCAACGGCTGGTCTCACTTTTCAACCGAAGTGCGTAATGTGCGTCACGCTTTTCAACGTTTTGTGGTCACGTCCTCGTGTCGTCAACTGGCGCTGCGCAGAACGAGCAAACATCGGTGCATCGGAGGAGCTCACCTATCACTTTCCACCACAGGAATATCGGTGAAACGATATTATTGTGAACGTGCGAACAGAAGTCGCATCCTGGGATGTTGCTCCTACAGATCTGCGATCATTTATTTGGCACACGCTCGTTACTTGGCGAAAATTGTTAAACCGTCAGAAATTTTGAGTAGACTGTTTATACTCAAAGGTACGCAATCTCAGTTATTGCAGAAGTCAGTGACAATGATAGTTTGCCTCTGATTGGCGAATTGTCAATAATTAATAAATGTACAACTAAGTAATTTGATTTATATTATAAACATATATGACTAATATACCTAAAACTGAGTTATTTGATTTATATTAGAAACAATACATATATCTAAAAACAACTAGAGGTGCTACAGCATGGCACAGACTTTCTCGTAGTAGTTTTCCAATTTCCTTGATGTGAACTGGTACTATACAGTCTTGTCCCTCCTTGTCTACTATCTACTGCGGCCCAAAGATTTTTTTTTTGAAATTTTCCAAACAGTAGAACTTAAATTATATTTTAATTATACAAAAGAAGGTGGTAACGTCGTCCTAAATAGCAATTTTCATTGAAAAATTTGAAGCCGTTTTTAAGAAAATGGCTATTAAGCATTACTGTAAATGCGAAATTTGAAGCACTTTTTCACAGGAGTATTGAGTTTTCGAAAAAAATCATTTACAGTACTTCCACTAACAAATGCAATAATGAATACTGTTGAATTTTCGAGAAACGTTACATTATTTAAAGCACATGCACTCATAAATCAAAAAGTGAAGAAATCGCCTCTAGTGTCAAAACTTCCTACATGTCTACTTCCTACATACAAGTCAAAAAAATTTAATTTTTGAATTAAAGAATAGAGCAATATGTTTTATGTTATTGAATAGCGTGGTACTATCCCTACTAATGAAAACGATATTTATGGACAAACAGTTTCATTTGTAGGAAAAATCTCTATCTTCAATTTTATAGTTGTAGAAAGACGCCGGAAAAATTCAAACTTTTGCAATTTTCGAAACTAGAGTTAACCGTGGAAATCGGACCTACGCTACTTTCATAAGTGTATTTTTCTCTGTTTATTGAAATTATTTTTCGTTCAGTTTAAAACTGTGTGACGTGCTACGAGAAGTGAATTCTGTGCAAGTTTTCAAAAGTCTGTGATCCCTACCCTAACCCATATACTAATTGATTTTGAATACAGAAAAAAATGGGGTGTTTTTTGCAATGATTGTTCACAAAAGTATTCGCTCCAATGTAATATAATTTATTTTCAAGGGTAAATCATCAAAAACTTTGGGCAGTTTCCCTCATCATGTCCTTCGTCAAGGAATAATACTTCTTTCTGCAACAACATGGAGAACGATAATTTGAATAACTGTATATCCCACTGAATTCTAGAAGACGTGCACAGATAATGAAGTTACATCTATGTTCAGAAGCAAAACAAGGGACAATCTCAGCATTTGCTCAATGGATCAGGGAAACTGAACGAAAAGCCAGATCGACATGTGAGTCATTGACCCAAAGGCTGCGATACAATACTTGTTACAGGTTGTTTAGAATTATACGGTCCAAATGGTAGATATTACATTCAATATCATTGTTAGAATTATTGTTACTCTCCTTTTAATGCTCAGTATTGTAACTAATTGTTTAGAAACAGTTATGCAGCAGAAACGATTTTACTTGGAATTTAAACTTTTCTATCGAATTTAATCGTTTAATGTCATCTGGCAACGTATTGTAAATAATGTATATGTATTGTATGTGAATTTTTTGTAATGAGCTATTGATACTGTCACCTGATGGATATGATTACTACGTCGAGTGTTATAGTAATAGGCATCGGCGTTTTCTGAAAGTATATTCCCGCCCTTAAGCAAGTCACTTTTGACAAAAACTACTGATTCGTAAATGAACAGCCAAGGTAATGGTAAAATTCCTAGATTAATTGAAAGAGGCTTACAAGAATCACGTGGGTGGGATTTGGTTCTTATTCGTACAATTCTTTTTTTTTAATCTAAAAGTTTGGGTGCTATAGATGTATTTCCCTAAAATATTATGCCATATCTCAGGCGGGAATGAACATTCGCGAAATATAAACAACGAGCAGGCTGAATTTGAAGGCCTACGAAGACATTAAATTTGAAAGAATTCTGAACGCGTAGCATAATGAATTTAATTTTGTATTCAATTCATTTCAATGGACGTTCCGTTTGAGGTTTGACTGAATTGAGAAGCCTAAAAATTTGGTTGCCTTAATATCAGTCAATGGTATACCGTTCATTGTTTAGAACGATGGAGAACAGAATTGTTTATTTGAAATAGAAAACTGCATTAAAACTTTTCTCTTCATTCACTATTAATTTTTAGGCAACCAATTTGAAACATCTGATATTGCACGCTTACGGTTTCTTCATTGCAATGAATGATTGTATCATCCGCAAAGAGAACTGTTCTTCCGTTTCGAATCGTCCCTGAGGGACTCCACGTGGAATTGGAAAGGAGTCGGAAAGGTGTGTACATGTTCCATCATTCCAGTAAGGTATTTAGGTATTTTCACTCCCTGAGATCTTTGTTTAAGGCACGAACATAATCATTCTAGGGTTATACCACTGATTCATATGAAGGTAATTCTGAAAGTAACATGTCATGATCAAAGACATCTAAAGATTTAGAAAAATCTAAAAATAATCCAATTGGTGCTTCATTTTGATCCAATGGTGAGGCGACAACTTTAAGAAAAGAAAATCTGGTTGTTTCCGTAGATTTTGATTCTCTAAATCCATGTTGGCAATCTGAAAGGCATCGTGCTTACTGAGAAAGGTATGTGAAAAAGTCTCGAATTCGAATTCGTACGTAAAAAGTCTCTTTCCACATAAAGACAAACGTTTGTCAGCAAAAAGTTATAAATCAGACTTTTGTTTGTGAGACTTTTAATAATTTAATTATTAATTGTTTAAACATTGGTGAAAAAAATCTGATCACATTTTAGCGCGAATTTCAAATTTTTGAACTGATAAAATTAGTTTTAATTTTCTTTCACTATCGTTCACATTGCTTAAAAATCAGAAGAAATGTTTTAGAATTTTATAAGACACTTTCTAGGGAAAAAAAACTGAGACTTATCACGTCGAAAATGCATTTCAATTTTTTTCTATTTGAATTTGGCGTCAGAATTGGTTGCTAAAAATATCTTAAAATTCAATCATATTCCCCGTCTCTCCAATATTTCGGCCTGATACATGCAATAGAAGTTGAAAAAAAAACAAACAACAACATGAAAACACGTTACTCGTATCTCTGCAACAACTTGCTCCAGGAGGCTGTTTTTTTGTTGTTTTTTTTTCGCGCATTTCGAGCATCGCGATTATCGATTTGGTTTGGGGGCAGTTTGCACCACTTTATTCGGCTATACCCTTTAACTAAGAACTTACAACCACACGTCTGTACTGTAAACATTTCGTAATGATTCAGTAGATTCGTGCTATATATGCGTAAGCACAACGTGATACAGTAGATGCGTGCTATATATTCATTAGGCGATATTATTAGGCGAAATTGCAATATTATAATATTACGTAACCCTTCCCGATAATGCGACAAAGTACGTGCTGTAGCATCTCTAGCCTGAAATTGGGATAATCTCCGGTTTTTTATACCACAAAATTTCTTTGGTCTCTCGTAGTTAAACATTTAATTAGAGAAAAAACTTAATGACATTATATGTAGGTATTTTTATGTTCTTTTATTTGGTTTAGGATTATTATTTACGAAAAAGTGATGACGTAGTTTAAAAAAGAAAAAAAGTCGCGGTTTTACTCATTTTTGTTTGCTTAAAAAAGTGTTTTCATGCAAAATTCTTGTTTGCAAACACGATAATCGTGTTCAGCACAAAAAACATAATAGGAAACAAAACAAATTTCAAAGCTATACTAAAACCTTCCTTTTTTTACCAAATAGTGGGTTATGGATTCTTTCGACTAATATGTCATAATAACTCTTATCAGGAACATCTCAGGTTTTGGAAGTTTAATTATAGATAATCAAAGTATATAATCTACATTTATTTAAAACATTTTTCGTTTAGAAATTTGAGCTTTTTATTATATTTTCCTGAATAAAAAAAATAAATGTAGTTGGCTCTCGCTGTGTAATATTCTCTTATTAACCAGTTTTATAGTACAAAAATTAATAATATTGTATATTATTTCAGTAGTATTTTTCAGTAGTACATTTCGCGGCTCTCACATGCTACCAGTCTTTATAAATGAGATCTCCTAAGAAAGAGGAGAATTTCACGGAGACGTGACGAATTGCACTTTGACTTTAAAAGTATGAAGAATTTGTTTAAAAACGCATCTAATTTCATTAAATGCAACCGTTAAATAACTCCAAAACGAAGCATTTTAAGTTATTAAAAACTAAAATTTTGAGGTCCGAGACCTCAAAGAAACGTTCCTCGCACCGTAATTTATAGGACAAGATCTTGAACATTCTACTACATTTTTGCTGGTTCGACGATTCTCGATTTTACTTCATCTGTTCAGAGCCTGTAGAATCTGCAACTGTAAGTGAAATTAAACTAATTGCTTATGACATTCTATGTGACTGAATTACATTGGTGTACCTCTCTGTTCGGTAATAATGTTAAATAAGAATAGTTTGTATTGGCAAGGGTGTCTTGTATTGCCATCAATTACAAGGAGACATAGAATCAGTCACTGACGATAAGAGGGTCTTGAAGAAAGAGATATTACAGGCTTAATATGGAAATATTAGTCCGGGTCACCGCTAGCAAAGCATTGGTTTAAATGGAGGTCTTTCCACGTGTGGCGATTCGCGTTGCAGTGTCTTTCGGTGGCTGACGCTCGCCACCAGCAGCCCGAGTCGGCGTCCGGGCCACCTCTAGCACAGCATTGGTTTAAATGAAGGTGTAGTCGATTCGCGTTGCAGTGGCTTTCGGTGGCTGACGCTCGCCACCAGCAGCCCGAGTCGGCGTCCGGGCCACCGCTAGCACAGCATTGGTTTAAATGAAGGTGTAGTCGATTTGCGTTGCAGTGTCTTTCGATGGCTGTTGCTCGCCACCAGCAGCCCGAGTCAGAGTCCGTCATAGATAATCTATTTCTGATTTTCGTTGCAATTACTTGGTCTTGGATTGCAACCATGAACCCCTCAGCTTTAGTGTGTGTGTGTATATATATATATATATATATATATATATATATATATATATATATATATATATATATATCAGCCGGATATCCACCGGATTGCAGTCTGATTGCAGTCCACAGCTGTTGTAGTTTCAATTTCATGTTGTTGAAGCATAACGGCGTATATATATATATATATATATATATATATATATAATATATATATATATATATATATATATAAACATACCCCTAACTGCTACAATTATCGCGCGATTCGTCGTAACCCTTTTCCAAATTTCTAATAACATGGGCGCCAAGAAAAAGGTTACGATAATATTTTAACTATTATTACTCTGATAAAAAACTGAATATTATCCCGCTAGCTGGGTCGATGGGTCACGTCAGAAATAATCACTATTATCTATTAATAGCCGATTACCCATCTGCCATCTATACAGAATGGCGAGGAATCTGAAAACGATATTATTTGATCTAGATACTTATTAGCTTGAATTGGCCAATGAAAATCATTTTATCTTTCTTTCAAGAGAAACTTAATGTTTATTTCTTATCAATGCAGCAAATCAAAATGAAAAAAAATTACATTGAGAAACTTTCTTAGTCATGATCTGGTTCGAACCTTATACGGCGATTCTGGTCTTCGCGTGCTCTTGATTGGTGCTACCTCGAAGAAACGCCTTCCCTTCTTTTATTTGAAGCTCCGAAGTCCCGAAGTCCAATTACCACGAATCTTCTTCTCTTCTTGGAAAACGAACACCGCCGATTCACCGCTTCGCACCACTCAAATATTTGTTCCAGCTCCACTATCCAGCTGTCTGATGCCCGTTCTCAGCGTAAAAATATCCCGTGCTTTTATGATTACACAGCAAAACAAATCTCTCAGTTCTATCTTCCGTTTATAGCAAGAAAATATGCAAAGTCCAGTATCGTTTGTGAACCGCATACATTTATAAGTTCAAGAATGATTAGAGTTCACTCGCGAAAAAACTCCAAGTTTATTTTGATGCAGAGCAAAATATTCGGAACTCGACACGTTCCTTACACACGTATCTTAGAAGTATCACAAGTTGACCTCTGGTTCTGCCACGAAAATATTCAGAGTCCGAATATGTCCCTCAAGTCCGATTCTTGCTCTACCACACGAAAATATTTCAAAGTCCCAACACGTATTGTAGACCCCCAATTTTTATGTCCTAACATGCACAAATTAATCTATTCGCGAGCGAGCTGCTCACCGTCACGACATGCGACCGAATAAATTTTATCCTTCCTTTTAAAACCCACAATGCCTCGCCTTTCATTTCGAAAAAATGCCCAAACTTCCGTTTTCATAATCAGTCGACGCTTCTTCCACCAATCCACAAATATCTTATATTCCCTCCTACTCACGCCGTCACCTCCACGGTCAGATGAATGTTTGTTTATCCTGACAACAACCACGTGTCTTCCTGTGCCACTCATTATAGGAAATTCTAGAGCTTTCTTCCAAAATATTCCCTTATGCTGGATATGTTGGTTTTCAAGATGCCACGATCTCCCATGTTTCTTTGGACTTGAAACCCTTTGGATTAAGCATTTGATTGATTTTTTCGTGTTTCCGGGCGCGTCAACTGTTTTGGTCATTAATCCCGTTAGTGTAGAACATGTTTTTTTTCGCGGGAGATGGCGGTGATCTTCCCCCGCTGGATGGCAAGATCCGGCGTCGACATACCGTCGGCCAGTGGGGTTTCCCACTAACCAGGACTCTCCCACCAGCGGGGCAGCGCCCCAGCCGGGACAAGCTCTAAGCTCCCGACCGGTCTCCCGGAATATGTGATAGTGCAGTGCATGTTAGGTGTAAGTATGTGTGTGTGTAAGGGGAGAGGATAGAACAAGGAAGAGGAAGGAAAGATCGCGCGCGGTCCGTGACCCGTTTCGTAGGGTACTGCTCCGGCATTCGCCTTGTGTTGATCGGAGAAACCACGGAAAAGTACCGATCAGAGCAGCCGGCCGCTAGAATTCTCCAGACAGCGACTGAATTCGACCTAGCTGAAAAGATAGTGTCGAAAATCCGGCCGCCGTCAGGACTCGAACCTAGGACTTCCCGGTCAGAGGCACTGCAGTGACATCAGATGATGCACTGAGCTACCGCTCCCGGTTATTTGGCCTCCGATGACTTTTTTAAGGGTTTGATATCCGTTTTCGATCATTTGACGAGTCTCAATGAGAGAATTGTATTGCGCACATGTTAATTGCTACTGTAATATTTTATCAGTTGAGGAAGGTTTTGAATATATTTTTCATTCTCGTGGGAAATTCCGCCTGTATTTTCTCTTTAATTTTACTGAGTACGACCAACTTATTTGGCTGAATTCCTAGGTACTAGTAGAGCTCAGAAATTCTAGAACTGTTATCTTAACTTGGGTTTCTTGACATATCTTGACTATCTCTTGCCATTGTTTCGCGTTCTATTGCGCTGATGAGTTTTCCTTTATTGGTGCTTTGGATTGTACATTTTTTGAATACCAAATTGCATTCCTATCTTGGCGGAATATCTTTCGTTGACCTGTATTGTTAAAATTTTTCATTTTAAATTGAATAACTAATAATAAATATTTTAAATTCAATTTCAGTAATTACCTTTATTTTATTTGAAATTGAACCCTGAAAACTACAATTAACTCGCAATTGGAGCAATCGTAACCAATATTCAGCAAGAAAATTCACAAGGAATTTTCTTCTGGTTACAAAACATTTTTCTGGAAATATTTTATAAACAATTGAGAAACTCACAGAAACCTATATTTTTATTTTCTCTGCAAATTGATATGTGATGATAATCGATTTATGGATATCTTGTGAGAAGTAAATTACTTTACAGTACTTGATAGGAAATCGCAAACTTTTCGCTTTGTATTTGCTTATGATGTTTACATATTATTACGGATTGATACGTATAAATTGCATCGTACTTGTAATTCGTTATTGTTACCCCCGAAAAAACTTTTATGAAGTGTATATTCGTCGTATTTGATCTGTGTATCTGCTTTCTTGTGATTGTTCTTGTGATTATTGATATTTAACACCAAGAGCGCAGAAATGACCATTGATAGATGTTTTAGAGTAAGAACTCTTGAATCTACTTTGTCTTATACGTATACTAAATCTGTCTAATGAGGAATCTGAATAAGGCGGGAACTTGCCTTCGCCGGCAAACTGCCTAAGGTGGAAACGGAAAGGAATGTTTTGTACGACAGTATTACCATGTTGACTGCCGCGTCAGTCGTATGTGACAGACACTGGACACTTCTTTTAGGCCATGTCAGACACGACTGCCAGTCCTCAATTCGGTTGTAGCCGTGTCACTGTCACTGGAAACTGACGTTAAATGCGATTTTACGTAGCAAAGAGGTATGTTGGCCTCTTATGCATGTTTGGTAAATATAGCCTTGGCCGGTCTCGTACACAAGAAAAGATAATCAACAAATTCAGAGATACTGTTTTTATTAAAAACATAGAATACAGAAAATACATTTCCAATTTTTCTACTTTTTATGGTGTTTTCCAAAGGATTCCAAACACATGTAAGGTTGATTTTCGCAATCAGGGCAGTAGGTGCTCACTTGTTTCACTTTTTTCCTGGCAATTGCTCTTCCTTCGGTTTCCTTCAAATAAACATAGCACAATGTGCGCATTCGTCTCACTTTCTTAATGTTCTGACCCACTTTTGTTGTCAAGACATGCACATTATGACAAAGAGGCTTTTGTGTTTGGGTACATCCTTAAAATCGAGCAAGCGTTTTCTTATTTCTTCTCTGAACCATGTTACTTTTGCTTTCCTTTTTGTGGCAGATTTGTACAAGATAAGAGCATTTACTACATATATGCCGAGAATATATTCAGTTGCCAATTTTCTATACCATTTCACACCCTTTCTCAAAGTTGTTGCATTCGAGCCCAATTGATCAGATATATCAATACCAGCTTCCCCTTTATTGTAAGCGAGAATAGCATGAGGTTTTGGTGTATTCTTTCTAGATCTCTTACACGTTGATGGTTGAGTAGGATCTGTCATTGTTGGTGCATGCTTTGTAGTCAGTAGACTCACATCACGGGTGTCTCTCCATTTTAGCACAACAATGCCATTTTTATCTTCCTTAGATATAACGTTTGCTTCTAATTTTGTGAGCATTACATTCTTTGGAAAGTTCTTCTTATTTGGTCGAACTGTACCAACAACATGAGTATTTTGTTGGAGAAACGACAGAGCCAACTCATAGCTTGTATAAAAATTGTCTACATACAATGTGCGCCCTTGATAATTGCTGACAAACACTTTGAGCAAGTCCCACCGTCGTGTCATAAGATTGCGATTTTCCAGAATAAATTTTGGTAAGCCAAGTGTATCCTTCAGAAGAGCACAGTTTGAACAGTTTTATTCCGTACTTATTGGGAATATACTGCCGGAACACCAATCTGCCTCCCAAAGGTACAAGGGTTTCATCTATCACAAAAGTTTCTCCAGGATCAAACATTTCTTGAAACCTTTCATATAACATATCGGTGAGGGGTTTTATTTTGGCAAGTCTGTCACCTGGTAGACTTTTTTGGCTTGAAATTAATGAAATGTGTACAGCTTTCACACCAATTACAGGCCACGAGAAAAATTGAATGAATGAAATGAAAGATAATTAATTTAATTTCAATAGTAATTTACTATTGAAAATGCCAATATTAATTCTATTTTTACTTTCTCGCACTTTTACTTTTTACTTAATTTGTATTCTCAATGTATTGATGCCGCATCGATATTTGAGAAGCTCATTGTTATTGAACGTCGAGATGGTGGTGGTGATAAGATACAGCTATTTCATCTAGCCGAGCTGATGGTGGGGTAACTCCTAGGCCTAGAACCAGTAGTTCTGTTTGCGATGAATTTCGGAGCAGTTTTTTATAAATTACTCCTCAGAATGCCTGGTGATGTAGTGTCACCTCCTTACTTTTTCAAAAGGAGCGAACCCTCCTCCCTGTCGGTAGGGCGTGGATGGTGAGCAAACTAACAGTCACCAACCACTGGATTGGATTCGTCGTCAAATCTAAGCCTGTCCGACCTCTCAGATAGAATTACCTCGATTTTGGGAGGAGGTAGGTGACCTTGAGTAATAATCCCTAATTACTCTTTGTCGTGACTCAATTGGATGATAAGTCATAACATTCACATGAAAGTTCACAGCTGACTTCCTTCCTGAGGGATAGGGTCCTGACAAATGCACTGGGATTTCAATAAGAACATCATAGTCGTATATTTTAAAACAATAACCGGATAAATATATTCTATTTAAAAGAATTATTACACTGTACACTCGAATTTGTCTGAGAGTACCTTTGCTATAATCAGATTTGAAACAAAACTGGTGAACAAAATGTCACGAAAACCTTTGCTGAATTATAATTTAAAACTCTTTGACTGTTTTCGTTGAATACTAGCACAAATTAGCGCAAATTCACAGAGCAAGAAAAAAAAGTCCAGTGATAACCTCTTTACATACGAATACCATTACACAATTTTGGTGGAAAAACACATAAAAGAGTACATACACATAATATTACACTATATAAAGAAAACCTATTACACTCTGAAATATTTCAACGTTTTACACGAAACAGAACAGTTTGGTTTGTTCAAAACAAAATAATTTGTAACTTCTCCAGCTACACGATATTTAGTTTAGTTGATGATCACCTAAAGTTAGATTTGTTTGATTCACTGAGATCTCTCAGTATACAAAAAAAATTCAAATTTATAATCAAGTACTTTTGTTATTACCATACTGGTAACTCGTTACTCAAGTGCATATCTTATTTCCAGAACAAGAATCTCCCTCCGTTATTTCACATGCAACATTATATGAACAATCACTTAACATGAAACACTGTTACAAATCAAACACAGAAAAATTATATCTTAAATTTACAATAGTCCTTTTCATGTATCTGAATTCAGTAACGAATCTATAACTCTACCTGACATTCGGACACAGAATTTAAATTTTCTTTACGGAAATTGTATATGATTACAGGCACTAACCTCATGAACTAGCATAGTCAGTAAAAGTTCTGCAATCTGGCTAGCACCTCAATTTATAATCTGGATTGAATCAGATAAACTCACAGGAACTCGTGCGGCGTGCGACGGCTCGACGTTTTCTCGAGGTCGTCCGAAGTGTGAAGCGGCTGCGAAGAATTTCCTATGTGCCCTCCAATTACGTCCAATATAAAATCGGGGTGTTTGCGACTGCTTTTCCACTCTCCTTTCCTTTCTTCAGTAGACGTGGCTAAGTACGCCGAATGACGCGTGGTCAACTCGGGTTTCAATAAATCCAAGCGATAGCTTTAAAAGCTGAAATAAAATATATTCATAGTACTATTTCCATACTATAAATTACTCATTCAAGTTTATACGCGTTTCCGACTGCTGGTTCCTGACGCAGTATAAATCTTATTATTCGTTTATTAATTGTTCTCCATTCAATTATACTCATACCTTATGCATAATATATTCGTTTATTCTTTAAGCAAGTTATTATAATAATCAAATAGATTACCTTATTCTAAAAGCTTCAGTAGTCGGTATTTCCCAGAGTGGCGTGATCCGTTGCTTAACCATTTCTCTGCTGGTACCGTTTCAGTCGCTCTTCATTAACGAAAGAACATGTCCGAATCTCCTTGAGTAGGTTAAAATTCAGTAAATCTTGCCTCCTAAATTCCCATTGGTCCTTCGGCCGTTCCTATGACTGAATATTTCGTAATCTGCGCTTGCGAATTTGTTACGAGCGCTACTCGTAGCTGTCTCGTGAACTACTTGAGAATCGGCGTGTTGGAAAGAATTTTCTTCCATCATCGGGTGTAATCTGTCGGATTACCTGATAACTTCCTGGTCTAATAGGTACCGATAGATGTATTAAACGAAAATAAATTTATATTTTCGTGATGTAAACGTCTGAGCGGTTACAGTAGTATATGCTGTTTAATATCATCTGATCCCCAAACAATTACTGCGTATTGAATAAAAGAAAACGGTATATTAGCCGTATAACGGTATGTCAACCGTATCTTCAATAAGTTAAAAAAAACTATGCCCCCGAAAGTTTTTCCACAGGAGTCTGTACTAATTTACACTTCTTTTATTAAAAAATTAGTCCTATAAGGGGCAAATTTTTTCTTACCGTGTTGATGAACAGATTTTACTTTCATTTAAAGTATTTTTGTGGGTACTTCACCGTGGTCGATCTAACGAACATACGACGTGAAAGTTTTATTTTACTGCGCTTCGTTTGAGGCGATATCAATATATAAAAAGGAGGTTATAAATTAACTTAATGTTACAGATCGTAGAATATTAGTAAGTTTATTGGTATTAGAGTTATTTATCAGCTGGGTGATGTACTATGACTAACCGATAAACAAGTTGAAATCTGAATACAGATGAAAGTTGAGGCAAACACTTGCATTTGTGAGTTAAAGTGCATCAAATGACATTAAATTAAGTTTTTCGAAAACTTAAAAAAATCGGCGAAAAAGAGCTTCAAATTTCACATTTGCAGTAACACATACAGCCCATTTTCTTAAAAACGGCTCAAAATGTTTGAATAAAAATTGCCATTTACGACGAGGTTTCACTCATTAATATTTTCAAAGTGACATTTCGGTAGGACTATTAGGAAACCGAAAAGCTGAGAAAATGTCAAAAAATGTACTTTGGGCAGCGATAGATGGCAGCAGGCAAGAGGATGGGACAAGACCATGAAGTCCACACCAAGAAATAAAACTTTAAAAGAAATGTTGCGTTTCATTCATCTTAACACAACGCGTCTCTTAGCCCCTGATCGAACGTTGAGCGCGGAGTAATCCTCCATTAATTTTATTTGTATCAGCAAGGTTCTGTATTCCCTAAGGCGCTGTATTTATGAAGGTCTTGTCTCGTCTGTCAGTTGTCAAGAGGACTGCCAGGTGGCATCTTCCTGTTTGCGTCTCTTACACCACGCGCCCCTGTGACACAGGGTAGACCCAGCGGCCAAATTGGAATGGAATTAGGAAATGGGTACGGTTTAGTAGATTTCACAGGGGGTGGAATACCCGAGTGAAGCAGGCAGACTCGTTTTGTTGGAGCAAATTTCACATGAGCTTGTCCGGAAATCAAACCTCCTTGGTGAAAGGCGAGCAACTACGCTCTGAGCCACGACTTTACTACGAGGAAGTCTGTGCCATTCTGTGGCACCACTATTTTGTACTCAACTGTAATCCATAAACGTCCTTTATTCATCTGACGAATTTATATGACTTAAACATTCATACCAGCTTTTACATCTTTTATATTTGTAACATATTAGCTTCAACTTTGTTATGAAAAGAATCTTTTAATTTCCTAAGGTTTTATTAAGCTCAAGTAATAATCACAAACTAAATATATAAAATACAATTGGTTACTTCATTACATTCTCCCCTTTTTCATTTCAGAACATAATCATCCAAATATGGCAGCAGCCTTGTTTTCCAAGATCTACGGAGCTTGTCGTCTTTAACTTCAGAGTCTTCTAAATTGTAAATTTCTGGCCCATTTTCTAGCGGATCATCTTGGGAGGATTGTGGACATCAGTCATATCTTCAATTGGTACTTTGTCTTCAAGAAACCATTCATTTGATGGAGCAAGATGCCGAAGGTTAAAGCCGATTCTAGACCATAAGAAGGGATAGTTTTGATTTGCTTCTAGCAATGTGACTTCCTCTATAAGCGATCATATTTACTTTGTCTGACCTGCTTTTTTTAATTTTTTGCGTCGTCGTTGACGCAACGTATCTCTTTCACCCTTGTTGGGCGTTGAGCGCTTTCCCTGGAGTAATTCTCCGTTACTAATGGGAAGTAATTACTAAATCTTAGTCAAGTCTCGTCACGCCGCAGTCAGTCATTGCCTTTTATCTCTTCAGCCAGGGGCTCGACGCCGTTAGATCCCGGAGTTCCTAGCCTTTCTCCCAACCAGGAACCCACGAGTCTTTAATTTGCGTAACCTCCGTGACTTCACGGAGCATAGTATGCGAATTAGGCCAACGACGCCTGCTTTCTCATAAATACTTTAACCTGAAGTTGTGACTCATAAAGGTAGATGTACTTCTGAAGTTGAGTACTTCTGAGTTTGAGATTAAACATTATTTACTTCGTAGCTTTAGTTGATGTACAATGGAGAGTTCGGATAGCATTCATGTAGTTCTTTCTCCCACTGCAAAATCTTCAGAACTTTAGACTTCAGATTCATGTAGTACTTTCTCCCACTGCGAAATCTTCAGAACTTTAGACTTTGGAGCTAAAGTCATAGCTTTCCATATTATACTATTATATTTCTCCCCTTGACAATTCCCACAGGTATTATACGGTGTTGTTCGACTGGTTGCTATACCACTGGAATATAAGAAGTTAATGAGTTCTTCGGATACAAACGAATAACTCTTACACGAATGAATGTAGGAAGGATATTCGAAGATGGAAAAACTTGTTTGAGAGCCTCGATGACAGTAGAAGTTGATAAATCTGGGCAGCAAAAGACGTAGCAAAAGAAAACCTAGAGTATTCATCTACTATTGAAAGGGGAAATTGATTGCGATTTTCAGATGGTATTGGGCCTTTGAAGCCTATACTGAGACGTTCAAATGGCGATATTGCCTTAGGAAACACTTGTGTTTTGTAGTTATAAAATCGAGGCTTGATTTCAGTGTATATATTGCGAGATGAAGTAACTTTCCTCACTTCAATTGCATAATGTAAGTTTGGACATTTTACCCAGTGCGCCATTCGAGTAATTCCTGGGTGAATCAAAGAATCATGTAATGAAGCTAATCTCTCTAAGGTATACATTATACCAGAAACTCTTGGAAATGCGTCAGCAGCCACATTTTCTTTTCCTGAGCGATACACCCTGTACATTTATTTTATTTATACCATACTTATATGAAATACACAATGACGTGGACCCTTGACCGAATATTTTTGCTGAGTTATTTGTTGTTATTTAGACTTTCCTCTTTTATTTCCTTTAAATTATATAATAGTTTTATTTTCAACTCGCTGGCCTTCCAAAATTAACATTTACTGTTTTACCTTTTTATTGCATTCGTAACATTAGTTATAATTAATAGATTATTAAAATTATTATCATTATTGTAATAGTCGACATTTATATTAAAATTTCGTCCGCTATTAAAGCATTATATTTCATTTCTTATCTTTACTTATCGTGTTGTTCCAGTAGTTTTGCCTTAATTAATCTAGTTTGTTTAATTCGTCTCTTAACTCAATTGTTTAACAATCTTAACTCAATAACTAAAGTTTTCGTATTCTGTCAGTAAATTATGAAGTACTATTGTTCGGGCCCACACGCAAAAGCAGAAAGGGACGTATAAATATAAAACGCTTCCTACGCCCTAAGCGGCAACACCGGAAGCGCGGCATGGGAAGTTCCATGAGCCGACCGGCATCACCGCGCCGCGTGACCCAAACCTTCTAGAACATATTCGAATTCTAGCAGTTGCCTATTGGACTGTTCAAATTCACCCCACCTCGCCATACTGCAACCGCTGGAAAAGCAGTCGCTAATTGGCCAGTTCAAATCCCCTCTTCGCGTGCTCGATAGAACTCGCAAACCGAACAGAAATCAGTCGCTGAGTAGCACCCTTGCGAGCAGCATGTCTCGGGCTCCGTGTTAAAAGATCACGTAAATTCTTATACAGAAAGTAATATTCTGTGCTTATGTTGTGGCCAAGTGAAAAGCCACATTGTTTCAATTTGTTGTAGTTCAGCATTGTGTATAAATCAGTCGCTGAGAAGAAGCCAGTGCGAGAAGTACATCTCGGGCTCCTTGTTTAAAACATCACGTAAATTCTTATGCAGAAAGTAATATTCTGTGCTTAAGTTGTGGTCAAGTGAAAGCCACATTGTTTCAATTTGCTCAATATAGTTCAGCATTGTGTATGTATTGAACTAATTAATGTATCGTGATTCAAGATGGAAAATTCCTGTATTCTCACACTGAGAACAATAACTTAGTGTAATTTTATTGTAAAGAACAATTGTGATAACTAGGGAACGGATTTTATTGTAATAAAAAATACAAAATATGTACATATATATGTGCTTATTTTTTCGAAAACATGTAAGAAAAAATAGAAAATATCTAAAATAAAAGTTCATTATTATGTTTAAAATTGATTTCTACAACCATTATCCGACCATAAAACGTCGACGATAAGTCCTTCACAAGAATTCGGAGTGGCGGAAAGTAAGGTTATCTCTACTGAAGTAAATGTACAGTAGACTTCAAGACGTATAAGAATTGATTTCGAAATATAAAAACATGTATAGTATATATTACAATATTTACGAGGAGCCGGTGTACAAGTGAATGGTAGAACCGTGTAGCGCGTGATGAATTCCAGTAGAGGGGGTTCAAGAGTAGACACTCATCCCTCCAATCGAACAACGCGATAAGACAATTTACTGTAAAAATATTCGTTAGTTTCCGATCGAATAACGAATGTGCTGTTTGAAACAAAAGCAAGAACGTAGTTAAAATTACTTTTGTTCACAAAAATCCAACATCTTTTACTCCGAGTAAGCAGTAATCAGGAGGGAGAGGTAAGTTTCACAATTCATGGCGAAGATATGGTGGTCATAGAACTGTAGCAGCATTACATTTGATTTATAAGAAAGATAATCCCGCAACATATATTGCAAACGCGCATCTGAAACGATGTGTTTCGTCTTATAAATATAATAAAATATAGGAAAATATGTCATAATTGGTAAAATATGTAAATATATGTAATTAAACCAAAATATGTAAAAGTATGTAAAATAAAAGTAGTTCTAATTCATTCAGAAAGTATTGTAAACTCTAAAAAATATAATTGAATGCTGGTATCTTGTTCGTCTAAAAACATGTAATTACATGGAAATCCGTTCCCTAATGATAACTCAAAGGTAATTAAACATCATTCTGCAAGGTGAGAAGTGTGTTTCCATGATAATCCACATTATTACAAAATTCCTAACGAGCGTCGAAAGGGACTGAGTGGATTGCCTACCTACTTTCAACAACCAATAATACAGTCCACTACAAGCAAAGGTAACCCGCCACGTCCATGGTCCTTCGAACTTCGGATATCGAACTAGTGACCCGTGGAAAGCAACCCGCTCCGTCCAACTATAGAAACTAGCGTATCTTCGGGGTAACTTCTATTTTTTCAGATCTACTGTTTTAAAGAATTCATTTCAATACTCACGTACATCTCTCTTCTAATGTTTCTTAGATAAAATACGCTTTAATAGAGTTGCTTTACGTTCATGACCGGATGACGAGTATACTTTTTATTATTATCCTGGATTCTGATAAATCCTCCCCGGGCAGACAGCGATACTGAGCATCCCACTACCCGTCGATCAGTGTTCCTTGCTGACGGACCATGGCGTCCTGCTTTTTTTTAACATCTAGGATCGACGAACAAAGTTCGCAATCGGTAGTGTTGCAGGGGCCTGGTCCACAGACTGCCCAATAGGTTGAGGCGTTGGAGTACTCGTCCTGCACGGGAACTGTGGGGGCTAGTGGCCGAAAGAGTTGTGTTGATGCTGATGCAGATCCTGGCCCAATCCCGAGCGCAGGACGCGATGGGGATACTGAGGGAGCAGATGGGAATACGGGAGTTGGCCCGGTATGTGATCCAACACCCAAATCAGTATTCGCAATCCCCTTGGTTAAGGATACTGTTATTCGAAATGATTCCAGCACTTTAGTTAAACCCAGTATAGCATGGGTTCATTTATTCATGGCCTCGCAATGGGTGACGAGTGTTATCCCTCAGATACTCATAGCGGGCATTAGAGCTGACACTGAGGGTTCTTCAGAACTCTGCCCATCTTTGGCCCCTTCTCCCTGTCCTGTTTCCTCCTCCCCTTCTGTTTCCTCTACCACCCGATTAAATTGGGCAACAACAGGATCATTGGGATCTAGCCTTTGGCGCAGCACCTGAATGGCTTCATGGTCAGAGATGGCTAAGAATTCTCCTCAATATTCAGTCGTACATCCGGATAGTTCCGTCCATGGGAAGTCTGGAAAAGTCTCAGCACCATCACTTGAGGTCAATTGGGCAATTAGGATACGTGAATGCATGGTGCCTTGAATTGATGAATTTTCAACGAACAAATCGCTAGTCACAAATCAGCCTTCACTTTTCTATCTGTTGAGTATCATCTTTCTTGTTCCGCTTCTTTTTGTGGTTCTTCTTTATTCCCAAGCATTTTCAATTACATTCATTTTAATTAGTACTGGCTTTGTTATATTCTCCACGTTTCATAATTGTTCTTGTTGAGCATTTTAATTCTTGTTATCTCCCATTCTAACTTTTTTCAATATTTATGCATTCTTTAAACTTAAATTGACTTGCTTTCTATATTTTGGGGAAAGTCTAGAAGCCTGGGATCGTGACCTCTCGTAAAATAATGGGAATAAATTCATCACTCTCGCCACCGTAACAATCGCGACGACCCATTTTTTACGCAAATAATGCAGCTGATCTCTAATTCCCAATTCGTGTATTTTAGTCACTTCTGTGGTTATGATATTATGATTGTATGGGACAGCATCAACGAGTTTTCACGATTTTATTCACATTCCCAATAACAATATCCTGTTCGTTTGTCACTATCGAATGATCCGTTTGTATCTGTGGCTCAGACAATGTTTCACACAGAACAGACGTCACACATTATAAAGTTTTTTTCAAATGTATTTATTTAAGGTCGATTTATAACATCGAGGTCATCAGCGATCACTATCATTATACAATTTTAAGGAAAAACATAATAGTTACATTTTTATAACAACATTCAATCTAAGGTATTACAATATTTTTAATTATACGTAGTTTTTCAGTTTTGTAATTTCTAAAAGTTTTATAACTTTGGTACATCCATCTGTGAAACTGTGTATTGATTTTAGAATTCCTTCTTTTTTCAGAACTTTTCTAATATTCTTTGTAGCAGGGCATTCAAGAATGAGATAGGAGGTGGAAACTGCTGCACCACACTTTGGACAGGGTTCTGGACCAGACCTCTTGAATAAATGTCAGAAATTGATATTGAAATGACATATCCCTCAGCATTGTGATTATGACCTGTTCTGTTCTCATAAAGTGTTTTCCGGTGAAACCTGGGTCAAGGATGGATTGTCTGACTAAAAGGAGTTTGGAAACATTCAACTTCCAGTTAGAGGCCCCATTAACTGAGGCAGGAGTATTTTACAAACTTTTTGAATTCTTGGAGTTGAATTGTTGTCGGCGGATGAAAATATGTGGCTAGTTTAGCGGCTGCATCTGCTTTCTCGTTGCCAATGATTTTTTTGTGCGAGGGGATCCATATTATTTCTATATGGGTCCCACTTACAGCTTGATTTTCTAGGAATGCCTGGATTTTTTGGGTAATTGGGTTGGAAGTGAATCTGTTCTCAATGGCTCTCAGAGTTGATAGCAAGTCTGAAAAATTTGCAATGGGAGTGTCTTTTGGCGTCTTAACACTAACTACAGTGGCTTAAAGGACAGGTATCTATGGAGAAGTAATCCAGGAGGTGGTGAGAGTCAAATTTATTAATTGATGACTGGTATATAGCACAGCCTGCAATGCCGCCACGTCTAGACCCGTCTGTGTAGACTTGGTAGTAGTTGTATTCTTGGAGTAGTGTAGATATTCTTTCTTGTAGCCTACCAATAGGTTCAGTGATGTTCGTTGGGTTTTTTACGAGTGGGTGTTAGTTGTAATATCAAAGTTCTGCCAGGGTGTGATGGGATGATTGCGTACTTTGGACGTGCCTTGGAATACAAAGTGGTTAGGCGATATTTATTTTTTCTAGATATTTATAGTCTCTCTCTGATCGATAATGGGAGCTGTAAGCTGGATTCGTATATGCTACGTTTAAGGTTGTTAAAGATAATTGAATTGGTAGGCTTGGGGGAATGATAAATGTGGTGTAGTCATAGGTTAAGCACTGAACGTTTCTTCTCAATTCTAATGGTAGTTGTACTGCTTCTACAAGTAGACTGTTGCATGGACTGCTTCTGAAGGCTCCAAGACTTAAACGGAATGCATTGTTATCGCAGGGTTTAGGGTATTTAGAACCTTTTTTGAAGCTGAGCTATAGACTTATTTCCCCGTAATCCAGTTTATATTGAATCAGAGCCTTATATAGGTTGAGCAAGCGTTCGACTTGGGCTCCCCATTTGATGGAAGATAACTTTTTGATAATATTAAGTCGTTATGTACATTCAACTTTAAGAGCCGATATATGCTGTTTCCTAATGGAAACAGAAATGTTTGGAATCGAGTAGTATACCCATAATTTTGCACACACAAATCCTTTTTAATTGATGATCATCCAGTTTAAGAAGAACTTCATTATCCTCATTTCGTCTTCTTGTCAACACTGTAAACTGATTTAGTCTTCGAGATAGTAATTCCTGCATTGGTTGACCAGTTAGTGATTCTATCAACCGATTCTTGCATAATATTTCTAGTAATCTTAAGGTTTTAACCATTACATATCAAGGTAATATCATCTGCAAAAAGAATTTTTTCACTGGGTTATGTATTATACTGCTTGCTTCATTAATAACTAGGAGGAATGATAGAACACTAAGTTCAGATCCTTGTGGTAAACCATTCATTTCGGTAAGATGGGATGAACTCTCTAGAATTTTGACCCTAAGGTATCTGTTTTTAAGGAAATTGATAATGAAAGCTAACATATTTCCTAATATATGTGATTTAGTCTCTCTTTATAGGCCATTTCATATGTTTTTCAATGTCTAGTGAAACCACTAGTACACGTTATTTCATAGCTAGGACATCACATATTATAGTATCGACATTGACCAGGAGGTTATTTGATCTAAAGGCGCTTTGGTATGGCGTGATTAAGTTGCGATTTTCCAATATCCATTTCAGGTGGTAACAAACCATCTTCTCTAATGTTATTTGTGCGGGAAATTGGGCGGCAATTCGTGGGTATGATCTATATTAGGTTTGGGTATGGGGATAACAATAGCTTCTCTCCATTGGTAGGGAAAAATCGATTCAATCCAGATGTAATTATAAACATTTAGTAAATACTAGAGTCAAACTTCAGAAATTGTTTTCCAAAAAGTGTTTGGGACATTATCGGATCCATGGGTAGAATTTTTGCTCATATCTAATAACATCTAATACTACATAATAAAAAGTTCTTCCATAAGGAATGGCTTGTAGTATTTGTTATTCTCCTTAGTTAATATCATAATGTTTTGATAATCTAAATTTCTCCTTAAGGGGCTTGCAGATAGGCCTTTTGGGACAAAATTATCGCTAGCTCTCTTTTGAGCAAAAGTGTTCGCTAAAAGGTTACATACGTCTTAAGATCCAACATGTTTTAAGCCAGTACTATCAATAAGATATCTAGGAAAACTGGGAATATTTCTTTCACGAATTGTTTTTACTTTATTCCATATCTCTGATATATGAGATTGATGAATGATGAATTTGCCATGATTTGATCATTTTGGATTTGAGAGTGTCTTGCAAAAGCTCTTTCTTGCCTGTAAGCAATACCATTTACCACGGTTTTGTTTTTTTTTTTTTTTATTACTCATTCCACCACGAGACTTGATGTTTTCTAATTATACCCGAAGTTTGGGGAACCGAAGTTCTTGCTGTTTGTAGAACAAGTGAAATGAAGTCTTGCACCAATTTGTTAACCTCTTGAGAGTTCGGGTTGATTGGTTGAATTAGACTTGCAATATTGGTCATAATGAAATGTTGGAATTGTTGCCATTTAGCTCGTTCCAGAATCAATTTAGGCTCACATCTCAGACTGGAGAATAGATATAAGACAGGCAGAATCGTGCTAATGGGATAGTTGTCACTGTTAGTTAGTTAATGCCTTATTTTACGTGTCGAGACTCAGGCCATCAGGCCCGCTCTTCCGTCTAACCACGCAAATTTCTATACGCTCCTTTCTCCACCTAGCGGAGAAAGGAGGTATTATCTTGGGCGAAGAAACTGGCGGATCTCAATTTTGCTCAGAGGCTTCTTTCAGGCTTGAGGATCTTTTACATGCAGTAAATCTACTACATGGGACAGCCGGCTTTACTTCCCCTCCGAACGGAGGCGTACGAGGGATTTTTTCGCCCTTAAAAATCCACGGCTTCGATCGGATTTCAACCCGCAAACTCGGGTACAACAGTCCGGTACGCTGACCGTTATACCACCGAATCCGCTAAACTGTCTTAAAGGTAAAGGTTGGTAGACCATATAATTCTGGCTGCAGTATCATTTGAGTCATAACTAAGGTCAATGTTGCTTCCAGTTCCATTACTTATGTTGAAATGGGTGGCCAGACCAGTGTTTAATAAAGTAAAATCATTATTATTAACCAGTCTTCAGTGATTTTACTCCTGTCTGATATTAGATCCCCATAATTTATTGTGACTGTTGAAATCTCCTACTACTATAAAAGGTTTGGGTAACTGTAGGAGAATATTATCAAGTTCATAGACATCAAAGTCCTGCCTATTGGAGATTTAAATATTACATTCATTAATATTGGAGATAATATTAACCTTGACAGCTGTGGCTTCAAGAGTAGTTTGAAGAGGAATTTCATGTACATAAATATCAGTTTTAACAAGAATAGCTACACCACCAGAAGCAATTTCAGCATCATTTCTATTGCAAAAAGATGTAATATAACCAAGTAATTTACCACACTGATTGATTTTAAAGTTTGTTTCCTGTAAACATAGTATCTGAAGGAGATTATCATTAACTAAAAGATTTAGGGATAAACGGGTACATAGAAACCATTGCAATTCCATTGTATGATATTTATTTCTAGTTATTATTCAGATGCATCTCTAGCCGCTTCATCCATTTGTTCTTGCGTACTCTTCAACGTGTTCATAACACGTGTAAATCTATACTTTATTGACCTTCCTGTCATAGAATGGATAGAATTCATACATTATTTGGATAAGTCATGGAATATCAAGTGAAAACTCACTGGCTGGCTGGCTGTTGGGTTTTGCGATCGTGAAGCTTTTTCAATAAAACTTTCAATTGGTTATAAGTGAGTGGGTTATTATTTGAGTTATCTCCATACTTTGCTTTTATTGGATTTATCTAGAGATTTGGGAGATGACTTGTATCCTGGAAGTTTTCCGGAATGGTTTCCTTTGAAATTTGTTTCCTGCAAATATAATATTTGTGGTGTATTGTCATTTACTATAAATTTTAAACAAGGTAATCTGGCGTACAACCCAGTAGAATTCTATTGAATGATTTGCATTGAAACAGTTTATTCAGAGAGCTGAGAATCAGTTTCCTCATTCTATTGAAGTCATTCTCTTTAACTAGTTAATTATTCTCGTGAATCTGCTTTTTATTGATTTTCTGTAAGCTTTGAGTATGTATTTGACATCATATGAATAATAGATTGTATATCATCAGTGAAATCTCGTATACACGGGGTAATAAACATAGTATAGAGAAAGTATGTCATTACATACTTTCTCTATACTATGTTTATTGGTGTGGAAAATCGATTTATTAACGTAGTCTCTAATAGTGATACCTTCTTGGGCTTCAATGATCACTGCTTGCTCTCTTGATGGGAATACATCGCTAACAGTTGCACTTGCGAAAGACTTCTTTTCTTGTGGTACTGTAGTGGTGTAGTCTTGTGGTACTGTGGTAGATCTTGTGTAAGTTGGGTTATGTTTGTGTTTGCATTGGTAGGATTCATAGTGGTTGCAGGTCACTCGCATTGCGGCGGGTGGACTGTTAATACAGTTCGTAATTGTACTCACGTATCTCTTGGAGTTCTTCGAAACAAACGCTTACTTCACAAAATTCACTCGCAATACAAAAACACGCAATAGCATGCGAACCTCACAATACGAGAGCTGAACGTCGAATGATTATGTTTGAACCACAAAGAGTTAGAGCACGTTTAATTAAAAATCAATGTAAATACATTTTGTCATTTACCAATTTTAGATAATACATTCTTATTGTGGAAGAAGCTGTGTACACCCTTCCTTAACGTCGCTTTTGGACAGTCAAGCCGTTTTATTCATAATATTGACAATATTGACAATTGATATTTGATTTTAACCATTTGTTAGATTGTTATTCTCGATCAAAACTATTGGCAAAAAGTACCGTATGATATGAAAATCTCATTAAGATGAAAATTAGTAGCAAGGCAGATAGAACCGAACCCACACCAAGATTTATGATTAACCACTCCAATAGGTAGTCGAGAATAATAAGTTGCGCACAAATTCGTCAAAATTCAATTATCAATTACGCCTGAACTGTGCGAATATCGAGAAAAGTTGTAGGAAATTATATAAAGAATGTTTTGGTAAAGACTAATTTTTGCCTAAATACTATATTTTTTAAATGTAGACAAAATTGACAAAAATGCCATTCTGCATGTTTTTTTTTTGTTGCAACTCAAATTCCAACGGAAATATTTTTTGGCAAACTTCAAATTCGTAATCAGCGCCCCAAAAGACGTAAATAACCAAAAACTCAAAACTACACCACAATTTGCTTTAGCAAACTACGAAATGACTGGACATTTCGTTACTGTCTTGTAAACTGTCGTCACTGTCGAACTGTGTTTTGTTTTGTGGTCACTAATGACCCAGCATTTTATGCTACCTTTCAATAAGGAAAATTAAAAATCTATTATTGACAATGCAAGCCAGCTGTAAAATGATTCAAAGAGGAATTTCCAAAAAGATAATCACAGATTGTCAACTTCTGGTTGTTGTTATCAACGTATCAACGTTGTTGTTATATGAGAATTTCTCGTCCTTGAACCACATAGTTAACAAAGAGGCCACCCACCAAGAAAATATCCCTCATATGAGTTATTAATAGTTACATATTATTAATTGTAAAAGGGAAGGTTGGAGAGCAGTTCTACACTACTCAAGTCGCCTGGAAGATTAGAAGGCCATTTTTCCCAAGAAGAAATTGTATTCTGTAATCGCTCGTGGAAAAGACCTAATCAAATGCTAAAACATTTACCATAAAATTCACGCTAATTCTGTCTTCGTTTTTCAATACTAAGAGGATTTCAGTCTTAATATGGATTAACTCAAAGCCATTGTCATCCTTATTCCTAATGAAGGAAAATTCGAACAATTCGATCAGTTGCTGAGTGTTTAATCTATTGGAGCTAATGGTAAATACTTGTCTGGTGTAGATACTTAAACAAAGAAACTTAACACGCATCGAAAAGGCTATAAAGGAAGTTGGTCGACCTTGGAACCCTTAGTCACCGAAACGTCTCTACTTCGGTCTTCCACAAAACCTCGCAACAATTTTATTGATCATTAAAGCACCATCTGAAGGCATGACATTCTTCGCCTCTTCTGTTGTCTGATATTCAATGGAGGACTCCATCGTTACTGGTAAATTTATTTTCATGAAGGTGTCCTAGCGTTTACCTTGATGAAAAGTCATCTTCTAGTCAAACTTTTCAAGGATGAGTTCTATGTATCTGTTTGCCATTCCTATCAGCGATACATCATCGGTAATGCAAGAACCCGTGAAAGAATAGCTCTTTGTTGATTATTACGTCATTTTTGGGCTTTCCTAACATCATCGGTCATTTTACTCTTCGAGTGTTCGTCGCTCTTCGTTGATTACTATGTCGTTTCTTGCCATTCCTATCAGCGATACAACATCGTTCATGCGAGAACCCGTGAAAGAATCGCTCTTTGTTGATTACTACGCATTTTTTGCCTTTGCTATTAACGATACAGCAATCGGTCATACGATGTCCCTGAAAATATCACTTCTTCGTTTATTACTACGTCATTTCTTGTCATTATTATCATTAGTCACTCGAGATACCCATGCAAATGCTATAACAAATCGTTCTTAACAAATAGCGAGAACGATCGTTAAGAACGATATATATATATATATATATATATCGTTCGATACATATATACATATATATATATATATATATATATATATATATATATATATATATATACACACACACACACACACATACACACACACACACACACACACATACACATATTTCTTCTGGATTCATCACCTTCGTAACCACGTAAATCTTTTCATTGATAGCCGCCATCCTTTTTTGTCAAATCTACATTTTTAAAACTGATCTCACATAGTAACCAAACTTGACGTCAGATCGAGGGTCGGGCTAAAAGGAAACGTGACATTACTTCTCTGCCAGTGAAACGGAAGAAATAATTTATCAGTGTTGACAAAGACGTCGATGACTTAGAGTGTGTGATTTTTTTTCCTATTTGTGAGTTCAAGACTCTTGATGAATAAATAACTATTGCTCGGTCACCGAGCAACACTCATCAGTCATAATGGAAGCACCACCTACTAGTTGCCAAACAAACATCGATTCTAGTAAGAGTTATTCTCAAGCACCACAAAGTTCTGTTTCCGAAAAAATAAAATGCTATAGTAATAGACTTAGCCAACCTTGCACCCACCATTGACTTTTATTCAAGGTCTATCGAAGAAAATAAATCCGTCTCAAATACGTTTTGTATCAAAGATTTCTAACAATAGACTCCGTGTGTATTCTGTCTCCAAAGAAGTTGCTGATCTAATTACGAATTGCAAGTCCCCATTTGTTGACCATTTTCATCTTTTAAAATTACGGCATTTTTACTTAAAACTTTTTCAATTTCATACGGTCCTTTTATCTTCCGCGTCATCTCATCTAATTGTGGCGGTTTTTCATGACGACCGATGGTCTTGCTATTACGTTTTCTGGTATCGATACAGAATCTAATTTTATTATCTCTCTTGCGAACTATCACTATCGGGCTTACGTATGGTGTCATGGATTTTTTTATAATACCATCTTCAAGCATCGTGTTTATTTGTTTGCGTACTTCTGTTTTAAATACATGGGGGGATCGGGTATTGTTGTACATTAAAGGGTTCATCGTCGGTCAACTCGATTTTAAATTGATATCCTTTTACGGGGTCTTTCGAACTTTCAAAAACATCTTTATATTTATTAATTAATTCTTCAATTGGTTGGCTAGCATCTACTCCATTTTCGTCGACCGCGCCCTCTGCCGCTACGTGAAACTGATTCCTAGTTTCTTCAACTTGTTCCGCAATATCACAAATACACATTTCTTCGCCCTCCTGGTCATCGATCCCCAAACAATGTTGTTGCCCTTTGTCACCTCGTAACAATATACTCCTGTTACCTACGTCAACTTTGGCATCACACATCTTTAGGCCATCAATCCCTAAAATAATTGAACGAATTAAATTCTTTATAATTATTGCCGGAAACTGTATTATTACTCCTTGGACTTCAAGCTCCACCCAAATTGCGACTTCTTGTTTCGATGCGCCTCCCATTAGCTGTACGAATATCTAACTTCCTAGTTGGTAATTCTTCGATTACATGCCCTTCTTTCTTTATTCGTTCATATAATTTTTCCGATACCGCACAAACATTTGCCCCTGTATCAATAAAAACATCTACAGATATATTCTTGAATATCCCTGTCAAAATTAAACACGTGCTATTTTCCGCCCGTTTGTCTGTATCTTCTCTTAATAAATCTTCTGCTGATACTTCGATACTGTTCAATGCCGTAATAATCACTTCATCAATATTATTGTTCGAAATATCCCGCCTATCTATTTCGAACACTGGGAGTTTCCCTGTTCAATCACGTTTATTTGTACATGCTCATGTTTTTTTATCCTCTTTGAATTTTCACGGATAACTATTTCCCGTCTTTTTATTTTCCATCTTCGCATCGTTGCCCCTTTCATTCTTCCCTTCAAAACCGTAATTTCCTTGATGGTTATAATTATTCACTAATTTTCCCATTCCATTATTATCTACATTCATATAATTTCTATATCCATTATTATTTACACGATCATATTCTCATTTAAAAAATTAATTAAATTCCAAACTGGCATAGAATTCCATAATAAATTTTGAATATTAACTGGTAGTTGACGAATAATAATTCTCATTAACTCATTCATGTCCACCCTTTCTTCGCAAGCTTTAAATGCAGCCATTTTACGCGTCGCAAACTCACACATGGACTCTGTTCCCTTTCTGTACTTTTCACTCAATAGTTTATATTTTAAATCAAACTTATGGCTTTCGTTCCAGTATCTTTTAAATATTTTTCCTTCCATTCTTAATAATTTAATGCTTCCGGAACTAACGATGTCAACCAGTGATGAGCCTTGCCTGACATCGCCTGTTCAACAATATGCAATTTTAATCTTTCGGGAACATTATTAATCATAAAATAACTTTCCAAATTTGTAATAAAAGACCATGGCTGCTCTTTATTATCCCCGTGAAATTTCAAATAATAGAACTAATGATGTTGCCGAAGTTTCTACGCTTCCCTGCGAATGTGTCATTACTTCATTTTCTAGTTGATTTAATTTGCCTTTCATATCTGCTATCTTTTTCCCTGACTCACATTCTTGTAATATTTTAATATTCCTTAAACCCTCTTGTGTCTGTTGTTCTAATTTCTTATCTGAATCTAATATTTTTTTTTATATTCTCTATCTTATCACCATGTTGTCGCGAAATTTTATCTAAATGACATATACGTGATTCGGCGTTTGTCAACTTTTCGCATTGTTCCTGTGAATGTTCTAATGCTACGACATTGTCTTTTAAACTTCTGAATTAATCTTATTAAAAGACTCTTGTTGCTCCTTCTGTAATTGATTTACTTGGCAATTGAAAGAATTTATCTTTAAATAAATATTATTAAATTCCGCTGATGTATCCGCCCTTAACTGCGTTATTTCTTCGCGTAATTCCCCACGAAAATTCTTTAATTCTTGTGTCTGACTTTTCATTTCTAGACTGATATCTGCTAATTTAGTATTATTATATTCTAATTTCGCATTTATTTCCCAAGTTATTCCTTCAAATTTAGTATTCATTTCTGCTAGCATTTTAATAATTAAACTGCTAGGGCCGGTATTATCTAATGATGCTGCCATTACTTCTTTTGATTGCGGTTCTAACTCGACTATTTCTCGTGAAATTTCTTCCTCGGGATTAGTATCGGTAGCCGCCATTAACGTTTTCGGAACGTAATTTCTAACTTCTAATATCCATCTTTAATTTCCTCTGCAAATAAAATTTACTCGAATAATATTTACTTCTTACTGCAATGAAATGGTTTTGGCTTTGCTTATAATTACGAAATGATTTTCATGCCAATTCTTATATTTCAGATTCCTCCACATCGATTTCAATATATAAGTGCACAATTTATGACACGTCAGTACACGCGCCATTTTAAACATGTTACAATATGAAACAATCATTATTCCGTCATAAATTTAGTTGAGCTAGCCATTTTGAAATAAACTGCAATTTGTCATAAATTATGACGAAATTCGCCCCGCGTTGGGCCGTGTATACTATTCTCGGAAAAGTCTTGACAGCTCCCTCATCACCCGTTCACTTGGATTGCTCTGAGGATGTCGCACGCGTGAAATGGATGGAGATATCAAGCGCCTCCATTTCTTCGTCTGTCGCTCTGAACTCCTTCGGGCGTTCCTTTTTCCTTTATTCGTGATAGGTAGTCGGGGAGTAAATTCTTCTCGCCCTCGCAATACTCAATTTCAAAATGAAATTGTTGAAGCCATAGCGTCCAACGTAATAACTTGTCGTTGTTTGTATGACTTCTCATGAGGAACGTCAAGGCTTTATGGTCGGGGATCACTGTGAATGGGCGACCTATCAACAATGCCCTAAACTTCTGGGTCGCCCACACAATCGACAATGTTCCGTCACCCCATAATGGCACTCACTTCCTTTTAAAGACCGGCTATCGAGAGCAATTATCTGTTGTTCTTCTCACTCACCTCGTTGAAATAATACCGCTCCCAGCGCGTATCCACTGCTGTCGGTCTGTAATACGACGACGAAAGTCCGGGTATTGTACCACGTTTCGACGTGCGTTCCAAAAATTGCTCATAAGCCTCTTGGCATTGTTGGCTCCATTGCCACCTGCTCCCCTTCTTTAATAGATGCAGCAACGGCACTACCTTCTGAGAATAATTCTTGACGAATCGCGCATAGTAGTTACAGATACCGAATAATCGTCGCAATCCTCTCACATTTTTAGGCGGTGGTAAATTTCTGATCAATTCTCTTCTGGATCCTCATTCCTTCGTCTGAAATTTAGTGCCCCATAAACTGCACTTTTCGCTTGCAAAATTCGCACTTCTCTAAATTTAATTTCAAATTATATGCTCTGAACACCTCAAACAATTCTCTCAATTTCCTCAAATGCGTTGACAAGTCGGGCGAGAACAAAATAATGTCATCCACATACATAACCATTGTACTTTTCAATTCTGACGGTATGACGTCATCTAAGTACCTAATAAACGCTGCCCCAGAATTTTTCAACCCAAATGGTAACCGCTTAAATTAATACACTGACCCTTCGAATTTGAAACTTATGTATTTTCGGCTTCTCCCTTCAACTTCGATCTGCCAATAAGCGGATGAAAAATCTAGCGCGCTGAAAATCTTTGCTCCCCCTAGCTTGACAACCATTTCATTGATCGTGGGTGGCGTCTCATACCGTGGGATCGTGACCGCGTTCAGTTTTCTTGCGTCGAGGCAAATGCGAATGTTACCATTCTTCTTAATAACTACTACGAGCGGACTGACATACGGGGTTATTGCTCTCTTGATGACCCCCTTCTGGTCCATTTCTTCAATCAACTTCCGTCCCTGCGCCTGGTACATCTGTGGTATGGGGTACTGCCTAGTGGAAAACGGAGTAGCATCGTTCAGTTCTAATTTAAATCGGTAACCCCTCACTGATTCCGATGATTCTCCAAATATTTCTATAAATTCATGCAACAATTGGCGAACTCGCCCCGGACAGCCTTCCTAGTTGATGACCCCTTCTACGGCCTTATCCACGTTTTGGAGAACTTCTTCCATCGCAGCCTGCATCTCGTCTCCTTTGACCTCCGCCTCATCTATTTCGGTAACCACTGAGCTCCCGAGCGTAGCGTAATTGTGCTCATACCTACGTCGACGACGGCTTGGTAGGCCCCCAATGCGTCCATCCCTAAGATGACATCACGGATCAGTCCCCGGACCACGATCGCTGCTACCTCTATGGTCATTTCTCCAACGTTAAGCTCCAACCAGAGCTGCTTTCCCGTGGTGTTTGCCGTCTTCCGGTTCGCCATCACGACCCTAAGCTTCCGCGTCGGCAGTTCTACCAACATTTGCCCGCTTTTCTGAATCTTCTCACAAAATTCCTCCGATATTGCACTGATGCTGCTTCCTGAATCTACTAAACCCCATAACACGTGCCTCGCAGAACTAAACATTTACTAGGTTTGGCACCCTCAGCCGCTTCTTCTCGTAACAGTTCATTTCGCTCTGCAATAATACTTGTCGTTGCCGTGATCGTCACCGTACCACTATTGCTGTCGTTTGGTTTGTGCCACCCCTCCGCACCAAACGTATCTAGTTTTCCGCCTGGCTATTGTACTGCCAGCGACCTTGCGTTGTCTCTGCATTTCCCTTGTTGCGATCTTCCGTGTCCCGTTCCGTTTGTTCTAAAACCGGATGTTCCCCAATATTCTCCTTCTGCTTCTCTGTGCCTGTCCTCCTTGCGAATTTTCCGGTCTTCCACCGTTTTCACCTGCACGGACTTCTAATGCGCATACATTCTCTGGTCGATACTTTCCGCCATTATACCTGTTACTGTTCTGATTTCTGCTATCCTGCGCGTCAATGTCGTTCCCGTCATTTGCCTGATCAAATCGACCGACTCTCTCGATTAGCTCGTCAATAGTTTAGGGCATGTTGTTCCACAGTACGTTTCTTATTCCCTTCGGCATTTGCCGAATAAGAATCATTATTATTTCGACCGGGTTGAAATCCTCGCTACAAACTTTGAAAGCACTGACCTTTCGAGTTACAAAGTCACTCATTCTTTCATGTCCCCCTTTCATGCGTTCTGACATTAACCGATACTTCAATTCGAACCTATGATGTTGGTTCCAATACCGGTCTAGAAATTTAGCCCGCCATTCTCCATAAGTTTTAGGCGTTGGTGTCAATGCCTGCCACCAATATTGCGCCTTCGAGCTGAGGGCTTCCTCCACAAATCGTAGCTTCATGCCCTCAGGAATGTTATTAACCATGAAGTAATTTTCTAAGGCCGTCAAAAATGAATAGGGTTGCTCTTTGCTTTCCCCGTGGAACCTTAAATAACTTGGCAATGTCGCGTGCCCTACCATATTGCCGTTAGCAACCACTCTACGAGCCGCAAAAGTACTTGTTGCTCGAGTTCGGCTATCTTTCTTAAGATTTCTTCATCGACCTCTCTTGCGTGCCCTGCACCTGTCGATTTTAAGCTGTCGATCTCCCCCTGCACTGTCGACTTGATGCCTTCATCTATTCCGTTCATGGAATCCTGGAGTTGCCCCAACCAAACTTCATACCGTCGCGGTACGTCCTTGATAACTTGAACGCCTTCGCCGATATCTGCTAACTGCACCTGTTGCGATTGCACCGATTGTTGCAAAGTATTCATGACTGATTTTACTTCATTTATGTTGGTATTGATCTGCTGATTAACGACTTCTTGAACAGCAAAACGAGTTTCTACCCTTTCTTCCATGGCCTTCTGTTCTATCTGAGAAAATCGCGTAACCGTTTCAAACTTAGAACGCGCCCACCTCCTCCCGAATACTTGACAATGCGGACTTCAGATCATCCTGCAACTTGCCTAACACTGCGTTCAATCCACGGTTCTGTTCCGCGACCTCATTAAATTTACTCTCTATTCTGCCTTGCAAGTTACTTTCCAACTTGGCACGCGTTCTTTCATATCCCTGGCCATTCGAACATTATCAGCTTTTATTTCCTCTTTTATTTCGTGCAACCTATTGTTTGTTCTTATATTCTCATCCCTCATCTCCTGCAAACTAGCGTTTGTTTTCGCACTATCAGCCCTTGTTTTAGCACTGTCTGCCTTCAATTCGGTTAACAAACGCAGCATCATGGAAAGTGTCGGTTCCTCCTCACTTTGTTCTTCCGTTGGAGCCCTATCTGCTGTTACCTGGCCCACATCTACCCCTTGGGCGTCAACCGCGATATTTTCCTCCCTGTCTACGTCTAACTCCTCGATTCGCTGATACTCCTCGCCCTCCTCGTAGGCAGAAATTGTTTCGGAATCAGACGCGTCGCGAACACTAACCACTTTACCACTTCGCGTCTCCATTTTGCTATCTTATTCTTTACCCAGCACACAGCACAATTTACCAGTCCCCGCTTATCCAGGCCTCGCGTTGGGCGCCAAATGTAATAGTTCCCTCTCTCTCTCTCTCTCTCTCTCTCTCTCTCTCTCTCTCTCTCTCTCTCTCATTTCTGCTACTATTGCCTGGCTAATCTCCTCTTATATTATAGTATTACAGACTGTTGGGTGCCATATTTTGTACTCGTACTTAATCGACCCTATCGTTTGCCCCTTTTAGCTAGCTAGTTTTTATAAAATTTCTCATAACTTGCAGCCGTGGATAACGTGGTGGTCGTATACAGGAATCCAAGGTGACTGGATTGTGCGTGCTAGGGTATTATAGTAAATGACGACGCATGCTCTCAATTGGTAAAAATGAACAATATTTTTATTCATTCATTTATTACTGCTTTCGGGTTTTTCCTCCTTTCATCATGTACGATAACAACTCACCATCTCTCCCTCCACACTGGTTTACAGTAATCCTATGACATAAACATACCAAGAAACAAAACACAACAAAGAAACTCATTCGCGGATAATAATAACAAAACAATGTGAAACCTCACTCACACATCGAATGCGCATTCCCTGATTTTTTTGACGCGCACACAATTTCTCCGTTATCTACGACACATCTGTCCTCACGTCGAAATTTTTTTTTTCAGCAAAAGCATTGTTACAAAAAGCTTCTGGAACAAAATAGTTGCCACTCGCTTGCTTTTAATCCAATTTAATTCCAATGACTTTCTTCTCTTCGTAACATGGCGTCATTTGTTTATACCTCTAGTTCATCGCAAATTCCCAAATATTATGTTATAATTTTGCTTCCGAACATGCGACAAGGTTGACACTAATTTTGTCGTCTTCCCCGCGTTTTAATCTATTGTTTCCCAATGTTTCAGCCAAATCGGTTTGTGCGTTTTGTTACAATTCTTAAAAAACCATGTTTGCGATCTCTCTTTACTTGCTCAACAATGGCCATATTCTGTTCATGTTACATTAAAAATTCCAATTCTATTTCAATTTATATCTTCCGTTTGTTTTATTTAATTTCATAATTTCTGCTCTACCGGACGATTATGTTCAATGTTTACAAATTTCTCGCGGTATAATTCTTTATTTTAATTTTGACTTGTAAAATGTTTTCTGTCGGCACCGTTGTAATCGATACACAAGCTTATTCCTTGTCACATCTGGGGGGGGGGGTTGTCTCGAAATGATAGATCATTACAATAGAAACAATCCAATAAAACAGTTTTTTGTATAATTCTAACACATTAGTCAACATTCCGTTACAGATTATACTATAAAAATGACCCGTTGCCTTAACCCAAACAAAAGGCGTTTTGTCGTTTTCTCTAAATGATAATGCCGTTGATCAGTATGGTTTCCTTCTCGTCATTTATTAACTCAGCGGAAAAACAGCGGAATCGGGGTAAGCCTAGCTGCCTCGCTGGCTTCCCATGGAAATTGTGAACAAACACAGAAATAAATAACAACCAGGTGACATTCAAACTTATTCCTGATGTTATTAGTATTTATAACTAAATTATAATGCTTGCTTGTGCTGACTACATTCTTGCTGAGTTCCAGGAAGTCGCATCTTAATAGTGCGCAGTTGTGAAAATTCCAACAAAACTCGGTGGCCTCTGCGAATCATTGTACGAATCAATCAACGCACTCCCAAAACTTGTAAAAAACCTCAACCCACTAACTGCCCTGGTGCTCAATTGGAGACCTGAGACCTTTTTCATTCTTGTTATGACAATCCCCTATGAAATGTACTATAATTTGCGATTTTTATTTCTTCAATAGATGGAAACATTCTAAATAAAATACATAAACAAGTTTTCACTGAATGCTAAATGTAGATTTAGCCCAGACCGCTAGCGCATTGTGCCTGGCCAGGGTGTATTAACGACTTACTTTGGTTCAAATCTTCATCTAAAACCGCGCTTAGCTGCTATATGTGGTTAAGTCGGAGAGGCCGGAATAAAGAAAACGGTGTTTGGTCCGGGCCGAAGCTGGCGGGTCAAATGCACCAAAGGCCTAACGGTTTTGTTTCTTTTTCTTTAAAAAAAAAATCATATAACCAGCTCTTCGCGTTTGGAACGCTCTAGTAGTACAATTTAGCAAGATACCATTGAATTATCCCTATAAGCTGCAAAAACATGTTATCATTCACAAAATTGCACTTGGCACATGTGATGGCTGTATTGCTGAAATAGAAATGGACGTGACACCTGAATCTTCTTTTTTCTGCACTTGAGTATCTATTTACTGTACATACAGGTTTTGTTCCGTGGCTGGTAATTGCTACCACCGAATTATCTAACCATCTCACAATGGTAGTTCCGCTAGTTTTACTGCTCCTAAAATCATATTCGCCTCTCTTCTTCTTTTGCATTACTTTAGATGTTAACAGATGACATTTCTGAGGTAGTCTCGAATAGTACCCGTTCCACTGTACCCTCGTTTTTTGAGATACACTAACAATGCGAAGTGAATAAATTTTCAAAATAAATATTGTAAGGCAAATTCTGTTTTTCAATGGGTAGAAACTCCAACATCTGTAGCAGTGGAGCTGAACACTTTCCAAATGCTTTCTCGTACACTTCATTTCTACGAGGGTCTTTCCCCTCGTAAATCCGAAAATCCACTAGATAACCTTGGCTTGTATTCAAACACCATGCCTTGTAGCCAAAACGAATAGGCTTCCCCTTCAAAAATTGTTTGCATCCATGTCGGCCGTAATATTTGATCATGCTCTCATCGTAATCAAGGTTCTGTTCAGGCTGAAAATGTAAAGTGAATTGGTTTTCTTAGTTTATCCATCAGTGCTCTAAGTTTCCACATTTTATCAGATGCACCAATTTGTGTGTTGTCACATGAATGCTCAAATCTCATTATTATTTCAAATATATCTCTTCTCATTGTGTGGTATTCCTTATATCAAGTCCTGAATCCCAGTAATACCTTCTGCTTGGGAGTGGATTGTACACTGACGGAATAAGTAATCCTACAAAACTTTTCATTTCGTGATGAGTAATTTTTGGATCTGTGCAGTTTTTGAAAAGAGCATAATTCGTAGCTTCGGAAATTAGGAAAATGTATTATTTCATCATTCCAAAACAGTTCTAAAAGTTCTACAGGAGATAAATTGCGATAAGCACTATAATTGCTTTCTGGAAAGGGAATTTTTTTCACTTCTATATCCTCCTTTTCCCAGTCATTATAATTCACTTTTTCAATTGTGGAAAATGGTTTTGTCATTTCTACACTTTCCTCTGGATTTGGAGAAGTGTCTTGTTCCTCCAATTCGTGTTTCTCAAGTCCTATCCTATCATTATTAGATAAAACAGCTTCTGCTCCTGCTTGCAGCTGTCGAGGACCAAGGTTATCAAACATTCCTCCACTATCTTCCTCACCTGAATCTTCATCAGATTCGACATTTGGTTCAGGAGGTTCAATAAAAACGCCTACAGCATCTAAATCATCTCTTTCTTCCAAGATTTGCACGATTTCATGAGCAGAAAGACTTTTGAAAGAAAGTGCAGAAAATAAGGTATAATCTGTCTAGCGTTACATATATGTAACGCAAAATATTAACTTCGAATTTGTTGAAGATTAAAGATTTTAACTTCTTTCGCTAAATTCATTTCACAGTTCAATATGATTAATAATACAGGCAATTGAAATTAAGATTCCAAATTTATTCAGGAACCGTTAAAAAATACTTACTTTTTGAAGTACGCCATGATACGGGATATGGAAGCACAGATTCTAATTCAATCAGCTATAAGGAGAAAACGACCTCTGAGAAGTAGAAAGATACTGCTGCTTAATCAACAATAGACGCCAACAAACTGCAAGAAGATAAAAATTAAGCTTTGGAAATCATTGCAAAGTAGCCATATGTTGCCAAACCTACCGTTACATATATGTAACGCTAGGCAGAAATGGGTTAATGAATCTTTCAAAGTCGAATATATTCAATTTATGAACGTATGCTGTTTGTTCAACGCAGTTAAACGGACATTTTCAGTACTCCATGTCTTATGAACGTTATGGATACTTAAGAAACTTCAGCGTGCATCAGGAAGAACGTTCGTATTCTAGCGGCTAACGTCCGTTGGCAACTACGCTACGGACGCCGCTGCAGCCTGCTAGGGTGTCATAGCCCGTATGCAACCCTGCTGCATTTAACGCATTAACTTTAACGTACGTCATTTTACGCGCGTGTCGCTAGTGCATGCAGGGCGCAGGAATGCCGAATCTTGCATCCACGGGTGATAACCAGCCCTCCTCGTTCTGGTTGATTTCCCCCTAAACCAGGACTCTCCCATCAGCAGGGCACCGCCAATAAAAGGAAAACGGTACTTCACTGTTTTGGCATCAGTCCCGATATTGACTTTCCGGCTGAAAACAATTTTTCTTAAACATTTCATGACGTTGAATCTTCGTAATTTTTGCTACCTAAAAAACGAGTTCTAAAAAATGTTCTCTAAAGATTGTTTTTGATCAAAATTTTACACTCCAGTACTCGCTTGAGAGAAAAGTACTGTGAGTATTATGTAAGTGATTATTATAGTACATTTAAGTAATGAACAGACAAAAAATGTGTTGTAATGTGCAACAAAGAACCTTGAAAATTGTTCTCAGACTTGTGAAACTGGGAAAAAACCTTGAATCCCAAAAAACCAGGCCGCTGGTCACCTTGGCTCTACTCTCGCTCTGGCGAAAAGAATTTCCCCAGGTCCTGGTGAAATACATATCTAAATGGTACAGCATCTTCCTGATGTGACGATGCAATTTCTCGTCCACCTTTCCAATCGCATTTTGGAAGAGCTCACCATCCTTGCTGTATAGCGAGAAGCCATTGTTATCCTAGCTCAAAAGGAGGGAAAGGATCGGTCGTGGTCATCGAGCTCCCGTCCTCTCTTACCAGCTGCGTTTGCAAATTGCTGGAACAAATGGTAATTCAGCGGTTTGTCAGACAGAGCAGAAATCTGCTCACACCAATCCAGTGCGGATTCAGGAAACACCGGTCATCCCTGGACCATCTCGTCGCCTTGGCAACTGAAATTTTAATATTTACCTGAGACAACACCGTGACCGTACTATTTGAAATAGAAAATGCCTACGACACCACTTGGAGATACGTCAATCAGCGAACCTTGCATTCGTGGGGATTGAGAGCTTCCCCTATTTCTCAAAAATTCCTTATCGAATAGATCTTTTGGAATTCGCGTCGGTCACAAAATGTCTAGCAGTGTCTCTTGGAAACGGCATCCCCGAAGGGTCGGTGCTAAGAATCTCTCTCTCTTTCTCTTTCTCGCTCTTCTTTTTTTGTTGCTATAAATAGCATAACTGTAGTCGAGAATCTGTAAAGGCATTGCTGTTTGTGAATGATTTTGCCTTCTGTTCATGCAGCAGTACGAGAGGCAACTTCAACTGGTGCTCAATAAACTCTACGAATGGAACACGTCAATAGGCTTTAAGTTCTCTCCTACTAAATCTACTGGTGTGCTCTTATGCCGGATATACCAATTGCATAGCAATCTGGGAAATTTTGTTAGATTTATATCCAATCGTCCCAAACAAACTACTAGTCCTCGTGTTTACCAGACGCAGTTTCTGGAACTGGGAGAAGCCTATTCAGATTAAATGATCTTGTACAGTGGTATACATTCTTGTACATTCATCGTTCAACGACGCAGTGGCATGTAGTTTTTATTGTATCAGGATCACCAAATCATATCGACTTCATTCTCAGTGCAGTATATTCACTGACGAAGTGTTTGCAATTCTCGAAGCTCTAAAATACAGCGAGTCGGCGACGTTGCGGCGAGCAGTTTTCTGTTCTGATTCTCCCAGCTCCTTTCAAGCTGTTGCCTGATCTTACTCAGACTACCTGATGAAATCAGTTCAGAACCTGTTACATCGTCTTGTCTAGCCATTATAATCTGGTACTTAGTTGGGCTTTGTGAGAATTGTAGGAATGAACTGGCCGACCAGGCGGCGAAATCGGCGACGCGGATGGCTCACATTGACATTCCTTTTGTACCATTGTCTGATGATAAGAGTTTCCTGAAACAATCCGCCTTTAGAGCGTGGCAAACAGAGAGGTACAACACCACTTTTAAAATAAGTGCGATAAAAAATTCTATTAATTCCTAGCGTTTCTCATCCCGCTTTTCTAGGCGTGAGGATGTCATTCTAACCCATCTTCGTATCGAACACTGCCACTTCTATCATGGTTTCCTTCTTCGAGGTGAAACTCCTCCCATCTGAGACTTATGCGAAACGGTTCTTTCTGCAGAACACGTTCTCATGCATTGTACGGAATATATTGGCAGTCGACGGCGACATGGCCTGGGCAACTCGCTACGGGAGGTGCTCAGCGATGACAATTCTGTGCTCACATGCACACGGCTACTCAGATTCAAAATCATCATCTCACATCTCTTTTTTCCATAACAACAATTGCTTCTCCAAAAACAAAACAAAACAATAAAACACACCAATTATTTCTGTATTAAATACATTTCATTTAAAAAGAATCAGTCCAAGAATGTTCATTATATCATATCAATACCTTTTGTACATTAATTTAATTAATTATATAATCAACAACTCTTTCATGTATTTACAAAATCCTTTTCAAATCTTTTTCTCTTAAAAACTGGCAATGCTCTCCAGTTCAGTCACCAAAGAATGTTTACATTTTGTGAAACTTGCTTAATAACATGAAATAATATCATTATTTATTATTTTACAATAAATTTTCAAAGAATTTTGTTCATAACCTCTGGATAAAATAGGCAACAAACTACCTATTCACTCATTCACTCACCTATTCACTCAACCATTTTGGAAGTTCTCCTTTCCAGCACCTTCTTTAATTTTAGTGGCGTGATTTTATTTTCATTTTTTTAAGGTTTAATAGTTTTCATTTTCTGGATTCATCAGATCCTAATCTTTCCAAAACTTCTTCTATTTCTAAGGATTCATTGAAATGTCACCTACTTTACTTAACTTTAATATTTTTAATTTTTCTTATTTTTATAGTTTTCTGGATTGGTGTACTTTTTGTGCCACTTATTTATTCTTTAATAATTAGATGCCTTATATCTTTATAAGTCAAGCTCATGCATTACAGTATTGTGAAGAAAATATGTTTTTATAAAAAGCAGATTGTGGAGGTTCAAATAATAGTTTGTTTAATTTTTGTTTCAGTCGATTTTGATATGGGTTATGTTTTCTTAATTGAATATGAATAGCAGATGAAAAGTTTTGAATTCGAATTATACCTAACTCATATCGAATATGTTTCCATGGGGCTTTAATAATTTGAGCCAGATATTCTGAAATGTTTGTAGTCAATGTTTGGTTTCAAAGCTGACCCCCCATATTCATTAATCATGTATTACATATTCAACAGACACACTTTCTTAATTATAAACTGATTCATTGTGTTACATACATGCAGTTAAATTAATTTGTTTATATCCTATTCTAAAAATTTTTTTTTTTTATATTTTTAAATTTAAAATTTTTAATTTAAGTTGTATTCTTGATTGTTCAAAACTTTTAATTTTTTATTTTCGTCAACTTGATTATGAACAGTTTTAATTTCCTATTACTTATCAAATAATAATTACCAAATAACGAGCATGAAATGCTCAAATGACTAAGGTTGTTATTTTTTTCCTTTTTCTTTGACAAGTACATAATTAATTCACATTTAGTACATAATGTCATGCATATTTATACAAACCATTTGTTTTAAAAAATATTGATCATAAACATTTTATGCCTAGCATTCAAATCTCATTGCTACAATTTCTCCAGATAATCCTGAAAGACAAATGTAGTAGGGTTTTTGTAATGTGGAGGATGTCATTAGATAATTTTTACACCACCTACCTTATAAAATGAATCTTTATAATAGTGATACACACGTTTGAGGCCATATGTCTCATTGAGAAGAACATTTGCGAATTAATTAAAAAGATTCATTTTATAAGGTGGGAGGTTGTGACCGCTCTAACTTTCTCTAAAAAGCCTACAGCGGGTCACTCAAGTAACCTTGTAGTATTACTTGATCTGTGACTTGTTATGACAATGTCACACCAAAAATTAGGAATAGTTTCATATGTCCTATACGACCTTTTACGACTGCAATATTATATAAGATAATGTCTAAATGATTTTAATGAATTTAACTCGACTATCTACGTCTGTAAGTGAGGAATTCTATCTCTGTAGCATAATTCTCGCTTCTTTAAACAGTTCTTTCTATGAGTTTCTAGTGAATTTTCTGACTCACAAAACGTCTCGAAGAAATATTTCCACAACTTGGAGCGGGGACGGCGACCCAGATCTTTTCAAGGTCGTGGTAACTCTGCTTCGGTGAACCCGTGCTCTGGTGAATTTCTACCACAGTCCTTCGAATTTTATATAATCTGACTGCAATATCTTCGCGTAATGAATTTCATACGTGGTAAGTCAAGTTGAAAGACAAAAAAAAAAAAAAAAAAAAAAAACCTAGCGAGGCTTTGCTCTAGGGCCGATATTTTCAAGGGTGATTTTGATTGGTCCTCGATCTCTTGTATGCGAGTGCGTTCAGGAACTTTTAGTAAATTCTCGCAAAGGATACGTTTTACTGCTGGCGCGATCTCTTGCAATTCGTTTACACTAAAATTGCTGCTTGTCGTGTCTTGACGTTCTCGGATGCTTCTTAAAAAGCAATGTAACCGACATATGAGCGGTTACAAGGTGTAATAAAATGAATAATAAAATCTGCATACTCATACCATAAATATTTTTTCAACAATGCTATTGACATTATTGTTAAATGTTCGGTGCATTCAGTGAATAAGTGAAAGGCAAGACAAATTATTTTCAATGCATGAATATCGTTACAATTAAAATTGTTTACACTACATATGTGAAGCAAATTCTAGTTTCTCATTGAAAATTACTCATTCATAAATATGAAATGTGTGTATTAAAATGACACAAACTAAAAAACTACTTCTTTTAAGGCTCTGTGGAAAGAGTGAGATGTACGTGTACTGTATGAAAACTTATGAATACGAGGGGCGTTCGATAAGTAACTTGTTTCGATATGAAAAAAAATGATCTGAGTTTTGTAACTTACCTTATTTTTCGACATAATCCCCTCGAAGTTCAACACACTTGACCTAACGTTTCTCCAGGTTCAGGATCCCTTCTCTGAAGTGATTTTCTTCAAGACCCTCGGAGTAAGTCTTTGACTATCTAGATGGCTTCTTCATTGTTGACAAATTTTCGTCCAGCCAGGAAAATTTTTAATTTTGGGAACAAATGAAAGTCCGAGGGGGCCAAATCAGGTGAATATGGCGGATGTGGAAGCAGTTGGAAACGAAGTTCAGTCAATTTTTGCTGGGCGATATGGCTTGAATGTGCTGGGGAGTTATCGTGATGGAACAACACTTTTTTCTTGCCATTCCAGGATGTCTATCAGCGATAGCTGCCTTGAGTTTGTCCAGATGTGATGCATAGTATTTTTCAGTGATGGGTTTTCCCTTTTCTAGGTAGTCTATAAGAAGAATACCTTTAGCATCCCAAATGATTGACGCCATCACCTTAACTGCTGATGGATTGCATTTCGACTTCTTCGGAGCTGGTTCTCCTCTTGCAATCCATTGTTTAGACTGCTGCTTTTTTTCTGGAGTGTAATGGTGAATCCAAGTTTCGTCCATGGTAACAAAACGACGCAAAAAATCCGCTGGATTTGCTTGAATAGCTGCAAACACTCGACAGATGTTCTCATGCGTTTTCATTTCATCTCTGTAGTCAGCAATCGCGGCACCCATCTTGCGCAAAGATTATTCATACTCAAATCATGATGCAAAATAAAATGCACTCTGTCATTTGAGATACCTGTGGCCTCTGCTAACTCGCGCATTTTACTCGTCTGTCTGCTAAAACAATATCATGGATTTTGTCGATGTTTTCTGGCGTCACAGCTGTTTTTGGAGCCCCAGGTCTTGAGGCATCTTCGATGCTTGTCCTGCCTCACTTCGTTGACCCAAAGTCTCACCGTCTCATACGAAGGGCATGAATCACCCAATCTAGGCGCTATTCTTTCATGGATTTCTTTCGCCTTTTTACCTTCCATAAAAAAAAGAATTGGATAAACACCACGAATTCCAGTTCTATCACACTGACTCGCAAACGCTTTTGTTCAAGTCGCTGTCCAACAATGAGCTAGAGTGATAATGACTTGCAACAATGAAATTTTGCCGTATATTTTTGTAGCTTTAAATTAAAATTCACAGAAGTTGCTTTCGTCATCTCTTAGTATGCGAACCAAGTTACCTATCGAACGACCTCCGTACTTATGAAAATGTTCATAAGTATTCATCTCTAATCCAAATTTAACGCTGAAAGTCATTTGATGTATGGAGAAATGAATTGTTTATGAAGGGGGGTGTTTGAAATGAGGGACTGTTTGAGGGAAACGAGGACCAACTGCCCCAGGCCTCCCTTTCTCTGGGCGCGTCTGACGTAACAAAATTTTCTTATGAAACGATAGTTATCACACTGGGTGGCTACATTGGCGATGAACATTTCCCTTCCGAGTGACGCAGTCCCTATGCGTACTGTGAACAGCGGCGTCCGGACGGTACAATGTCTCTTCTTGGGTTTTCTGTCGGTTGTATCTCCAAGACGGAATATGGCACATCTTTTCACATCATCAGTTGTGCCGCTGGAGTCGCTTGATCACTGCTTCATTCGGCCGCGATCATGCGACACCTTGCGGCAGGACTGAGAAAGACGCAAAAAGTTGTGCTATACACGGGGGGGGGGTGCATATCCGACATCAGCTAATGGACTTCAGACATCAGTTTGCGTATTAGCGGGAATTTTAAATGCAGCCAGATACCAAAATTATCACATCGTTTGAAGACATTAAAACATTTATGAAGCATTTCTTTTAAATATTGCATCTTGTACACATTCATTGCGTTATTTTTGGGTAGTTACCGTTGAAATGTCATTTTGTACCACTTTCAAAATGTTTCTAAACACTGCTCGCTATCCATGCAACAAGGCGGCCAACGTCTGGTCTGGCTTTTCAAACGAAGTGCCCGTACTGTGGTCACATGATTCGTGACACAAACTGGTGATGCGCAGAACGACCAATACTCGATACGCCGGAGGAACTCACCCATGTATTTCCACCATGGTGCCATATTCCATCTTGGAGATACCACCCCCAGAGGCCACGTTAGAAAATCCCAAGTAGAGCGACCTGTCATCGGCTAGGTGCACGAGGTTCACGTGGCCATCGCTAGATCGCAGCGATAGAAAACGCTTACACACGATTTAGGAAATTTCTTATATCTTTTGAGTGGATGTGGAAACAAAACATGAATTCCCACCAAAAAGATCGAGACTCGTCGAATGACCCCTCATTTGTCTCGATTAGTAGACGGGAAGGGGTCTAACCGTGAATGACGGCCGGCCGAATAGACATAGGTTACTCGAATTTTGTATAGGGATATGTATAGAACAAAAAATCTTTACATACCTAGAATATTTAAAAAATACGGTATGTTCTGAAAGAGCGCGCGTTAATACCGAATAGCAGATCCACGGTGTGGATCCAAAATACGGGTGCGTTACTTCTGTGAATTCGGTTTTCTTTCCAAATAGAGGACTCTAGATTCTTCTAATTTTGAAGGTTTATTTTGCATTTTTGAGCTACACTGCATAAAATTGTATATTTAAGGGTGATGCTAGATTATATTGTATATTTTGCGAATAACAGATAAAATTGTGCATTCCAAGGGTAATTTATTATTTCCCTCGTTCGGTTTGTTTCTTTTATAGGTGAAAATCTGTTAACAGTGAATATTAAGTTATTCAGATTCTGACTTGAATTTCTTTTATCCTCCTGAATACTAAACCTGGTAAGGGACGATCCACGAAAACCATAATATAAACTAACGAAGCTTTTAATCACAGCCCTGTTTCCTGTTTACTTGAAAGAGGATCTGGCTCAAATCACATTCTTCCAACATTGATTTTGTATAATCAGTGGCTAATTATCTACTGTTCTCTCATCCTTTCTCGTTTTGCTGTGAGCTAGTAACTTGTAATATGATAGTTCGCCCGCGCGAAACGACGTTCACGTCATTTATATTTATTTTAGTACAGTGGAGAATCCTGAACATTATTTTAAGTATACCGCACTTTATGGAAGCTACCTTTACCGTTGTCTTTTATTTTGAGCTTTTCTGAAATTGCGATACTATGAACTTCTGTCCTTAATAAATGTTCTATAAGACAATTACACAAACCACTAATTATGGGTCATTAAGTACTCAATTTTCACAAGAGAACCAGAGAGAAGCGTAACTTACGAACGACCAGAGAAGAACTGTTCACCGCAATATTTTGCGGTGCCTACCGACAGTCCAGACGCACATCCTCCCTCCTCCCCGCCCTTGAAATATAATGATCCCTAGGGTATCGCGATTGGTAAGTGGTGATTTCGCCTGCGCCAACAAATTCTCTAGGCAGCATTAAGAACTGTTTGAAATTTCTCACTCAATCGCAATTCATAGCGCTTACGGAAGCGGAATACTGACTGACTCTCGGTAGCAAACCAGAGTTCTTTTTTCGTATCTGTTTTAAGGCTTTCAAAATCTTAATAACTTTAGAGGATTACAAAACTTACGAAATATTTTTTATACACTTCGAATTACCAGGTATACCGGCGGATACGCGGTGTATCTGAGAACTCGCCACTGTTTTAGTAGATATTTTGATTCGTTAGGTGCTGCTTTTACGTAATTTCATTTATTTTAAGTGCATGCATATTTTGATATTTTATCCAGCACTAACGGAACCAGATATTCTCTCTCTCTCTCTCTCTCTCTCTCTCTCTCTCTCTCTCTCTCTCTCTTATATATATATATATATATATATATATGTGTGTGTATATATATATATATATATATATATATATATATATATATAAAAACGATAATCCGATCCCTAGTTCTAAACTAAGAAACAGTATCTCTTACCTAAACAAAGGTGTAGGGAGAAACTACGCAGGGGTTCATCGTTGATCCCCCTTCGACAAGTTAATTCAAAATTGCGACTGTCAATTTAAAATTGTAGGTTTAGAAAGTCGTGGATGAGGAGTTACAAGAACATTGATAGAATTGAAACCATTGTCCTATTTTATGTAATTACTGAACTTACATGAACGAGAAACATTCTTCACTAAATACTATTTTTAACCGTTAAAAAAATAGTGTGGACGAATTCTTTGTTTTATCATAATGCAAAACTTATGGAGGCCTAATTCTTGACGAAAACTACTTTGGCCAAAGAATTTACAATCCAGGAACACAAGCTTGTGCATGGAAATATGCTTTTAAATGGGCACGGAGACAAATCGTTCGTTTCCGTAGAGTTCATATATTTAAGAGATCATGTCCGTATGAATCAAATACGTTCACAGCTTACAAACTCCATTCTCAACTTCCTTTTTTTATTATTTCGTGTTAATGTTAAGTTTCGACCAACATTGTGGATTTCTTCAGAAAATATTTGGCTTGAAAATGAACCTTTTAACATGTAAATGACAATAAAATATTTTGTACCTATGGTACATTTACTGTTGTATTTTTACTTCACTAAATACTTTATATTTACCAAATGAAATGTAGCATAGGTAAACATTGTGTGACTATTTAAATGTTTAAAGATTTGTCTTCAAGTGAAATAAGTTCAGATGTCCACAACCTTAGTCAAAACGTTATCTTAAAAATAAACATAAATATACGCTGGGAAGCTGATAACATTATTTGATGCACGAGATCATCAATTAAATAAACATTCTCGTTTATGGGGAATAATGTAAGCGAAACCATCGAGAATATTATCGACAATAAAATGAACTACTGAGTTATCAGTTACCTTTGAATTGTTCGTACTGTATAAACGTTATTGCTCCTATAGCACCGTTCAAATAACGCCGTGCATAGACATTGTAGTCGTTGTATTCGACTCCATTAATTGGAAGTAGAGTCATGCGTTGTTGAATGTTCGATTGAAACAGGGAGTTCAAGTTCACTTCGGCTTAAACACTTAGTATTCAAGCTCCCGACTGGATGATCATTTCAGCTCGTAATCTTGAAAGGAATACGCGTTTTAATCGCAGTGTAAGCTCTAAATGTTTCGGCGACGAAAAGAAGAGAGAGAAGAAAATCCAAATTTTATTTAATTATGCAATATTTTAAATATCCCTGTCTTTGTTCTCATGCTTCTGCAACACGGAAGGGGTGAAGGCAGAGTATGCAGGGCTGCCTGGGCGTCGCGGGTGGGCGGTAAGGATGCGCCTCCTCGGCGCGGCCGCGGCTCCGACTCGCTGGCGGTTGTGACCCTTCCTCCCAAATAACCAACTGCAGTGCCGGTCGGCTGAATTCAACGCTGAGCTCGCCACTTCTCGGCAGCAAACGCTCGCACCTCGTTTCTTCTGACTCGCCTTTTTCTTCAAAGCGCGTCGATCGCAAGCTGCATGTTCTTGAATTTTCGTCGCAGGTGTTTAAATGTATTGGGAAGTGATAGCGGTGGATTGTGCTCTCGGGAATTTTACAGCACCAATCGGTTCAAAATAGCCCTAATGTGGAATTCTAGTTCCACTGGTGATGGCGCACGTTGCTCTATTCCCTCTTACCAGTACCCCTTCCCTCGTAACCTCCACTCGCTCACAACACAATTCTCTGCTATTCGACCACTAGAAGTGACGTGGTTTATTTCCACCTCGTCAAATGCCAGGACTCGTACAATGATTATTTCCTCTTAGCCGGCGTAATGGCCGAAAGAATAGTTCGTGAAACGATGGATACCACATCATAAAAGACTCCGCACAACTCGTGATCGACTACTCCTTCCACATAATTTAACAGACAGAACGGTCTCGACTACCCTATTAAAGAAATTCCAACGAAAAAAAATCCCTGCCGATTCCCTCGGTTTTTCCTCGGGATCCAGTTCCTGCTCTTATCTTGCGAATTGGTCATTGTGGGTTTCGCTCCTCCTGACCGATGCCGACGGCAGGCGATGACGTCGCCAACGCGCTACGTTTAACTTGGTGGACCGCCTGAGCCGACGCTTCGATTCGCCGTTTCGGGTTTGGTTTGTGGGCTGAGAATGTGTTCGGATGCGGCTCATTATAGATGTGAAAGACTTTCTCTAGTATAATACGTATGTCGCGTAGTCAAAATCCAGGTTTATTGTTCTCGATACCGACAAAGAGGATCTGGCACTCCGTGGGTATGTTTTTCCGGCCCATCTGTGAACAACACTTGCGCTTAAATCGAACACAGCATTTTCACTAAAACTGATATTCCGCGATCGATTTCTATAATGTCGGGATTCCTTAAATTTCATTTCTTTTTTGCGAGGGGTATTTTACAAGAAGCGCCAGCGTTATTTTCAAAATTTCTTATAAAATGTTTAATTTCTCACTCAGTATTCACTACGTGCATACGTAATGAAGAGATAGTATTATAATGTTGTAAAAAATAATGTAAAAATGGAGATTTTTGGCGAAAAAACTCGTGTTCTTGGACCTTGGTATCGAAAAGGGGGAAAATTCTACCATTTAATAAATTACTTCCTACACGTGTAGTCAGAATCCATATGATGTAGGTCTTTGATTCCCATAAATTGGTTGACGGCAAAATGTTTACCTGTACATCCGTATGTGGACAACGCTAGTGCCCATTGCCCGACAGCTAGGGTGTGGTAATGGTATGTTGTCACTTATTCGGACGGCAGACACGTGGTCATGGGGTCGTACTTTCATCAGATCAGGATATGCACGTCCTACTCATTGAGTGAATAGTCGAATAACGAATGGTAATAATGACACTTGTTTATTTCATAAAGTACTTTACCAGTCGATCCTTACACAAATCCCGCTATCGAAAGGAATAACATTTTTACACAACAGGCGCAAAGCAGATGAAACGTAAGTACAGCGAAACGCGTTTTTAAAAAAAAATACATAACCAAACAAGTAATGGTGTTCTTTATTTTCATTAGCTTCGTAAAATTTATTTTTTTAATAAGCATCCCATCAGAAATTGAAGCCTCTGATTGGATAACGGAAACCCTCTCCCCTGTCAGCCACTAGCTGTTAAGCAGGCAGAATATTATTCGGGCAATAAACCGTTCAAACCGTTTTCTCCAAAACTCATGTTTCCCGATCGATATAATCGAACTTCAGAACGCCCCGCGAGTTTAAAACATAAATTGATTCACGATGATTATTTACATGGAAACTCAACATCTTCAATTTTTTAAAAAACAAAATTGCTTCTAACTTGCTGAATAAACTTTTTTCGCACGTAGCACAAACAACGTTTAAAATGGCACTGGCTCGTTTTCGTTCCTTTTTTTAATAATTTCAAACATTATGGAAGAAAAGAATTGTTTCCTTAAATGAATAATCGTATTGTAAACTATTGAAATGTTCTTCAATGACAAATTTTGACATATTAAAAAGTTATGCACAATTTTTTGAAAATATGAGTTTTTGCGTTTGATATAGACAAAAATTTATTAAAACAATTATTTTCTCGAAAAGACTCAATTTTTAATGTAATTTGTTTTCGATGTATATAGTAGAGGTTGCCTAAAAATGTTGCTGGTCCCATTTCCGGCAAACTGTGCATTTTCGAAAAGCCCAAAAAATCAGTATTTAAAAATTACTACAATTTTGATTTTTTTCCCTTACTGAAATGTAATCTCTTGAATCAGATACTGAAATAGTGTAAATGAAAACGGATTTTTTAAAATTGCAAACGCTAATGTTCAGTGTTTTTTAAGTGTCGAAAAGTGTTCATCAGTGAGGGTGGTGTAGGGGCAACGTGAATGACGTGCTAAATCGAAGATCCCAAGTTTGAATCCCAGCGCGGAGACAAAATGCTAATCGGAAACACTTTTGCAAATTCATAAAGTATTATAACATTGCGTATCCGCTTAAAATAATGCGAGAAAGTATTTTTTCACTGTGGTAGCAACACTATTTTCTTTAAATTCTGCCCTGAAGCTCCAACTCGGTCAAGGAGCAGTGCCTTATTGACAGGCTTGGCATTAATATAACAGACGGTTCTGAAAAAGAAATCTAAACTAGTTTCATATGGTAATTGTGGTTGCCGTGCAATCGGCTCTACCCTTCCTATTCACCTTTCAGGAAAGATGTCACTGAGAGTGCTCCAAATAAGTAGGGCATCCACCGCATTGAAGCCTGTTCAAGAAGTATCGGTTAAATGAGTTGCAAAAACTGCGTTTAGGTGTTGTGAAAAGAAAAAAAATTCCTACAAATACAGGAGTTCCTAATGAGGTCAGTAGTCACTCTAGGGGTCGATGACATATTGAAGGGATCAATAATGATAAAGGAGTCGATAGGCGAATAAGCTCTGATCATTGATCGATTTAAGTTCTCCTGAATTACAAAAATAAATTAACGAAGTTGATAATTAATTGTGTTCTGATATAAAACTACAAAACTAAAAATAAATTATGAATTTTCTCCTCTTTTGTAATATATTTATTATGAAATTTAAAAATATGTGAATTCAAATCCGCAATTTAAGTTCTTATGTTTTTAAAATTAAAAAATATTAGTGCAAAACACATAAATCTAATATATCATGTTTTCACAAAATTTTGTTCACGTTCGCTGTCAAGTTTGTTTTAGAACAATTATTTTAGTATTAATTATGTAGTACACAACATATTTCAGGAAGAATATAAGGAAGTCGTTGTTTTGATCAATTATTTTTGAGCGCGCCCCCAAACCCCTAGTCAAATATGAGAACCAACAAATCAACTCCACCCCCACCGGCACCCCCACCGCCACCCCACCTCAAAACGTCCGCCATTTCCCTAGACTCCATAGAACTGCTAACATACCAAATTTCACCCATGAATCAGCATTTAATCGTCCGCCAAATAACCCACCATATGTCCCAAACCATAATCCACATACTAGTCTCCCCGAAAATAACTTTTTGAACACACCATTCATTCATAATATTAAACGTAATAACCCATATAATCAACATCATAAATTCAGTCATCCCAACTATTATTCAAAACATACAACAAGCAATTACTTCTAATTTTAGTTTCTCCAATGGCTCAAAATAACTCAAATCATAAATTAATCCTAATGAACTGGAACGCATGTGGCATCAGCAATAAAAAAAACGAGCTCCATTTCTTTCTCCAAACACACAATGTCGACATTGCATGTATAACTGAGACCAATTTAAAACCTCCAGCTACTTTTAAACTACCAGAAAGGATAGGGCTAACACTTCAGGCGGCGGAGTTATCATACTCATTAAAAACACTATCGCCTACTTCGAAGAAAACTCAACACCCATCAATGGCATTGAAACAATAGCAGTTTCACTCACCTACAGCAACGCAAATCTTATTATCATTGCCGCTTATAAACCCCCAACATAAGAACAAATTTTGCAGGTCTGAACATTTTACTTTCGCGTTATCCATCTTACATACTTTTAGGAGATCTAAATGCTAAACATTTATGGGGGTGCAGAGTCACCAACGCAGCAGGCGCCCAACTTCTAAACTATATCGTAACAAACAGAATTAGTTTGTTCGCACCTCCAGAACCAACCTATTATCCTTATGATCCAATCAAGCTTCCTGATATACTAGACATAGGAATAACCCTAGACTCCGATAGCAATTTTCGCTCAACTCCGCATTTTGAACTAGACTCCGATCACCTTCCAGTCTTAATTTCTACAGTTCAAATCCTCCCACCTCATTCACCCATTCCGGCATTAAATACTTACAACTTAAATTGGTCCAAATTCAAAAAAAAAAAAATTGCAAACTTAATCCTGAACGCCCGAACACCCTTCGTAAACACACATCAAATAAACTACCGAAAAGCATTATCAAAATCATAGAAACTAAAAATAAAACTAGAAGATTATGGATGGCACTTAGAATTCCCTCACTTAAAAAAGAACTAAATACTCTAACCAAAATCAGTAAAAAAGCTCTAGAACACTATAAACAAACTAAATACAATAATATAATGCATTCATTAAATACACGAAATAACTCTCTCTGGAATTTCAATAAAAGTATACTCGAAAAAAAACCATAATCCCACCACTAGCTACTCCAAATGGAAAAAAATACGCTACTGCCAATAAAACGGAAGTATTAGCCGACCACTTCGCATCAACTTTCACAACCATTAAACTCTAAGCACAAAAAAGAAATCCTACAATAAACTCACCCCCAATTTGAATTCCCCTAATTTCAACGTACCACAAAAAAAAAAACTCTAAAAGTTATCAAATCCCTTCCCAATAAAAAAGCTCCCGGTCACGATAAAATAAATAATATAATTCTCAAAAACCTACCCAATCCTGCCATAGCATTCATTGTAAACATATATAATTCATCTTTAAGAACTGGCTACTACCCTACTACCTGGAAACATTCTATCATCCTCCCGATTCCCAAACCTAATAAGAATCATAGCATCCCATAACTATAGACCCATAAGCCTCCCACTTTAGCAAAACTATTCGAGAAATTAATTCTAACAAGATTAAACAACTATATTTAAAAAAATCACCTCATACCTTTCTACCAATTCGGATTCACTAATAAACTATCCACAGCACACCAACTGCTGCGTATTTCAGAAAATTTCCACTCCTCCTTTCAAAAAAAATAAAAAAACAAAACAAAACAATATTCAATAGCAGTTTTCATGGACATCGCTAAAGCTTTCGACAGGGTATGGCATGAAGGCTTAATTTATAAAATTTTATCTATAGGCACCCCTATATACCTTTTCAAAATAATTAAAAGCTTTCTCACGAATAGAACTTTCTCAGTTTCAATAGAAAATCAAAATTCGAACCCCCGCCCTATCTCTGCCGGTTTACCTCAAGGATCACCTCTCTCTCCTCTACTCTATAACTTGTACACAGCCGATATGCCTACATCAAGATTAATAAACATAGCCCAGTTTGCAGATGATACCGTAGCCTACATGTCCCACTGCTCAATTAATTACATAGCTAACGAAATCCAATCTCATATAAATAAAATAGAAAACTAGGCAACGAAATGGAAGATTAAAATCAACCCCGCGAAATCTACAGCTAAAGTCTTCACTTTCAGACCTTATTCCTTCCCCATGCCATTTAAATTGAACAACAATACAATCCCTTGGACTCCTCACAACAATGCCGTTAAATACCTGGGTCTGCACATGGATACTACACTCAATTGGAAAATACACATTGATACAAAAGTCCAACAAGCCAAAGCCAAAATAATACAGCTAAAATCACTTATAAATAACAGTAAACTATCACTAAATAACGGTATCACCTTATACAAAACCATCATTAGACCTCTTCCCCTGTACGCTTGTCCAATTTGGACAAATGTTGCTAAGTATAATATCAACAAAATTCAGGTTATTCAGAACAAATACCTAAGAACGCCCGCTGGTTCATTTCCAATAAGCAATTACACCACGAACTTAACCTAAAACCCATCGCACATCATATAGCCTTTCTTGCCAATAATTTTTATTCCAATCTAACACTCATCAATCATGATAGACATATAAATTTAGGAAAATATAATAAAAACCCAACTAGAATAAAAAACCGATATCCAGTTCATTCTTTTCTCAACATTTTTTCAAACCTCAGTAATTTTTAGAGGTGCTCGGTGAGTCCCCTTGTCAATTGTAGTTTAGAGTTAGTATATAAGATTTAGATATAAGTCAACTATACAAATGAAGAGTTTCTTGTAAACTAAACTTTGTAAGTCAATCCTATACAAAATAAAAAAAACGTCGTTATCGAGTTCGTCAGCAGACTCGGGGGACGCGACATGTAATCACCGGTCCAAAGATAAGCAATGCAGGTACAGCAGTGATAGTGACTCAAGCGTCAATAGAGCAGCAGATAAAAACATCAGGAAATCTTGCAGAAATTGTGGTAAATCCCACGAAAGATGGCAATGCAGATTTAGACAGGCACAGTGTTTCCGGTGCAGGAAGTTAGGGCATATCAGAGAAGTATGTGTTAGCTAAACAGGAGAGACGTGAAAGGAGAAAATGGAAAGAGGAAGAAGAAATGGAAGTTGATTTAGTAAACCAATTATTGAGTGGTAAAGGACAAGATAGGCTGGTGTTGAAACTTTAATTAGGGAAAAGTGAAGTGAAGTTTTTAGTAGATTCAGGTGCTACGGTGACATTGATTAATCTGGATACATATAGGAAGCTTGGGAACCCAAAGGTGGAGAAAGTGGGCAAGCCAGTGTTTGGTTTTGGCAAAGATCCGATTAAAGTGATAGGTAAAGTGAAAGTGCCAGTGGTATATAGAAACAGAAAATCGGAGTTAGAAGTGATTGTTGTAGACAGGTACGATGTGAATATACTGGGTCTGAATAGTTTCGAGAAATTCGGACTAGGTGTGTGTGACAACGTGTGTATGTTAGAGCAGAAAAAAGTGTCCACACTAGTAAATGAACTAAAGGAGAACTTCAGCGAAGTTTTCGAGCCAGGTTTGGGAGAGTATAGAAATTTCACAGCAGAGTTGTTATTGAAGGAAAATTGCGAGCCTAACTTCTATAAGGCACGACCAGTGCCATGGGCAATGAGAGATAAAGTAGAAAACGAAATTAGGAGGCTAGAACAGGACAATATTATCACAAAGGTTACAAGAAGTACACTTAGTAGCCCACTGGCTACGCCTGTGGTGGTAGTATCAAAGAATAATCGCAGCATTCGCCTGTGTGGGGACTTTAAGAGTACAGTGAACGTTCAGTTGCAAATCGAGCAGTACTCATCAAGCCAGAAGACTTGTTTCACAAACTAGCGGGTGGACAACAATGTACGAAAGTTGATTTAAAGGATGCGTATTTGCAGATACCCCTTGACGATAAGGCGAAAGAGATATTAGTAGTAAACACCCAGTTGGGGCTGTTTAGATACAACAGGTTGCCATTTGGGATCGCCTCAGCAGCGGCGATTTTTCAGCGTGTGTTAGAACAGATTAGTCCCAAGTTGACGGATGCATTAACTACCTAGACGACATTATCGTGACAGGCAAGACGACGGAGGAACACGTCGCTCATCTGAAAGACTTGTTAACATTGTTAAGTGAATGGGGGTTTAAAGTGAACCTAGAGAAATGCGAGTTCTTTAAGAGTGAGGTGATTTTTCTCAGGCACGAGTTGACTGAGTCAGGGATTAGGCCAACACAGCAGCACATAGAGGCAATAAAAAATCTCCCAGCGCCCAAGAACATTAAGGAGCTGCAAGCCCTGGTTGGAAAAGTCAACTACTATAATAAGTTTATAAAAAAATTTTCTTCGGTGGCGGCGGCTTTGAATGCGCTGAGAAAAAAAGGCGCGAAGTTTGTATGGTCTCCGGAGTGCGGGGAAGCCCTAAAGAAACTAAAGAAGGTGATAGTAGAAGCAACGCAACTAAACCGTTATGTTCCAGGCAGGGTGACGACAATCGTGACAGATGCCTCGGATTATGGTGTGGGGGCGGTCCTGTCACAGAACGACGAAGAGGGAGTGGAACGCTCCATCGCCTTTGCCTCTAAGTCTCTGAACAAACATAAAAAAAATTACTCGCAGGTGGAAAACGAGGCGTTGGCAATCCTTTTTGGGGTAAAGAATTTCAATGAGTATGTGTATGGATCGAAGTTCCTCATCATAACGGACCACAAGCTGCTGGTTCAACTATTTCACATGGGCAGGAAGTTGCTGGAAGGCATGACGAAGAAGCTCCATAGGTGGGCCCTCTTTCTGACAGATTACAACTACCAAATACATTACAGGCCGACGTCACAGCATGCAAACGCAGACGCACTCTCCAGGCTGCCAGCGAGGCCAGACGTCGAGTTCGACGAGGCGGAAGAAGTATGCCAACAGATCGACGTAGAATACTGCCATGTTCTTCAGGAGTTCCCAGTAACTGCAGCAATAATCGCAGCGGCGACAGACCAAGACAGTGAACTTAAGCAAATCAGGGACTTCGTTAGGAAAGGATAGCCGACTAGAGTGCTGAGGAGTAATGCTAGCTGGTATGGGAAAAAGACAGTTTATCCGTAAAGTCGGGAATATTATTATTGGCAAGTGAGCAGGGTACTAGGGTGGTAATACCCAAAGCGCTAAGACGGCAGGTATTGGAGCTACTGCATCAGGGGCATTGGGGGATAGTAAACACGAAACATCTAGCCAGGAGACACTGCTTCTGGAGGGAGATGAACAGGGATATCGAAGACATGATTAAGAGGTGCAACGCGTGCCAAATGCACCAATCAGCACCACGTCAAGATTGGCGTTCCTGGCCCACGCCCGAAGCGCCATGGGAAAGGGTCCATATCGACTTTGCGGGCCCATTCTGGGGCAAGATGTGGCTGCTAGTCATCGACGCACTATCAAACTTCCCCTACATCGTGGAGATGCGAGTAACCACAGCAGGAGCCACGATAGACGCATTGGAGAAAATGTTCGTCACGGAGGGACTACCACAGACTTTAGTGTCGGACAACGGGCCCCAGTTTATTTCTGATGAGTTTTTCCAGTTTTGCAGGGCTAATGGCATCAAACACGTGTGCGCACCACCTTTCCATCCCCAGTCTAACGGAGAAGTCGAGAGGTGTGTGCGAACCTTTAAGACCGCCATGAGGAAGGCGAAAGAGGCGGGAACCACTAGGAGCAGAGCGCTCTTGAGGGTCCTGGCTACGTACAGGACGCTGCCAGGACCAGAAAGGAAGAGCCCGGCTGAGGTTCTCCATGGCAGGCAGCACAGAACGTTGCTGTCGCTGCTGAAACCAGGTAGCCACTGGAAGGAAGGTACGGTGGAGCACAAGTTCGAGGTAGGAACCAGAATTTTTTGTACAACCTTTAAAAAAGAGCCGGCCTGGTGGTCAGGGATAATCATAGGATTTAAAGGAAGCAAATTGTACGAAGTGCAACTATTGAGTAAAGTAGTAGTGAGGGATCAGGGGCAGATACGCACAAGATACTCTAAAGAGCCTGTAGATAGAATGGGGAGGAGGTCAGAGGCTGAAAAGAGGCAAAGAGCATTGAGAGATTTGATAGAATTGGAACGTTTTCAGGAGCCGATAGTGGAACCGCCGACACCACCAGAACAGGCACCGGAGGCACCAAGGCGGAGGTCAAAGCGTCATGTTCGGTTTGCGCCGTACACAACGCATTCAAGAGGGGAGGGTGTTGCGCGATATATGAGGATTCTATCGCGCGCAAATGGCAGCGCGGGACGAGGCTACCGAAGGCAGCAGGGTTACAAACCGGCGCGAGGGCCGGCCAATAGGACGTGAGCGGCCGGCAGGTGGATCAGCAGCCCCGAGGCGAGGCTACGGCGCGGCGTGCTTCTTAACCGGCCGCGCCGGCCAGAGGAACAGAGAGTTCTGAAGTGCGATCCACTAGTGACTCAGTGTATGGTGTATCTTTATCTTGTGCGAACTCGGCTAAGTTAAATTGTTTTCTCTCTCCTGGTATTTTGGACGACCGTGCGCGTATCTTGGGACTTCTTCTGGATTTTGGACACCGTGGCTTTGTACAACTGACTTTGTGGCTTTGGACACCGTGGCTTTGTACAACGTACGTAATGTTCCATCATTTCAGTAAGGTATTTCCACTCTCTGAGATCGTTGTTTAAGGTACGAACATAACCAATCTAGAACAATATAGAGCGATTTTCTTAAGGTTGAGCCAAAGTGACAGCTACTGCTGGCAACCTAAGTGAAGATTCGGTGGTCGTCGTGCCCTTCAGCCCATTGCACTCCCTTCCCGCATTCGTTCGTTTGCAGTTGGCTAACTTGTAAAGGGCTTCGACTCTTCCTTTTGTTATGTCCTCGTCCGACAAAAATATAGTGCGCTGTGATAAATAATTGAAATTAGGAAGTGCAGTGTTATATGCTCTTCTGTAAAAATTATTTTTTTCTTTATATATTACATTGAATTTACTTTTTGTGTGATAAATATTGTATTTATTTTAAAACCGAGACCTGAATGCAAGATGCGTGCCATGCACGTGGTTCCCGCCTTTGTGCTGTTGTGCGACGAGCTGTGATTGCGAGCGTTTCGTGGTTATGTGCTTTGTGTGTTATATTATTTTTTAAATATAATTCACGATTGTGAAGAATGAGAAGCCCAAGAGCGCGAAGAAGGTGTCCGCCTTGTTCACGCCAGCGACAAGAAAATATAATTTTTGTAGCTAAAAAAAATTGAAGAAATGCAAAGGGAAGGAAGAATGGAATGTGAATCGGTTGTGAATTTAACGATGGAATTGCTAAATTTGAGCAAGAATACAGATATGAAGTAAGCTTTTTATTATTATAATTACTTAATTTCTATTATTATTATTCTTTAATGATTGGTATTGTGTGATTAATGAAAGTGTAACTGAAGGAATTTTGTTTATTTAGGTACTATAAGAAGAAGGAACAAAGTAAGGTTATGATAAATATATATTCAAATATCCTTTATGTTTTTGTACAATTTTTTGTTAGGTTATGCTTCCAAAACTTGGCAAGATGCAAGTATTCTCAGCTGTGTGTGAAAGAATGTTAGTGAAGGGCAAAACTTAACACAACACTTCATAATGTGTTAAAAGACCAATAATACTAAGCCTACTAATAAAAAAGAAGCATGACATTCTTGAGAATATCTAGAATATTGTGAAATAGTATATTTTCATGCCAGTAAAATATATATAATATTATATATAGGTATAATATTAATATATATGTACCATGTGGACAAGATTATTAATGCTGCTGGACATAAGGTGTTGCGACTGCCACTACAATCCAATTGAAATGGTATGGAACGATTGTAAGAGGTATTATAAAACTCATGTTGGAAGCAAGTTTGATCGTGCCCATGAGAAGCAGGTTTGGCATAATGTCCTTTATCAAGTTACAGCTGAGAAGTAAGTGAATTATAATCATATATTTTAGTTTGTCACTGTTTCTAAGCAAATCATTGAAATGATATTGTGTTAAATGTGATCAATATTCCCTGATGCAGATGGGAAAACTATGTTAAACACACTGAGAAAATTGTTGAAGAAGATTAGTATCGAGAAGTGAAATGGGACAATTTGAATGTGGAACTCATGTTCATCAACATAGGAGAAGACACTTCAAGTGAAGAAGAGAATGATGATGACGGTGAACCTCTGTCTATCCCATTACCAGGACCATCAGGAGAGGGGTGTTGAATATGGAAAACTGTAAGTATAGTTGAAATTAATCTTAAATATTTGTATAGTAATTAATGTAATGTCTGTCCATATTCATATACATTTTTCTTTCTATTTTTACAGGAAAACCAGAAGTGTACTGTATTTATGGGTAAATTAACAAAGAAGATCCTATTGTTGAATACTTTCATTATATTTTAATTACTAATATTGCAATTTTTTTCTTTATTAAATTTCACTTTATCTTCAATAGATCCAAATTTTGTTGCCTGAGGATGAAGCAGTTGGCCCGGACCATCTTCAAGATTGTACCTTCGAGACAAAATCAATATTGCTGATTTTCTAGGTAAGTATTTTCTTCAACCCCAATGACAAGCTGTAGTGCTTTAAGAGGGGACAAAATATAATACTAATTAACAGTTAACTATACAGAATACTAATGAAATGTTGTCTTTTTGTTCCAGACCATCTGTTTTCTTTCAGACTGTACCTTCGAGACTGGATAAATATTGATGTTTTAGGGAAGTATTTTCTTGAACCCCAATAATAACAAGCCATGATGCCTTATGAGAAGAAATATTCAATTAAAAAATAAACTACTAATTAACAGTTAACTATGCAGAATACTAATGCATTTCTTCTTTTTGTTCCAGGAAATTACCACTGAGACAAGAGAACAATTCAATTTTATATATTTACTACATTTCATTAAAATAAATGTTTCCTAATCTTGTTAATTTCTTTCAATTTGTAAATTGTATATATGTAATTTGTTTGTATTTGTATATTGTCATTCTTTAAATTTGTATGTTGTTTGTGATAGGATACTGTTTTGTAAAACTGTTACTTGTTTATAAATTGTTGTCTTTATACCATATAATGAAAACAGAACAGATAAGCGTGCTTGAACTGCACCCTAACAAATGCATTTGCTAATTCAGGTTCATGTGCTGAATTTGTTAACTAGGGTGAAAATGAGTAAAATGTAATTATTATTATTATTTATTATTATTATTCATAAATACTGGGATCGTTCCCAATTTGGTGCCGGAATGTAATGGAATGAACAATTCCACATCATTGGTCAAAGTGATAAATAAATATTTTTGTGAAGTTTAATTTTTTTTATGTACCTTTACAGGACAGTTTTCATACCCATAATTCCTTTAACATCATTGAGATATATTCAGTTAACAATTAAGTATTTAAAAATAGATACTCATTTGATGGTTGTAAAGGAAACAACTCTGGAGGGAATTTAGTAGAGCCTTTAGTTGAGAATACAAGTAAAAATTGTCTTCACTGTTTGTGTTTTAATTAGTGACTTTCAAGAATGTGCCTATCATTCATTCAAGAAAGAAGTGGTGAAGTAGGCATACTAGACTATGGAATGCATTGCCATATAGAACATTATTGATGTAAAAAAATTATTAAGGCACATTTGAGTTGAGAGAGCACAGTATTATGTATGGATAGTCGGGGTGGTATAATTATATATAAACCACTAGCTTCACTAACAAAATGCATTGGCCCATTGCTGTGAAACGTGCGAAATAGGAATTTGAACGTCCCATGAAAAATTATTTTTCTTTCTATTTACATTCGTGTCAGTATTCTTTTACTGCTTGTGAGAGCAGTAACGTAACAACGTGATTTTCCCCATACGTAATAAAGTTTAAATATTTCCCGGACTCGCGTACGCGCATATACCACAGACTTCTGTGACTTCTTAAGACTTCTGTGTAGGGATGTTTTCACAGGAGCCATTAGCACTTTACGAAGGGGCGTGGCTGAACAGCTGTCGCGGCGGAGGGATTCTCTGAAATACATGTGATGTTCACTTGTTTTTCCCGAACTGTCACTTTGGCTCAACCTTAAGAAAATCGCTCTATACCACAGATTCCATATGAAGGTAATTTGGAAAGTAAAATGTCGTGATCAATGACGTCAAAAGCTTTTGAGAGATCTAAAAATAATCCAATAGGTGCCTCGTTTTGATCCAATGATGAGGCGACATCTTTAAGAAAAGAAAATATAGCTGTTTCCGTTGATTTTGATTTTCTAAATCCATGTTGACAATCAGAAAGCGCGTCGTGTTTACTGAGAAAGGTTTCCAGTCGTACGTAAAAAAAAAAAGTATCTCTAATATTTTTGAAAAAACTGATAGAAGAGAAATTGATTTTCATTTTTGTTGCCTTTTTGAAGAGCTGCTTAATTTTAGCTGTTTTGAAAATATCTAGAAATGTTCCGGTGCATAACGATGAATTAAATATGTGAGTTAACGGGTGTATAATAGCATACACACAAGTCTTTAACAAAGAACCCGGGAATTCATCTAAACCGGACGAATAATTATTTTTCAGTTTACCGATTATTTTGAGAATTTCATAGGAAGAAGTTTCGGAAACGTACACCGTGTCTAAAATTTTGAGTGAACTGTCTGTTTTTGAATTTTGTGGCTGAAGACACTAAGTGAGATCGGCAGCAATTCTCGAAAATTATTGGTTAAAGAGACTAGCCACTGTTGCCGGATCGTTCACATTTATATCGTTATATTTTAAAACAACATTCTCTACAGGGTTTCTAGTTGATTCAGTCGTATTTTTTATTATATTCCATTCTGCTTTTGTTTTGTTATTTGAGTTCTAAATATCCTGATCGTTTTTCATGATTTTAGCCTGCCTTATAACTTTTAGTAACAATGATTTGTATTTTTTAAAGTAGATAAGGAAATTTTGAGATACGTTATGACGTTTAGAAATGAAAGAAAGAATTCGCTTGTTTATTTATTTTTCTTTTTTCAAGAGGAAAGCAAGTGTTAAAATGCAATGAAAGTGTTGAAAAAAATAATTATATTTGTCGTTTGTAAAACAGTATTATAAACCGCTTCCCATGACTCCTGAATCAAATAATCAATGAATAATTTTATTTTACTTTTTGTAAACAATCTAGTCATACGTGAATTATTTATTGTGTCAGTGATCGCATTTCTTATAATGGTAAGAATTTGTGCATCGTGGTCACTATCCTAAATCTTTTGTTTCAACTTCATATCGATTAGTAGTTTTGTTAATTATAATTTGATCAATGAACTTTATCGAATTTTGTGTGATCCGTGTAAGTATATTAATTGTAATGTCTAAATTGAAGGAATTAATTAAATTGAGAAACTTATCTTTCTCACAAGATTCGACCAGAAAATCAATGTTAAAATCTCTGCATACAACAATGGATTCAAAAGAACGATTGCTGACTTGGTTAAGTGTTATCTCCAGGTTTTCTAAGAACAAAATATAATCTGCAGTTCTCTTTGTTGGAGATCTGTAGATGCAAAGTATTTTTTTAAATGTAGTAAGATGTAGAACAGAAATTTCGAAAATATTTTCAATGGAATACACATTTAATTCCGCCAAGGAGATAGAATCAATATTATTTCTAACGTAAATACAAGAACCCCCATACGTAGGACCTTTATGCGATTCTGTCTCTCTGCAATAAAAGCCTGCGAGGTAAAAGTTTGGAATTTGGAAAATGCAAAGCTCATTAGGAGATAACCATAGTTCTGTAAAGCAAAGAACATCCATTTGATTTAGATCGCTCAGTAGAGCTACCTCTATCAACTCAGTTTTATTTGAAAGGGATTGAACATTATGGTGAAGAATGTTTATTTTTTGCAAGTACCTACACGAATGTTTTTGTGCTGTATCTGACTGTAGTTGCTATATATTTACTCCACTTTTACCTCGAGTGCGTGGTCGAAGGTTGTAGTGTGTCCCGGCAGTGACAGGTTGTGAGGAAAATGGGGCATCAGGTGTAGATGAATTGGTAGTGGGAATGGGAGAAACGGGAGTAGGTTCAGAGGAAGAGGCAACTGGGTCCGAAATAAAGGTGGGGGTGGAGAACGTAAGGAAGGTGAAAGGGATGGGTTTTTGGCAGGAGACTGCGTAGGACTGGAGTTGATGATGTATTGTGCAAGCTTGTTACCGACTGCATGTTTTCCAGCAAAGTTCATGTGAAGACCATGCCGGGTGACGTGTTTTGCGGAGGGAAATTAATTTCAAAAAGTTTGACATTTGTTTCTCTCAGTTGCAGTTTTAATTGTTGGTTTGCGTGCTTAATCTCGCTGCAGTGTTGGTCTGTTGTACTAGAAGGGCAGAGTCGAGACTACAATGTTAGTATTTTGGGCGGCACATTGCAATTTGTTTACATGTTGATCAGGTGTAAAGTTACCGCCCAAGTTAATGTCATACTGTCGTCCTATGATAATGACTGTGTCCTGATTGGTCAGTGTTTTCGTGTGGGTGTCCAACTCTGCAGTCACATCTGCAAACCTCCCGTTAGGTTTAAAAATAGATGAGACTGAGAAATTGGAGGGTAACTTCCTACTGAGAATGGAGGACAGATGGCGGCCATGACTGTCAGCCAAGTCATGCAATCTTAGGCTCAGTAGGAATGTCTTTGTTTTCAAGTGAGGTAGGATGCGCAGCTTTACTGTTTTGGTTTCGATACGCTTCCTAGCATGTTTGCGTTGGTTTGTGCATGAATTTGTCGATGGTAGAGAAGGGTGGTGAGGATCAGGAAGGCGAGGAAAATCTGTTTCATAATCTAAAACACTAAATTTGTTTTGAGTTGTGACTGGATGCGGTGCCTTTTTACTTTTGTACAGTCACGGGTGTACGGTTGGTATTATTCGCTGTGTTGCCGACATGTACCCAACCGTCTGTGTGGAGAACGACCTTTTCCAACCTTCGGATATGTTGATCTAAATTATTGTTTACGTGTGTGAAGGCTTTCAGAAGGTCGGCTTTGAGAGTGTAGAGAGTAAAAAGAGTAGATCGAGCAGTAGCCATGTCACGAATGCGTTTTAATGTTCGTGATAAAAATTGCAATAAATACAAGAAAACCCAGATAAGAGCAACAAGAACCTAGCTTTATATTTTAAAAGTGTTAAATTGATGTGAATTAAATAAATTAAAAAGCAAGATTCAATATAAAAACAGAAGGTATGCTACTCACAAAATCTATTGAAGCTAGTACTTACGAAATTTTGCAATGTGGCTACGTAGAATTTCGTCAACTTAAGCTGCAATTGTTTAATACAATCAGTAGATACCTTTACCGTAATTAGATAATAGATATTATCTGAAGGCTTGTCTTCGATATTTGAAACACAAATTCAAACTGTTTGATACACCGTCCTCGTAATGTTCAAAACAACGGAATCGTCACTTGTCACAGAAAATACAATAAATCTTTCAGAAAGTTAATTGACACAGTGATTTAATATTGGAAAATAAACTGAGCTGTAAATATGTTTTGACACTTATCAGCTCCTCGTAAATCAGAAGTTCGTTAAGGTTTGAATGTCCGTTTAAAATTCGTAATGTTTGTTTGTCTTGGTTATAACAAAAAAGTCGGTTGGAATTATATTTTCAGCTAACCCGCAACAATTAATGAACACACTTAAAACACACTAGGCACAGACAAATCGCTAAAAATGGTAGTTAATCACAAAATAGCAAGAGCAGAACCAGATGCGTCCGTCTCGTAGGATGGCGTCAACCAGTCTCACGGTTTTCACCAGTCTCACGGTCTCACCATTTTCACGGTTAACTCTGAATTTTCCAAAATTGCAAAAGTTTGAATTGAAAGTTTTAGTAGTTTCCGTTCAATAGTACGTGTAATATTTGCAATTTTAAAAAATAACAAAAACAAGATTTTCTCAAAAACGCCTTCAGATTTTTCTTTGAATTTTTGGTAGGATTAGTGCCAAACAAACCCTATACGATGACATAAACACCAGATTGCTCTATTCTTTTGCTTTTTCAAAAATTACAAAAATGTAATTTTTGACTTTGTTTCTCACATCAGGAGTATTTACATTAGAAGCAATATCTTCACATTCTTATATTTATGAGCACATGTGCTTTGAATAATGTTAAATACAGTTTCTCGAAAACTCAACAGTTTTCTGTAAAAATGAGCTCAAAATTCCCCATTTTCAGAAACGCTTAAACGCCATTTTCTCAAAAATGGCTCGAAATTTTTTATCCAAATTTTTCCAATGGATAGTGCTAATAGTTAGTTTAATATGACGTAAAGTTCATTGTGGTGTATTCTTTTGTTTTTTCAAAACTTACACAAATGTAATTTTTTAAACGTATTTTTCACACACATTTCCATCAATTTGTGTACATTATTACATTTGTGAAAGGAAGCGCTTCAATATTCTTTAAATGAAGTTTTTCGAAAACTTAATAGATTTCTGTGGAAAAGAGCTTCAAATTACGGATTTACAGTAACGCTTAATCGTCATTTCTTAAAAACGGTTTATTATTTTCAATGAAAATTTCTATTTAGGAAGAGGTTTTACTCCTACTTAATATTCTTGAAGTGAAGTTTCGTTTCTATTTTTAAGAACCGAAAAGTTGAGAAAAAGTCAAGAAAGTATTCGGATTACGGTGAGATTATACGGGATTACGGAAAGATTCGTATTACAGTGACAATAGATGGCAGCTTGCCAGAGAATGGAACGAGACTTTCAAGCCAGTCCACGCCAAGTAAATTAGAAAACTTCACTACGAGAAAGTCTGTGCCAGTTTGTGGCACCTCTGGTTACTTTCTCGTACGGAGTAATATACATAGTATAGAGAAAGTTATGTAATGCTGCCCGAAACATGGCGGCTTTTCGGGAGAAAAAAAATCATTGCCGGGCCCTGATAACGAAAAAGTAGATAAATACAGTTGCTAAATTAAAAAGAACCTCTTAACATGTGTAGCCAGAATCCTTATTTTGTGGGTCCCTGATGCTTTCAACCAATTGAAAGCGAAACGTCCGTCCGTCTAATGTATATGAATAAACCTCACGCCTAAACAATGTGTAGGACTTTTTCCAAATGGAAGAAACCCCTGTCGGTTTGGTTAGTTGAAGCTCTGCGATTTTGAAAAACATTCCTTAATTTTTGCGGGAACTTTATATGAATCCCTAGGTACATTTTCACACTATTCTAAAAAATGGTTCCAAATTTTTTCTTTAAATTTCATTTAAGAATAGCGTAAAATACATTTAAAAAGATGGGTTAGGTTCGATTTTCAGGATTAACTCTGAATTTTCGGAAATTGTAAAAGTATGAATTTTTGTCGGCAACTTCTTACAGCGAGAATATTGAAGATAGAGACTTTTCCTCCAAATAAAATTTGTGGTCCAAAAAATAGTTCTTTAATTAAGGTCATGTAGATTTCTTGGAAATTTTAGTCGTTTTCGTGCAATAGTTGCAATTTTAAAAAATTACAAAATCATTCTCTCGATAATGGCTCCAAATTTTTGCTCTATTCTTTTGTTTTTTTCAAAAATTAAAAAAATGTATTTTCTTTTTCAAGTCGGTAATACTTACTTTGGAGGCGATTTCTTAACACTATTACATTTATGTAATATGCTTTAGATAATGTAAAATAAAGTTTCTTAAAAACACTACAATTTTCTGTGAAAATGAGCTCAAAATTACACATTATCAGAAACGCTGAAACGCCATTTTCTCAAAAAATGGTTTCAAATGTTTTCTTCAAATTTTCAAACGGATAATGGTAATGGCACTGTTTAATGTGATATAAAGTTCATTTTAGTGTATCCTTTTATTTGTTCAAAAGTTACACAAATGTAATTTTTTCAAATATCGTTCACGCCGTTAATTTGCACATTTCCATCGATTTGAATACATTATTGCATTTGAGAGTGGAAGTGCTTCAAATGACTTCCAATGGAGGTTTTCGAGAACTCAATACATTCTTGAACTTACTTGGCTAACCGGGAGACACCGCGTCCAGGGCACAGGTGCCGACGTTTCGGTCGACCTTCATCAGGGCGTAGTATCGTGCGAAGACACCGTCACTCGTCAGAAGCTGGCGGCCTGCTCCTCCCTCTTCCGCCCGTGGTTTCCTGAATGTTGAGGTTCAGGTTTTTGCGGCCGCCCTATGATTTTCTCGTATTTGGGCGGCGCGCTTTGTCATTTGCTGTAAATTTTTTACATTTTTCTTCACTCATCTTTTTTTCCCTTAGATACTCCCAAAAAGAAGTGATGTTGTTCTGCTCATCAAGTCATTTCCCGTCGTCGCACCCTCTCCGGTTTATTTTGTTTATTTATTATTTTGTTATTTTGGTACATTTTTTCAGGTGTTTTTTGTGCTATTCTAATCTATCCTAATCTAATTCTAGTTTTGATTTTAATTCTAATTTTATTCTATCCTATTCCATTCTTTTTTATTCTATTTTCCCACCACCGACCCCTAAATACATAGATACACAACAATATGAAGCACAAATGCAGAAAACATAACCACCACCCATAAATACATAAATACAACACAACAATAATGGATCACAAATACATAAAACATAATACATATAAACACAAATACATACGACACAAAACATAGTACATAAATATATAAATACTCACAAATACATAAAAGATGAATAGAATGAATGAATGAAATGAGTGAGTGGATGAGATGAATGGGGGTGATACCAGAGATGAAGATACGAGCGAGTGCGGGTGGTATGAGTATGCGTGAATGGTATGACTACATAAATGATGCAATGCGAATATTTACATTTACATGGCTTTATGGTGACGTGTGAGTGATGGTGAGTTTAATGAATGACGTGGAATGAAAATGGGAGTGAGTATAAGAAACTTGGTGATCTGCGGAGGCCGGTGCATACCTGGTGTGAGGGTGTTTTAATGTTTATTGTGTAGTGTAATGTGTTGTATACAAGTGATAGATAAACTATGGTGGTTTTTGGAAGATGATGTCTGTGGGGAGTTTTTTAATTTTGTGTCGTGATTTTTTATCGTAATATTGTGTGAAGGGCTCAAAGTGGGGGTGGAGGTGGATGTTGGTGAAAATGTTTTTGATTCTCTCCGGGTGGGGGCTTGAAAGCGGCGCGAATGAAAGAGTGTTCGGCGCACGTGAGCTTCTCACGGCGCCTTTCCGCGGCCGCCACCCACACCTCGCACGCGTAGAGCCCCGCGCTCCGTACGCACGCGAGGTACAGGCGGATTTTTACCTTATCCTGAAGGGATTTGGTTCTGAAGAGGCGAAGAAGGCGGTGTATTCGCTGTGTCATATTTTTTCGTGTATTTTGTAGGTGTGCGTTCCAAGTGAAGCGTCGCTCGAAAGTGACGCCTAAGTATTTAACCTCGTCTTGCCACGGAAGAGAGTGTGCCTGTGGGCGGTTGGGCGCGACAGTGTGCGCGTTGTGAGAAAACTTGTGTGTGAACAGAATTGCCTGGCATTTCTGCGCATTCAGCGTGAGGCCGTTTTCCGTGCTCCAATTCGTGAACGCATTTGCGGCGCGCTGCAATTTTGCGATGGCGAATTTGATTCTGCTGTCTTTGACTGTAAACGCTACGTCGTCAGCGTAGATAAAATCGCTCACTCCTGGAGTAGTGGTAGAGTCATTTATGAAAAGCGAGAAGAGGAAGGGAGAGAGCACGGCTCCTTGTTTCGGCGATTGTTTCACTTTATTAGATTCACTATATTATTAGCATGAGTGAATGTGCTTTAAATAATGTGAAATAAAATCTATCGGAAACAAACTGTTTTCTGTAAAAATAAGCTCAAAATTCCGAATTTTCAGAAACGCTCAATCACCATTTTCTCGAAAATGGCTCCAAATTTTCTTTCAAATGTCTGCAATGGATAGTGCTAATTGCACAGTTGACGTAAAGTTAATTTTCGTGTATTCTTTTGTTTTTAAAAAAATACACAAATTAGTTTTTTTAAATATCTCTCACGCCGTTAATATGCACATTTCCATCGATTTGTATACATTATTGCATTTGTCAGTGGAAGTACTTGGAAGGGCTTCAAACCAAGTTTTTTGAAAACTCAATAGATTCCTGTGAAAAAGAGCTTCAAATTTCGCATTTACAATAAAACTTAATCGCCATTTTCTGAAAACCTTTTACTCTTCTTTCATATTCTTGAAGTAATATTTGGTTCTACTATTAAGTTACCGAAATGTTAAGAAAACGTCAAGAATATATACTCTTGGTGACGATAGACGGCAGCTGACCAGAGAATGGAGGAAGACCGTAAAGCCAGTCCACGCCAAAGGAACTAGAAAAATTGCCACGAGAAAGTCTGTGCCATTCTGTAGCACCTCTAGTTGCTTTATCAGAGGACACTATCCAATTCTGTTGGGCATTATCGTTCCGGTGTAACAGATTTCTCGGTCCTTTAGTTTATTAGCCAAACTAATGGTTGAGTAAAAAAGAAACAAACGATCCGCATAAATTTTTTAAGGCGCAGGAGGAAGATTACTAACCAGTTTTGTTATTGTTTTCTCTCAATCCAATGTCCTTAGGTCTATCTTTGTCCTTTCCGGTATAAGGATGGAACTGGATAAAGTATCGAATGGGATAACATATGCACCATATCTTCTAGTCGAATCGAGTTTTTCTTTTACGAACTGCTTTGAACCATTGCTCCCATAATATGGAATCATGCTTTCATCCACTGACACCTTTTTAACTAGCCGTGCATGTTTCAAAATCTTTCATTCAAAAAGTTTATCAAGAGAGACAGCAAACTTGTCGCTTGAATAAAGTTGGGAGTTGTCTGTGCAATGAACGTACCTTTTTAGTAAGTATAATCTGTTTCTCCGCATTGCAAGACACCATTCCTTTATGTAACTTCGTTCCTTGTTCCCACATCTTCCACCTTGGCACTGGTATGTATCTTGATAAAATAAGTATAGCGATGTTGATTCTCATTTCTTCAAAAAACTTCCAAAGCATGAACTCCTAGTCTACCTAGTCATCTTTCCATTCAATAGCAATGGCTGTTTCAACTTACACGATCTACTACACTCATTAGGTCACTACAACAATATGCACCCGTTCATGCCCGGAGTTCCCATTTGAGAATATTGCAATTTATTGCACAACTCGTACTCAATCTACATTATTTTGTAAACTGATTTACCACCCTACATATCTGAACTATATTTTACATTACTAAAATTAATGATATCATTTTATTACAAGTGAGTATACTTCTTTGAGCTCATGGTGAGTGACTTTAAGGACCCGTACTTCTTTGTGCCATTGCTCGGCGTCGAAGAAGACAATACAACAACTTAGTTTACCTTTTCCGTACAACTGGAGTCGTGCAATCAAGATAACAATACTGCATGACATTGTTGGCTTCTTCCAGGGTCGAAAAGACTTTCGGAAAAAATGTTCCCAAATGGGAACACCGGGCAAAAATGGGTTTACACGCATTAGACACTCGCAACTAAGAGTATGCATTTAACTATGTTGGTGATTTTTGATCTGAAACTCTATTAAAGTGGAGGAACTGTGTCTATTAATAACGTTTTTCTACACCCATAATTCTGTCATTTTATGGCTGCAACCCGTTGCTTAATGATACTCATTATGATACAGGTTATTGACCAATCACATAAGTTTACAAGCCAAGTATTGACTCTTCATTAATAATTAAAAATCTTTATACTAAATGTGTTATTCGACTGTGTTCATTCAAAATGCATGTAATATTATGTTTCTCGGTTTTAATTTTTTATTATCAGTATTTTTTACGTGGAATATTATTTAAAATAAATTGGTTTGTAATTTCACTTTGATTCTATTTGACTAGCGCAGTGGTAGTGATGGAATATTTAATTGACGTTAAGATCAGAACGCAAGTTATTTCGTGTTATATGTTGCTGTTGTGTGTTTGTCCCTAAAAACAGGTCAGTTCTCTAGTTTTAAAGTCTAGTGAATCAGAGGATAAGTTGGGACCTCCACAAATATGAAAAAAGCGAAAATGGTGACTTCAGAATTATTGCCGCTAATTTTGTACTCTCTCGCAGGCGAACTGGTAAACCAAAACCACCTGCAGCAGGTAGGGTAGCTAGTGCCCTGAGGCAGCACGCCCTGAGGTCTCTCACTTGCCCCCCTCCGATGCGGGGAATCGAGGGGAGGCGCCCCTTCGGAGACCGCGTTGCCGACGCGGTCCGGTGCCCACGGGAAAGCGCCGTCGCTCGCCCTGCTCCCGGTGGTGTCATTCGAAACTACTCATTCTACCCTGGTCGCGCTCCGCGGCGGAACCCAGCAGCGGCCACAGTGGGCCGCAACTACACTGCCTGGTACAGTGTGCCCACCACACCGATCCTCGGGGCACACTTGCTGTGGTACACAGCACCCTCCCCTCCTATTGCGCTCGATACGGGCTGTATCGGTTGCGCAACCTGCTGCTGCTACGCCTCCGATCCAGTTGCCCTGTGGGTGCTACTTGTTCTCCTTGCAGGAACTCCTGTCGATGCACTTCCTGCGGCCGAATTGGGGAGATTGCCGGTTTTTATTGGTAAGTAGTAAACCTCGACCGAGGTCTGCCTCTCCGCTTCTTAACGTGACCAGAATTCTTGTGTTCCGGCTGATGCGTTGGGGCTTCCCGAGTCCGCACCCTGCTGCTGCGCCTCCTCTGAGGCGCTCCAGTGGACACCAACACCTCCAGCTTCTCCTGCAGCTGCTCTGGTTCGGGGCATATACGCTGATCTCCCGGCAGCTACGGTGCGTATTTCCATCCGCTGCTTGGCTTGCTGAAACTCCTGGTTCTCCACCCGTCGAGATGGGTTGGTCGACGTCCTGACGGGGGGATACAGAGAGGGCTCTCAAGTATTCCTTTCCTTCACAAGTCATTTTTCTTCTCCCCATTTTACATTCTCATTCTTCTATACCATCCTGTCCCTTTTCTTCTCCCTCTTCTATTTCACTGGCCCCCTCTGTATGCTGAACGCCCACCCATGTGTTTGCCGTGCATGGCGACCCGTGTCGGAGGGAATGAATGTCCTGGCGGTTGAGGGGCCTGTCTGGTTCCCAATTACTCTCCTCGAGCTACTTCTTTCTTGGCATCCAGGGATACGTGCTCTTACGTATTTTGGGGAACATTCCTTGTAGGACTCAATACACTTGCTTTGGCTACGGACTCTTCTAGACGGGCGGTCGGGAGCTAACCCACTCCCAATCAAATGGCATGGAGTAGGTCTTGTACTGAACTCCAGGGTGAGCGGGGGGATCCACGGCGGTGCAGCGCTGTAGTAACCTCCACTATATCCCCGTGGCAACCCTGGCACTACGATGGAATGTCCCCTTGTTGGGCTCCGTGGTGGGTGGGGACCACGGGGATGAATCTGATATCCTCTTAATGGATAAAAAACCTACCCCCCGCTCTCTTCCATAAGGAAGAGGCGATTTGTTGGTGAACCAGTTAATCTTGAGAGTTTTTTCTGTAATGAATCTGACAGACCTACTAAGCCCCGCTTTCTCGTCATGTCATGCAAAAGAGAGAATGAAACTATGAAGAGTGTCAGCCCAATCAAACTTGCCAGGGAAATTGAAAAGTTTGGCTAATTTCAGTCGGTTGTCCGTCAGAGAAACGGCACAATCCTTTTTGAATGTCGCTCTGACGAACCTCAAAGAATAAGCCGGCCTCCAGGTGCAAGTGTCCGCCCACCCGACCTCAAACCTCTGCAAGGGTGTGGTAAATCATGAAGACTTCTCTACCGAATCGGAAGAAAATTTGAAAGCCTTTTTCGAGACATTTGGTGTGTCAGAGATTTACAGGATTGAGCGGAGAGTAAATGGGGTACTCACTCCTACTCCAACTCTGATTCTGACCTTCGACCGTCCATCTCTACCAGAGAAGTTATCGTGTAGCTTCTACAATCTCCGTGTCAGGTAGTATGTTCCAAACCCTCTGCGCTGTTTTAAATGCCAGAGGTTTGGCCATACTCAACCTCGCTGCATAAGCGCCGCAGTCTGCGTGCGCTGTGGGAGGCTTGTAGTGAATCTAACTGCTCCGCAGAGGCAAAGTGCGTAAACTGTTGTGAAAAGCATCCTTCAAATTCCAACCAGTGCCCCATTTTCCTAAGAGAAAGAGAGATCCAGGAGATCGGGGTCTCTGAGAAAGTTTCCTATCCGGAGGCACGACGCCGTTACCAGACGCGAAACCCTGTGGACATGGCCCGAAGTTTCGCTGACACCGTGGGTCAACATAGGAAAGTCAACTCTGAAACCCAAACGCCTAAAGCCTCCACTTTGCGCGATGCTGCCTGCCAGGTGTCCTTTGATGACATCGACAGAGATGCCCATCCCAAATCTGTTGTCCAGTCTGAAACGAAAACTGAAACAAAAAGCTTAAATATTTCAACAAACACTCAAACGAATCCAGAGAAGCCGAGACTGACAGGCCCTATTGCTAGATCTAGGTCGCCTGTCTCAAGGGACCGTGGTCTCCCAATACAAGCGACCCTCTAGCAGTAGTCAAGATGACTGCAGGGAATGAGGAACTCCACTCTCCACATATCGTGCGTTTGTGTCAATTTCCGAACTATTACTGTTTCCATTACTCTCCAACAGAGAAGGAAAAAGAAGAAAAAGAAACCCGATACATAACCCACCCTAGATCCAAAAACCTAAGAACTAGAAACTATGGCTCTCCTCTCATGGAACTTAAATGGCTTTCGTACCCGTTTCGACGAATTGAAGTTACTAATGTCTTTGCATAGACCCGTGGTTATCTGCCTGCCGGAAACACATCTCCGTTCTGAGCACTCCCTCTCCCTACGCGGCTTTTGTTGCTACAGGCAAGACGTTGACGATGGCCTCCGCGCCCATTGCGGAGTCGCCACTTTTATCACAGACTCTCTGGTATCTAAAGAAATAGACATACGAACCACTCTCCACATATCGTGCGTTTGTGTCAATTTCCGAACTATTTCTGTTACCATTTGCAACGTTTATATCCCGCCTGGACAAGTCGTGTCACAGAAAGAACTGGAAGATGTGCTTTCTCAGGTGCCTGCATCTTTTCTTATTGTGGGGGATTTCAACGCCCACAACCCTGCCTGGGCACAAGGTCGTGCACGAGAGGCAGGCTACTTGAAAATATAGATAACCAAAACTTAATTCTCCTTAATTCTGGCGAAAGCACACACTTTTCCGTAGCTTCTAACACTTTCTCGTCCGTGGACCTAGCTCTCTGTAGTCCCTCTGTTTCTACCATCTTCGAGTGGACTGTCCTTGGCGACCTGCATGGCAGTGATCACTTTCCCATTCGGGTCAACCTCGATATTCCCGATCTGAATGTTGCCCGCCCTCCTCGCTGGCAAATCCACCGAGCTGAGTGGGAAACATTCAAGAAATAATTACGAATATCGGAAAACAAGTCAAACGACATCGATGCAATTGCCCATTTTAATAAAGCCGTCCTTCATGCGGCCTCGTTGGTCATCCCGAAGTCTTCGGGCCATGCACGACACCTCCCTGTGCCATGGTGGAACGCTGATTGTGCCACCGCGGTCCGTGATCGGAAGAGGGCATTGGCAAAACTTAGTAGGTTCCCAACCATGGAAAACCTAATAAATTATAAAAGATCCCGAGCCAGAGCTAGATTAACGATACGGGAAAGTAAGGCTGCGTCCTGGAGAGCCTACATCTCGTCACTCTCTTGCCGTTCATCCCTAAACGTGTGTGGAGAAAGGTCGACAGATCGGTGGAAGACTCCCTTCGCCGTCTATCTCAGGGTTTATGGTAAATGGCAATCACCTAACCTCTCCACAAGAAATTGCTGAAGAAATGGCCTCTCATTACGAGCACATCTCCAGCTCCGCACACTATCCTTCTGGCTTTCAAAAACGAAAAGAAAACTGGAAAACTGTGAATTAGATTTCTCGAGTCGCGTGGAGGAAGATTACAATGCCTTTTTCTCCATGGACGAACTCTCCTGTGCCCTCGCTTGTGCGAAAGATTCTGCTCCAGGACCAGACCAGATACATGATACCAGATACAATGGTGAAACACCTACCGGAAAATGCTCGTTCCTTTCTCCTCGGCATTTTCAACAAGATTTGGGCTGAGCACGCAATACCAAGAATTTGCCGTGAGACCATTGTTCTCCCAATCCCTAAAGAAGGAAAGGACAGAACAACCCCCTCATGTTTCCCGCCCAATCTCGCTCACAAGCTGTGTGCAAGCTTTTAGAGCGAATGGTAAATACACGTCTGGTCTGGCTCCTGGAACAAAAGAACCTCTTTACACCTCTCCAATGTGGCTTCAGGAAGCACAGGTCAACCATGGACCACCTAGTCACCCTTGCTACGCAGATTTCCACTTCTTTCGTGCTACGTCAACACCTGGTAGCAATTTTCTTCGATATAGAGAAAGCATATGACACCACCTGGAGGTACGGTATTCTTCGCACATTGCATACTTGGGGCCTTAGGGGACGGCTCCCTTTGTTTCTAGTAGGTTTTCTTTCATCTAGATCTTTCCGCGTCCGACTTGGCGACGTGTTATCCTCTAGTCACCCGTTAAAAAACGGTGTTCCCCAGGCATCGATTTTGAGCGTCACTCTGTTTGCCATTGCTATCAATAGTATTGCATCAGTTATCCGGGAGCCTGTGCAGACATCGCTGTTCGTTGACGACTTTGCAATTTTTTGCTCCTCCAAGAGCGTGCAAGTTATTGAGAGGCAGCTACAACTTGTGCTCAACAAACTGCAGGAATGGAGCGATGAAACAGGATTCAAGTTATCTACCTCAAAAACCACTTGCATGCACTTTTGCAGAATCCATCAACTCCATAATCACCCCGACCTTTTTCTTGGAGGACAGCAGCTTCCATTCGTTGAATCCGCAACCTTCCTTGGGCTCACATTCGACAAGAGCCTAACCTGGCGAAAACATATCCGTAAACTACAGCTTCGATGTGTATCACCTATGAATCTCCTCCGCACTCTTACTGGTAGCTCTTGGGGCGCAGATCGTGTTTGTCACTTGCATTTGTATAGAACTCTCATCCGCCCTATCTTGGATTACGGATGCATAGTGTATGGGTCAGCGTCTCCATCCACCCTTCAGCCATTAAATACAGCCGGCATAAGGATTAGTACAGGCGCCTACCGCACGAGTCGCATTGAATGCCTCTTGGCCGAGGCTGGAGAACCATATCTGAGTCGAAGGCGGGATATTCTGATTGCCTCCTATGGCGCGAAATTATCAAATGTTGATACTCCCTCTCGCCAAGCAGTCATCCATCCAACCCACTTGACCTCATATGCTCATAGACCATCGTTGCCTCATCCCCTGGGAGTCCGTCTCCGTATGCTCTTACAGAAGCTTCATATAAAACTACCCAACTTTGTGACCCCGAAATCTTGTTTCCCCTTGGTAACTACACCGGCCGATAATAGATCTAAGACTGTCTAGCTTTCCTAAATCCTTAACTCCCCCCAGTACATTCTCATCGGAATTTGTGGCGATAAAATCTACGTATCCTGGCCACTCCTTCATTTACACCGATGGCTCCTCTCAAAACGGCAAAGTCGGATGTGCCTTCTACTGCAGTAGACCCACGCAAGGTTTTCGATTAGACTCTTCGTGCAGCGTCTATACCGCTGATAAGTATGCGCTCTTGGAGGCACTTAAATTTGCTGAATCGATGGCATTAAAGAAAGTTGTGATCTGCAATGATTCCAAAAGCTCTCTTGAATCCATTTCTTCCTTCTCGTCTTGTGACCCACTGACAATGACCATCAAACGCAAAATCCATCATCTATTGGTCCGCCACTATATTTTAGTATTTTGATGGGTCCCTGGACACATGCGAATAAGAGGAAATGAAATTGCTGACCAGGCGGCAAAGTCTGCCTCGAAGAAAAGAGAATTAGACATCTTCACAGTCCCCACGGAAGACACTAAGCTCTTTATAAAACGCTCTACCCGCAGTGAATGGCAAACAGAGTGGCATAACTCAGATTTTAAGCTCACGAGAATCAAGGATTCCATAAGTCTTCCTCGTGATGCTCGGCGAGAGGAGATCATTTTAACGCGCCTTCGGATCAGTCACTGCCATTTCTCCCACGGTTATCTCCTCCACGAGGACCCATCCCTTATATACGAATACTGTAAAATAGATCTTACCGTGGAGCATATTCTCTTACATTGTATTAAGATAAGAGAGAGCCGTCGAAGATGACCTTGCTAGCTCCCTAGCGGAGATGCTTAGAAATGACGAATCTTCTCTCTGTAAGCTTTTTGGCTTTTTGCGAGAGACTGGCTTGTACATCCTTATCTGAGAGAAGATGATAATGCCAATTATTGGCTTTTAGCCCGAGATTTTCAAAAAAAGGCGTTTTCTTACAAACCTTTTTATTAGGATACGTCCTTTTTCAGTTTTACGTTGCTTTCTATTTTAAGATTTTAATTTTTTGTTAGCCTGGCACTGCAATTGTAATGATTTGCAAGACCCAGAACGTGAAAAATATAAAAAGAACAGAACTTTACTGGTCAAGGAGAAATTAAGTACGCAAAGAAAACAATAGACGGCAACGCTGCGTGCTTATAATTTTCAGAAGGCAGTAGAAAACGTAAAGGGCGGAAATAGGCAAAATAAACAATGGGTAGAACCCGATTTTTGAAACAGTTTAAAGTAAAATCAATAATTCGAGCCACGGGTTCAAGAAATATCAGAAAGTGTATGAATTGTATGTAACACATTAAGAACGAAGAAGATGGCACCCATTGTTGTGCTGTTGGAAGTGCAAAGGAAACTCAGTTTTTATTGAATATTTCAAGAACGCTTGGACGGATTAACGTCAAACTTTCTGGAATTATAAAAAAGAAAATTTGGATTAGGGCAAAATTAGTCACGGCACGGGGGAATTTGTACGGGACTTGAATTATTTCAATATTTACATTTATAAGGGGGGGAAAAGGAAACGATGGAAGTATGAATTTCTAACCGGGGGGTTTTAGTTGTCGGATTGTACCAAAAAAAAAGTCGTGCGAAATTTTTTAATTTCTTAAAATATTCGGTGGAAGTGTTTTTCGAGAGTTTTATCGAGTAAAAGAAGTTATTGGAACATTGTGGAGATACAATTTTAATTATTTTTTGTTAAATTCACGGGCAAAATTGTGAAAACATTATTTCGCGTATGACGTGGGAAAACATAGGGAATGTGATTATTTGCGAGAAACATTAACCGGGACTGTAAGCAACGGATTTGAAAGTGAATTAGTGGCGTCCAGGAACTGGTGGCAGCCGAATTGGAATTTCGTCCACGGGCGGTGCACGAGACACCGGGCAACGGCGGGCGTTGACAGTGCGCGACGCCGCAGCAGAGGGAAGTTGCATGAGTTGCTTATATACTTTTTTTATGCTCGAGACAAAAATCCGCCAAGATTCTGTCGAAGATCAAGTTTTGGCAATTAGATTAATTAAAACTACAACCATAAGATGAGGTCACGACAGAATGCGCATTCCTGTGTGAATGAAAAGTTTGTTGATGTTTTAAGTGTGAATGGGATTATTTTTATATTGTTTGTATTTATGTTTTTGTGTTATTTGTTTTTCTTTTTTGCAAGCCAAGGGTTCATTTGTCGATGTGTTGAAATTTGCTTGCAATAAACAAATGAGCATTTAGTATGGCTCATGATTGCCTCGAATATGTGTGTTGTTTCTTAGTAGTTCTATAGGGATTGACCCAGGCACGAACGTGAGGTATCCCGTCTCAGGTCCGTATGGAATGAGCACGCGATTCACGCCCAGGTAAGATTGAAGTGAGCTAAGGCGAGGTACGGGTGACTGAGCAAGAGCAAGGGCAAGGCAAATGGGGTGGATATAAGAGAAATCGGTCGCATTGTGCGCCCAGAGGTATTAAGAGAAAGGATATTAGGTGTGTGGCGACATTAGATTGTGGGCCCAACGTGAGGGCACGAGCAAGTTAGGCAGGTTGGATAGTAGAACGGTTACACAATATAGTGCATTTTTTAAAAAAATAATTTGACACGGGCGCGAATGACCTTAGCCGTTGAAGCGCCCTTAAACTCAATCAATCAATCAATCAATCCTGGTTCTCCAGCGGATGCTCTGGCTGCTCCGGCGCCTGCTGCTGATGCTCGACTTCGGGTACCAACTGCTGCGCCGGCGTCTCTCCTTCGCCTCCCAGCAGACTCTCTGGCTGCTGTGGTGCCTTGCCTGCTGCCTGTGATCAGATTTCTCCAACCACTGTTGTCCGGGCAGGTCGTCCTGACCCCCCTGGCGTACCACGTCTTCCTCCCTGTAAATACGAATTATCAAGATTGTTGTTCGTTGAGGATTCCTGCACTTTGTTCAACTCTTCAACGAAAAAATGGCGCTGCCTTAACTGTTCTTGATGTCTCCTGATTAATCCGTGCTCAGTACGCACCCTGTAGCACCTCGCCCCTTGCACCTCCACTATTTTTCCAGGTACCCACCTGGGCGAATCTTTGTATACTCTCACCATCACTCTAGCCTCCATTTTAAAACGTGAATTAAACGTGCCCGACTTGAGGGGGAAAATAGTGACAATAAGGTCCGGGGTTGCCTGCCATGCAATTTTTGAGCCGGGCTGTGCCCGTCCGCGCCTGGTAACGCCCTATAAGTTGACAGTAACTCCAATACCGATTCCTGTTGGTTTCTGCCCTCGAATCTGGACTCTCTCATGGTAGATTTGAAGGTTTGCACAAAACGTTCCGCTTCACCATTTGACCGAGGGGGAAAGGTGGGGCTAATACTCGGTTCCATTTAGTTTACAAAAGTTCTGTAATGTTTCTCCCGTAAACTGTGATCCATTATCCAACACCAACGTACTTGGAAGCTCCTCAATAGCTAGTATTAACTGAAGTGCCCTGATCATTGATACCGCCGTACAACTGCTCATGCGGACCACGTACGAGTACCCGGACGCTGCGTCCACCAGCACTAGCCACATTCCCCCTTGAAAAGGGCCTGCAAAGTCCACATATATCCTGTCCCATGGCCCCTGCGGTTCCGGCCATGACTTGAAGCTGCTCGTAGGGTTCTTTTGAAAAGCTTGCCACGGATGACAGAGTCTGATCTTATTCTCTATATCTTTCTCTATTCCTGGCAAATAACAGTACTTTCTTGCCAGCTGTTGCCCAGTGCCCCCTGTGGAGTTTTCCCAATACCTGCTGCCGTAAGGGGCGCGGTATCACCACTCTGAGCTGGTCCTGGACTTCTAACAAGACGACCCCTGCTCTCGTCTTAAAATTGTCCCTCAATTTCCAAAACATTTTTCTGTAGGTTGTTGCCCTGTCTCCTGATACCTGTCTTAACGAACTCCCTGATTTCTGCCAGCACCCGGTCGGAGTCCGTATGCGCCGCAATCTTCATTTGGTCCACCGGAAAACTGCTCACTGCCGCCTCTTGCTGCTGATCAATCTGCAAGCATTCCCTCTCCTGGTCGTCGAAAACGCTGTCTGGGCCCACTGGCAATCTGGACAAGGCATCCGTATTTGCTGTGCTGTTCTTCTGAAACAAATTTTATTATTGTAATCAGTTAAGAACAGCGCCCATGTCTGCAGCTTCCGCAGCGTGTTGTCCGGAATTTTCTTCGCCGGGTGAAACAGCTCTACCAGTGGTTTGTGGTCGGCGACTATAATGAAATTGTTGCCATACAAGTATTTATTGAATTTTCTCACTCCGAAAATGACAGCCAAAGCCTCTTTTTCAATCTGTTCGTAACGGCACTGATGCACGTTAAGGGTTTTAGACGCAAATGCGATTGGATGTTCTTGTCCAAAATCATCCTTTTGGGAGAGTACAGCGTCTATCCCATAATCCGAAGCGTCGGTTTCCAGTATTACCGTTCTGCCGGGAGCATAATGCTTGAGCTTGGTTGCTCTGACCAGTATTTCTTTGATCTTCTCCAACACTGAGTGACTCTCTGTAGACCACAGAAACTTTGCTCCTTTCCTGCGTAACGCATTTAGTGGGGCTACTACTTCCGCAAAATCCGGAATGAATTTTGCATAATAATTGGCTTTCCCTAAGAAAGACTGTAAGTGTTTGATGTTCTTGGGCACTGGCAAATTGATAATAGCTTTCAAATTAGATTGTGTTGGCTTAATACCATCTTTATCAATTACATGTCCTAAATACGTGATGCTGGGTCTAAAGAAGTCTCATTTGCTTAGTTTGACTGTAAGCCCCGCCCTTTGCAATTTACGTAATAACCTCTTTAAATTATCCATATGTTCCTCGTTAGATGCACCTGTTACCACAATGTCTAAATAATCCATGCATCTAGGCACCTCTACTATCAACTGTTCCAGAAATATTTGAAAAATGGGGGCCGCGGATGCTACTCCGAAAGGCAGTCTTTCGTACCGGAAGAGTCCAAGAGGCGTATTAACAGTCGGGCATTTCCTCGAATCTTCATCCAAGGGGAGCTGTAGATAGGCGTCCTTTAAGTCTATTTTGGAAAAATACTTGCCTCCCGCTCATTTTTGTAACAATTCTTCCGGCCGGGGAATGGGGTATTTTTCTATCTCTAATTGCAAATTCACTATTAATTTGAAATCGCCGCAAAGCCGTATGCCCCCATCCGCTTTCTTTACTACAAGTGGCGTGGTCCAAGCGCTAGTCTTAACTGGTGTTATAATGCCCAAACTTTGTAATCTAACCAATTCCTTGTTGACTTGCTCTCCGAGTGCTAGGGGCACCGGGCGCGCCTTGCAGCATCTGGAGCTGGCTCCGTCCTTCAATTGAATATGAGCCTCGAACTCCTCTCCCCAGATGATCCTGAAATAAAGCAGAAAACTCCGCACCCAACGCTTCGATTTCTCCAAAAGGTACTGACTCGGACACAATTAACTTGATCTTCAATTTTGAATTGAAAAGCTCCAAACGCGTCCATTCCCATTACATTGGTTGTGTCTGCCCTGTTAACTACTGTCACAAATATCTTCCTTGTCACTCCCTAATATTTTGCCTCTGAAAAGTACCTTTCGTTTCGATTTTGTCTTTGACAAAAGAGCATAAATTTACGCTGCGTCTAACACATTGAGGTGCCCCTATCTTTCTGTACGTTTCCAAATTGATGAGTGTCACCGGCAAGCCTGTATCTACTTGGATTCTTATGGTTTCTTCCGCTATACTTAAGTTCACAAAAATCTTTTTTCTTCCCTCTGCACTCAACACTTCATTCACCATATTCACTTCCATCTCTTCTTCATTAACGTCTTCTCTTGGTCGCCGATCTGCACTCGCTCTCTTATTTTCACATACTGATGTGTATGTGCCCCATCATTCCACAGAAGAAACACTTCGCATTTCTAAACTTGCACTTGTTTCTCGGGTGCGAAATGTCACGAAATTTGCACGACTTGAAACCTTTCTTCGAAATTACCGCCTTTTGTCTAACTTGCTTTGTTTTATCTTTGTTGTCGATAACATCACCTCTTCTTGATGTTCCATCTGCTTAGCTGCCGTAGTCGTGATCTCAAACGTTTTTGCTATTTTTTGCACTTGCAACAACGACGGGTCTTCAAACTGCAATGCCTCTATTCTAATCGTATCCTCTGGTGTGTGCTGAATTATCATGTCCAGAATAAGAGATTTCACATACGACCATCCACATTCACACTTGAAGTTAGTCTCTTTCAAAACCTGTCAACTCTGTGAGCCAGTCTTTATGCGTACTCCCTGGCCGCATTTTGCTACGAAAGAAATTGAATCTGGCTGCCACTACGTGAGGTTTTTTATCGAAATGTCCGGCTAACTTTTCCATGAGTTCTTCAAACTCTACTTGTTCTTCTATTTGCAAAGGAAACAATCTGTTCAATAATTCATACAACTCACTTCCGAGATGCTTAAAAAGAAAGCCCGTTTGTGCTCACCTTCTGTGACTCCGTGATACAAAAAATGTTGCTTCAATCTAGCATAGTACGAGCTCCATACTTCTTTTTCCGGCTCGAACTTTGGAAAGGCAGGTCCTGATCAGGTTGGCTGGTGCGGCTGTCACTGCGTCAGTTGAGAGCTTTGCACCACTTTCGACATCTCTAAAAATTCCTGATCAATTTGCTCTTGTTGTTCCATTAACTTCTTGAATGTTTCTTCCATGGTTTTCTTAATTCTCGTCGCCAGTTAGAACTGTTCAACAAGGAAGTTCTTTCATAAACAATTTTATTATAGCCAAACCACAATCCAAAAATCTAGTCCAGAAATAGAGCCAGGTCAAAAAACAAAGTTCCAGGAGATGTACCTATCCGAAGCAAATTTACAGTCTGCCGGAGAATCCCTACCGTAAATTTGAATAATTGTATTTCCCACTGAATTCACGCACACGTCAACAAGAACTTCAAACTCACACTAAGCACTCTATCAGCTTCCTAAACAGTCACTGTCTACCACCCCGTCCCGGGGTCCTTATATACGCCCTGAGGCACCGGGGCGAGTCTCTCACTTGCCTCCTCCGTGGCGGGGCACATTTGCTGTGATACACAGCAGTATGCACCGGAACTTTTCCAGATATTTTCTAAAGAGCTAACAGTAAGTCGGTATTTAAAAGAAGCAAAATAAATGAAATTCAAAATTATCGCTCAATTTCTCTTTTCTCAGTTTTTTTTATTTATTTTTTTATTTATTTACGTCAAAAAAACAGTTAAAAACTGCGTATGACGTGCTATGGGGAAAAGTGAATTGTGTGCACATTTTCAAAATTCTGCGATCCCTACACCAAGTCATATACTACTTAAATTTTGAATTTTTGAAAGGGAGAAAAAAACAAAAAATCCCATGTAATAAAACCTATTTTCAAGGATAAACAAGCAATAAATTTTGAATTTTGAAAGGAGAAAAAAACTCCCATGTAAAAATCCATTTTCAAGGATAAATAAGCAATAAATTTTGAATTTTGAAAGGGGGAAAAAACAACAAAAAAACTCCCATGTAATAAAATATATTTTCAAAGAAAATAAGCAATAAATTTTGGCTCTTATTACTTCCTGCCGCGACAACATGGAAACGATAATTTGAATAATTGTATTTCCCACTGAATTCTAGAAGACGTGCACAGAAATGAAGTTACATTTATGTCCAGAAGCAAAACAGTTTTAAAAAATAGTAGAGATGCTTTTACGTTCGGATGGAAATCTTTCTCGGTAAACACAGGACGCGTTTTCAGATTGCCAAAATGGATTTCGAAAATCAAAATCTACGGAAACAGCCATATTTTCTTTTCTTAAAGACGGCGCATCATCTATGGATCAAAAGGAAACACCTATCGGAATATTTTTAGATCTTTCAAACGCTATTGACGTCATTGATCATAATGACTCTCTTGCTTGCAAAGAAAAGAAAATATATTTTCAGTGGAGAAAAAATTCTGTAACTTGTTTCTTGATAGTAGAATAAAAAAGAATCTGGAAGTTTCTCAATAGAGTCTGGATTAACATAAACTTGTCTTCGGATGTGTTGAATCATTTATTCTGCTTTTAAGAAAGAATGTTTTGTGGATATTAATTTTGTTTTTTGTTGAATATAATGTTTGTTAATTATGTTTAATTTTGATCATTAATTTTTTTGTGTTAATCTGTAAATTTTGTTTTTCTTAGTTGATACAAAATATCGATTCTATTGTTTGAAATTCGAATAACAAATTTTATATTTCGAGGATGAACTGTTACAGTAGAAGTATATTCTTTCACTGATATTCCGTCTTTAGCTACAATACAATTGCTTGTTCTTTTGTGGGAAATATATCTCTTGAGGTTGCGGTAACTCATGATATTTTCGACGTGAAATTAATCATGATGTTGGTGATTTAGTGATTTCCCTGCAGTTAGAACAATTCACTATAAAAACCTGTAGCACCGATTCTATAGGTTGTTTGATATTTTTGTATATGCGGGATAGAGATCAGCATATTTCTTAATAACAAATCCCGCGTTGCAGTTTATTATTCGTTATTGTAATTGAACGGTAATCTATGAAACTATTAAGAATAACACTTATATCGTTCCACTATGAGTTCAAACATTAAAATTCAACATTCAGAATTAGCTTTTCGCTAATGTATGTTCGGCCCCTTGATCCTCCCCTTAAATTTTGATTTTGTGTCAGCTGGTTTATTCAACATCAGAATTAGCTTTTCGCTAATGTATGTTCGGCCCCTTGATCCTCCCCTTAAATTTTGATTTTGTGTCAGCTGGTTTATTCTAAAGCAGGCTAAACATTGATTTTTGAGAAAACTACAAGAGCCTAAAATGTAGGATTAGATCATTTAACTTATTTGATTTATTTATTTAGTCAAAAATAGTCAAAAACTGTATGTGACGAATGGGGGAGAAAATCATCTGCGCACGCTTTCTTGAGTTTCAGAATCCCTTCCCAACAATTTAACTATTAATAGTTGAAAGATGAATAATAATAATAATAATAATAATAATAATAATAATAGTAATAATAATAATAGTAAAATAATAATAGTAATAATAATAGTAATAATAATAATAATAATAATAATAAAAAAGCGAGAGATTAACATTTCAAAAACTATATATTGTCGTTGCCGAATAATAGTAAACTTATTTTTAACGGTAAACGAACGAACAGATTTGATTTTTCTGTATTGTTAACAATATAGAAACTCAACCTAAGCTCTACTATCACTACAAGCAAAAGAAAAGTTCAACAAAACGTGCTCATAGTGAAGCTACATTTACGTCCAGAAGCAAATCAAGGGGCCATCTCAGCATTTGCTCACTGGATCAGGGAAACTGGACAAAAACTCGACCGAGATGGGAGTCATTGACCCGGAAACTGAAGTACATTACTTGTTACAGGCATTTAAGTGGTTTTTTAAAATAACAATGCAAATGTAATTCATTATACTATATCTTGGTTTTGTTAAAGTAAACATTATTTTTCTTTCTGACGATCAGTATAGTCTCTAATTGTATAGAAACAGTTTTGCAGCAGAAAAGATTTTACTTTTAACTTAAATTTGTGTACCAATTTTAATTGTTTAATTTCATGTTCAATGTTTCATGTGTTGTGAAGTAACGTACATGTATTGCGTGTGAATTTCTTGTAGTGAGCTGTTGATACAAACAGTTGATGATCATGATTTCTACGTTGAGTGTTGTAACTATAAATATCAGTATTACATGAAAATAAGTTCCCAGTTTAGTAAGTCAGTTTTAACAAATACTACAGACTCCTAAATAAATAGGCAAGGCAATGGTAAGATTCCAAGCTCAATGAAAAGAGGCTTGCACGGAACACGTAGATTTTATTTTCATTAATCGGATAATTTTCTTTTGCAATCTGAATGTCCGGGCACTAAAGGATGAGCTTCCCCAGAATATTATACCATATCTCAGGCGGGAATGTACATTTGCAAAATACACGCAACGAGCTGCATGAAGGCTGACAGAATTAGAAAGAATTCTGAATACATAACATAATGAGTTTAATTTAGTGTTTAATTCTGTTATATGTACATTCCATTTGAGGTTTGATTAAATTGAGAGACGTAGAAATTTTGTTACTTCAACATCAGCTAATTGCATATTGTTCATTTTCAAAGGAGCATACGATTGCAGATTTGAAATGCAAAATTGCGTTGAGACAGTTTTTCCTTCGTTAACTATTAATTTGTTATTACAAAACCAATTTGAAACTTCTGAAATTGTACTATTAATTTTTTTTTTTCAAAGAACATTCGTGTCATCGGCAAACAGAACTGTTCTTCCATTTTGAATAGATGAGGGCATATCGTTTACGTACAACAGAAAGAGGATAGGACCTAAGTTCGAACCCTGTGGGACCCCATGTTCAATTGAACATGGCAAAGAATTGGAAAGATAAGTAAATAATGTACTTTCGTGTCAGTACGATATTTCTACTCTTTGAGATCGATGTTTAAGGTACGAGGTAATCCAATCTAAGGCAATACCACGAATTTCATGAGAATGTACTTTTGAGACAAGATGTTATTGTTTATAACGTCAAAAGCTTTCGAAAGATCTAAAATATCCCAATGGGTTCTTCATTGTGGTTTATTGATGAAGCAACATCTTTTAGGAAAGAAAAAATCAGTTTCCGTAGATTTTGATTTTCTGAAACCGTGTTGTGAGTCCGAAAACGCTTCGTTTTTCCTGAGAAAAGTTTCCATTCGCGTATATAACAGCATCTCTAATATTTTTGAGAAAACTGACGAAAGAGAAATTGGCCTGTAATTTTGAATTTCATTTTTGTTTCCTTTTTTAAAAAAGTGGCTTAATTTTTGCTGTTTTGAAAATATCTGGAAATATTCCTGTGCACAAGGAAGCATTGAAAATGTGAGTTAATGGGTGTATAATGGCAGGTGCATATGTTTTTAATAAACAAGCCGGAAATTCATCTAAACCAGATGAATATTTATTTTTTAGTTTACTGACTATTCTGAGGATTTTGTTAGAAGAAGTTTCGTAAATAAACATCGTGCTGAATTTTTTGAGAAGCATAAGATGTTGAATTTTGTGATTTTAGTCCCTTCGTGAGATCAACCGCAATTCTAGAAAAGTCTTGGTTGAAGATATTCGCAACTTTTTCTGGATTGCTTGTTTCTCTTTCAGTATCATTTAAAACAACATTCTCTCTGAAATGTCGTGATCACGTGGTCGCATTTTTACGATGTTCCACATTGCTTTAGTTTTGTTTCTAGCGTTCAAAATATCCTCATTATTTTTGTCTAAACTATTATCTTTCTTAAAATTCTTTTATATTCTCGGAAGTAGTCATGGAAACCGGGTGATACGTTATGATATTTAGAAATAAAGTAGAGCGTACGTTTGTTTTTACATGATGTTCTAATTTCTTGTGTGATCCAAGTATTACTTTTTCGTGAAATGTTTAATTTTCTCTTTTTAATAGGAAAGCACGCGTTAAAGAGAAGGCTTTGAGAAACATATATTATATTTTTCATTTGTGTCAATAGCGTTATAAACTGCCTCCCATGATTCCTTCAGCAAGTAGTCCGTAAATAATTTCATGTTAACTTTAGTAAATGCGTGTTATATTTATTGTGTCAGTATTCGTGTTATTAGTAATTGTAAGAATTTGTGCATCGTGGTCACTGTAACCTAGATTATTCGTTATTATTTCATATCTAGTAGTAGTTTTGTTACTTATAACTTGCTGTTTGTGATTTAAGAGTATTCCGTGTAAGGTACGTTCACTATAATATCTAAATTAAAAGAATGAATTGAATTGAGAAACTGCTCTTTTTCGTGGGATTCGCTCAGAAAATCAATATTGAAATCTCCACTTACAACAATGGATTTAAAAGAGAGATTACTAATTTTGTTCATAGTTATCTCTAGATTTTCTACGAAATTGAAATAATCTAAAACTCGCTTTGTCTGTAGATGCAAAGGAAGATGATTTTGAGCGTAGTAAGATGTATGACAGTTATTTCAAAAACTTTTTCAACTGCATATAAATTGAATTGTGACAAGAAGGTAAAATCAATATTATTTCTTACGTAAATACACGAACCTCCGTAAGCAGGGTCGTTATTTGATTCCCTCGCTCTATAATAAGATCCTGCAAGGTAAAAACTAGGAATTTGGAGTATGTTTAGATCATTATGAGATAACCAAAGTTCTGTAAAGCAAAGAACATCTATTTGACTCAGATCATTCTGTAATGCTGCCTCGATAAATTCAATTTTATTTGAAAGAGATTGCACATTATGATGCATTATTTGAATCTTTTGCATGTACCTACACGGATGCTTTTCTACTGCATCTGACTGTAGTTGCTATTTATTTATCTCAGTTTTACCTCGATTGCGTGGTCGAAGGAAGTATCGTGTCCCAGCAGTGTTAGGAGGTGAGGAACGAGGGGTTACAGATGTAGGGGAATGAATAATGGGAGACGTAGACAAGGATTAGGTTCAGGGGATAAGATAATTGGGTCCAAAGGGGTTCCGGAGGATGGAAGAGAACTAGGAGATGTAGGTGGGGATGAATCTTGGATAGGATACTGCTGAGGTGTAAGGATGTGTTTTGCGAGTTCGCTACCGACTGCATGTTTTCCGACAAGGTTCAAGTGAAGACCATGCCGGATGAAGTGTTTTTCTGAGAGAAAGTTAAGCTCAAATAATTTAACATGTGTGCCTCTCAGATGCACTTTTAATTTGTTTGCGTGTCTAATTTTGCACAGTGTTGGTTTGTTGTACCAGAAGGGCAGAGTCGAGATTACAATGTTCGTGTTTTGGGCGGCACGTTGTAGTTTGTCAACATGTTGCTCAGGTGTAAAGTCACCACCCAAATTGATGTCATTCTGCCCTCCTATGATGATGACTTTATCCCGTTTGGTGAGAGTTTTTGTGTGGATGTCCAATTCACTGATCACGCCTCAAACATGGTTGTTAAGTACTAATATTATGAAGATATTTAATTTTTCTGCTTCATCCCTTCAAGCAATAGGTGTGCTGGAACTTAGCGTACATAATAACAAATATAATAAATAATGAAGAGCTTGGCGAAAATATTTTATGAGATATCTTTCCAATTTCTTTCTGAACCGACTCTCATTAAATAATAATTATTACGCTGCAGTTAATAAAGCGATAAATGTCAAAACTTCCTTCCACATCTTCAATATTACAATTTTGGTTCTTTGATTTTGGTCAGAATAGGAGAAACACACTTTCGGTTCTCCGCACATTTCCCATCTCCGCTCACACTTGAGCCACACTCAGCCCACAGCGCCTGAGATGTGGCATAATATTCTGGGGAAATACATCTTATAGCTCCCAGACTTTTAGATTACGAAAACCAATTGTACGAATGTACTGTACCTAATCCCACCCACGTTATTCTTGTAAGCCTCTCTTCATTAATCTAGGAATTTTACCATTACCTTATCTGTTGATTTACAAATCAGTGGTTTTTGTCAAAAATGACTTGCTTAAGGGCGGGAATATATTTTCAGAAAATGCCGAAGTCTATTACTATAACACTCGACGTAGAAATCATATTCATCAGGTGGCAGTATCAACAGCTCATTACAAAAAATTCACATACAATATATGTACATTATTTTACAACACTTTGCCAGATGACATTAAACGATTAAATTCAATAGAAAAGTTTAAATCCCAAGTGAAATCGTTTCTGCTGCATAACTGTTTCTATACAATTAGGGACTATACTGAGCATCACAAGAAAAGTAACATTAATTTTAACAATGATACATAATGCATTATTTACCATTTGAACTGTATAAATGTGTATAAACAACCTGTAATAAGTATTGTATTGCAGCCTCCAGGCAATACCCTCTAGAGAAGAAGGCTTGAGAGTACTTTCAAAATGGCGGACGGAAAGGGCGACTAGCTAGAAACCTTTCTTATGCAGCCAGGGGCCGAGTTTACAACTCGGGTTACTAATAGAATTTTTGGTAGCCTTCTCAATATTTTTCTTTACATTGGGATTCACTTATTGGTAGTTAAAACAATTAGAGATAAGCGTAATTTTCACTTTGTGTCATTTAAAAATTACCTGTAAATTATATCCCTCCGAAAAATTATATTAAAAATTTAATATATTCTAATTGCATTATACAATAAATTTTTTTTCTTTTAATGACTCTTACCAGAAATTCGGTAAGACTCTTACCAGATAACCTTGTACAGACGAATGAAAAAAAAATTTAATATATGAGCAATTGTCTAAGACATCCACAAATGTGTATACAAGAAAACTCTCCTTTACTCGACTACTAAACCACATTTTACTATACCTCTATCAAGGGGATAAGAAATGTATTTGCTTACCTATGTCCTGAAAGCAATATATTAGTTCATGAAATAGGTAACAAAAAACAAAATTATAGTAAAAAAAATTATTTTTGTTTTGGCCTAGAAAATACAATTTTTTTTCTTTTCGTTGGGTTCATAATTGTGGAATTTCTCTTTTTACAATAATTATTTAAAAATACATATGTGGAGATCCACAGCAATTTCTTGCAAAGATATTCTTCAGTGTGACCATCGTCACACACATTTGGTTCCCAAAGAAGTTCCATTAAATCTACCACGGACTTGGTAATGTTTAATACTATTTCCCTTTGATTTGAGAGATTCAAGAACTCTTTCTCCAGTTCATTAGTTAACTTACTAACAACTAAATAATTATACAAAATAACATTAGACACTACATTGCTTGCTGCTCTACTCTACTTCATCCATTATTAATGTAACATACTTATCATTCTCCGAATTGGAAAATTTACTACTTATGTAGCCTAAAAACTGTTCTTTACTTTGCTTTAAATGTGGAGCATATCCAAAAGAAGTACATTTTCTAATAGTACTTTCATGAGGCAATATTATGTAACCACTGCTCCTCATGTATCGGTAGCAATGAGGCGAAATGCCTTGCACTAATGCATAGAAAACAAGGGCTGTATTTCCTTACTTTGGTAAGTAAGACCTTGACTTGCTCTGTAATAAATAGCAGTGGGTTTTCAAACGATGTTCCACATCCACAGATTTCAATAGTTCTAATATTAATAACAACACATTTTTCACTGATTCTTCATTATTTCCACAAATACTATAATCTTCGACTCTTTGCAAAATACTGTTTAGTGCATCAATGCTATGAACGCTATTAGGAACACTAAAATTGTTAAAAGAATCTACTTTAACATCCTTTATATATACACTCAAATCTAATGCATGCTGACCTGAACAGAACAAATTATTTTTGGAGACGGGAAAAAGTTCACATGCAAAAATGCAACGCAGTTTTCTTTGTCAATTTTATTCCAAAATTTGCCGAGGGTCACTAAATTTAGTTTTGTCTTCAATTCCTCAAAAATAGCAAATTCCCTTGAGGACACAAAATCAGTATATTGTGCAGCACTTTCCATGATAGCAAGCTGCAGCTGTTGGCACTCCCTCTTCCTCTTCTTTTCCTCAGGATTTTCTCGTCTTGTTGTCTTCTTAGAAAGATATTCTGGGCAATTTGGAAAATGCTAGGCAGCTTCTGGTGCAAGGCGAGGTTTCTCTAGTCGGAGTGGTATTTGTTGTCCATCTTCTGAATAAAATAAGTTTCCCTCATTATATCTGATGGAGTGAAATGCAATTCACACACCTGCAAAATAGAGATTACCAATAGTTAGCACAAGTTCATGTTTAACCTCAAATTTTCAACTATAATATAATTAAATACATCAACAATTAAACAAAGTAATATATTAAAATGTTGCTTATAAAGAACATTTACATGCAATTCACAAAAGTTTGTTTTTATGCGGATATATGCATATATTTTTTATCAATTATCACACAGCCCCCTAACATTGAGTAGCACAGCCATTTATTGTAATGAATGCAGTGTTTTAACTGATAAGTGATTTTACTTACCACAGAATTCTTCGTAGGCACATAATTCTCTCTACAAATAGCAGCGAGCCACTTGCTATGCCACTTGCACTATTTCTTTCTCAGCTGGAAAGTGAAAAACGGATACACGGTTTGCTTTATCATAATTTCCCCTGCAATTCGGAACACAACATTTTCCAACCATGTCGAAAATGTGTACTTAACTGCACAATGAGAAATTAATCAGCTATCCCCTAACACTCGCAACACACAACAGCACAGAGAAGAAAAAACTGTACATAACACGGACTGCATGGACCAATTTGTATACAAGCACACGTGCAGAACATGCGACGAGAACTGGTTCGTCGGCCCTTTCCGTCCGCCATGTTGAAAAATTTCGAGAACAGCGCTGTGGCCTTCTACTCTAGGAAGTATTGCTCCGGGTCAATGACCCCCATCTCGATCAGGTTTTCGTCCAGTTTCCCTGATCCATTGAGCAAATGCTGAGATGCTCCCTTGTTTTGCTTCTGGACATAAATGTAACTTCATTATCTGTGCTCGTCTTCTAGAATTCATTGGGAAATATAGTTATTCAAGTTATTGTTTCCATGTTGTTTCGGCAGGAAGTATTGACGAAGGACATCATGGATAAGATCCCAAAATTTATTGCTTATTTATCCTTGAAAATAGATTTTATTATATGGGAGTTTTTTTCCCTTTCAAAATTCATGTAGTATATGACTTAGTGTAGGGATCACAGAATTTTGAAAATGTGCACAGAATTTACTTCTTCCCATATGACGTCATACGCATTGTTTTTTTGACATATAATAAATTAATAAATGAATATTACTTTTCCTCTCTCTGACAGCCTCTCACAGCTGAAATGGATTCCGGTAATTGAGCCACCCACCTGACAGTCACGAGTTTGGAATGGAATAAACAGAGAAAAATGAAAGTCGCTGCAGCTCATGATCAGGTCGCCTCGTCCGGCGTCTTGACATGTCAGCCACGGTTGGCTTGAAACGCAGGTGCTGGTGCTGTGTGCACAGCTGTCTTTGAAGTTGGTGCGCCCACTCTATATTGAAGTATACGGAGCAGCGAGGCTCTACCCACTCCACTGGACATTAGTCACGAGAGTGAGTCTAGGAAGGGCGGCCTGGCGCCAGGAAAGATAAGATATTGGACTGTGATTGCGCTTAGAGACTGTGACCGCTACGCTGACCACGCTGTGTGCTGCGTTTTTCCCGTTGGATAATTGTTGATCGAGCCATAAACGGGCACATCTTCTGCTGCTAAGTAATACGGCTACGAAAATGGTTCTCTCTTTACTGGGGAGTGCAAACCTGGCACTTATACTGTATACTGGATACTTCCTTTTTTATTGCAACGCTTGAGAAGCACAATAAACTTTGTAGAAACATGTCTCCCTCCTTTTCCATACACTTCACTTGGCAAATTACCACAAGAGTAGGCACTCCCAGAGCTATATAGTTAGGAAAATATATTATTCATGTCCTTTGCGTAATTACTTTCATCTAAAATAATCTATAAATGAAGCTTCTAATACAATGAATTAAAATTATATAACATACTAATATCAGTATATTAAGAATTAAGAACCTAGCAGCGGCGCGCTATCCGTTAAAATCAATCAAAACAAATTATATTTGGTTAAGATGGTGTAAAAGTATTCGTATTCCTAGAAATTGGAATTCTCGTTTATATCATTTTTAATTTCTAGCTTACTACAACGCAGTATAACGAAAGTTAGGTAATTCGGCAAATACGGCAATTTTTTTGGCAGAAAATTTCTTTTTGTGGGCCCCTTATACCGTAAACGTTGATAATATTATTCATGTGTGTATCAAATTACTTTTTCTAACTCGTGTTGTCAGAATTCTCATTTAGTAGATCCTTGATACCGAAAAATTCGTTTTCGATTTCAATTTTTGTTCTCAAATATGTCTCCAAATTTTCGGAATACTTTTTTCTCGCATAGAGCAAAGTACGTTTGTAATAAGGGAACAATTGTTTCAATCTTATCTTATAATCTTCTATTATAGTGCTACATGTCCATGTACACTGAATAATGACATAATGCCATTTTACTGTACTCTTTTGATTTTTCAAAATTACACAAATGTACCTTTTTTAAGTGTCTCTTACTTCATTAGTATTTGCATTACGAGTGTTTTTAAAATAATTTGAGAGTACCAGAGTTTTAAACTCTTGTTAAGTTCATGGACAATCGGAACGTGAGTGGAACTCGACTCTGTGCGCATCCGAGAAGGTGGTACGAGAATTGGGGCACCGTGAGGAGGAGAGCTGCGTCAGGGGAACGCCGCGAGCCGTGCGAGCCCACCGCCGGCGCCGTCGCTTCAGTACGAGCTGGACGGATTGCTGCCTTTCGCCCCGGAGCGAACCGCCGAGGCCATCGACCACGACCACGACCCCGACTCCGATCCTGCGAGCACGCCGCACGGTGGTCTGAAGAGGGCCGAAACGCGTGCATAGGCACCAAATTTTATTTTGTGAAAAACGGTTATTTCTTGGTAAATGTCAATTCTACATAATTCAAATGACTAGAAACCAGGAAAAATAATATTTTTTATCAATGCTTACAGCCATACGACGCCCTCAAAGCCAAGCGTTTCAGCCGAAGAAAAACTCAGCCACCCAAGCAGTGAAAATATATTTGATTGTTTGTTGTTTATAAGTTTTTTCCTAATCAACTTTTCAACTTCCAGAAATTATATGCCCTCTCATATACCTTTCTAAATATATTAAAGCAGTTTCAGTGTCGTTTTTTTTCATTAAATTAATTGTTACGTAATTAAGGTATGTAAAAACTGCTCATTCTTTTGAATAAGTAAATTTTCACAGGCGATTAAAAAAACAACCAAAACCACATCCCCAAAATTAATACATATTTTTAAGTGAACATTATTGAAAAATTTTCAGTTGAAATCAGCTGCCCCGATCCACCCCTTTCAAAATTATGACCGTTTAAAGTTTGCATTAAGTGTTTGGAAAAAGCACCATTATTGAAAATTCAAAATTTAACTTCATATCTTAATTTAAAATTTATTATCTTCTCAACTTTCAGATTTTCATTAATTACATAACATTTTCAATATCTTTTCAAAATTATTCCTTCTTTCAATTTACCAAATTTCTGTGTTTTTCAATAAATTTAAACATTGGAAATTGAGATCTGTAGAACTGAAACATGCAATAAGTGAATTTTGACGGGCAATAACATTAAAACATCTGAACATATCTTGGCCAAATTAATACATGTTATTAAGTGAACAATTGTAAATATTTTTACATTGATAACAACCGCCTTGGTCAACGTCTCTCAAAATGGCGTCCATTTATAGTTTACATCACGAGGATGAAAAAGGGGACATGTGCGCCATTCCCAGAACTATGTGATCTTTGACGGACAATTACACAAAAACGATTAAAAACACTTCTTTGAAATTAATAGCTATTATTAATTGGACATTTGTTGATGTTTTTACATTAACAACAGCCGCCCTGGCCTACCTGTTTAACAATAGTGACCATTTAAAGATTACATGATGAGGATTGAAAGAAAGCGCCTTACCAAAAGTAAGTGATTTTTGACGGGCAATTACAAAAAAACAACTAAAACACTTCCATGAAATTAATAAATATTATTAAGGGGACATTTGATAAAATATTTTTGTTAATACAGTCGCCTCGGCCTGCCTTTTCGAAAATGGCGAAGGTTTAAACTTTACTTGACCAGCTTTGAAAGAATGTGCCATTTCTAATAACTAAGTGATTTTTAACGGGCAATTAAACAAAAGGAAGTAAAAACACTTTCATGAAATTAATAACTATTATTAAATGAACATTTGTTAATATTTTTTCGATAATATCAGCCACCTCGGCTAGCCTCTTTTAAAATGGCGACCGTTCTAATTTACATAACGCGGTAATAAAAAAAGCGCCATTCCCAAAACTAAGTGATTTTTGACGGGCAATTACACAAAAATAACTAAAAACACTTCCATGAAATTAATAAATGTTATTAAGGGGAACTACAATTCCAGAAAGTCTGAAGTCATTTTATCAAGGCGTTCTCCAGATATTTATGAAAACTGGTTTATTTGATTATTTTGTTATCACAACAATGGGTTCCATTGTATACATTTCTAAACGTTTTGCATGCAATTTGTACCGTTTCTTGTATCTTCTTAACTCGCGGTTCGATTTTCCTGATTTTCGCTTTAGATTTTTCCTGAAATTATGTTATGACCATTGTTTATATTGCCCTTTCACGCTTTTCGCATTTTCCGCTAATTTCTGAAAATTATATGTCCGCGGCGTCGTCGTTTGTTGTTTCTTCTGTAGTTTAATGTCTATCTGATGAAATAAAATTTCGCTCTCGGGATGTGCGCGTTCTGGGATAGTTGCAAATCATTACAGTAGCCTTAATTATTTCATTGTGCCACCTACATCTTTTTCTTCCGCTCTTTCTACTTCATTCGACCATTCCAAGCATAATATCCTTTTCTAGAGATTTTGTTTGACTCATAGTATGTCCAAAACATTTTATTTTCAATTTTTTGGCTTTGGGTTTTAGAGAAAGTTCTTTTTTCTTTTCAAATTTTCGGCCTTTTTCAATGTTCAGCTTTCACACCCACACAATAGGATTAGAAATACCATTTTCTCGATTATTTGGATTTTGGTCTTACGCAGGGATTGATTTCTGACGGAACGGCGTTCCTGTACCTCCTGTACCTATTAAAAATATATAACCATTTCTATTAAATTAATAAATAATTTGGAGCGCGTTCCGGGACCTAAAATTTTATCAATCAAGCACTGGACTTACGTGATATGCCTATACATTTTATGAATTTGTGTAACTTTCTTTCCGCTGCTTTCCCTAAAATTATTCCTCTCTTTAGTTCTTCCGTACGGTATCCAGAGTTGTAATTCATAAGTATTTAACGTCTTGTCACTTCACCGTTGATGTTCAGGTTTCCTTTTACCAGTTGATATAAATGTTGTTTTCTTTAAATATAATTTAAGTCCCGCTTTCTTGTTCTCTTCCGCTGCTTTGATCAGTAATGAGCGTGGTGCCATCAGCATATCTCAAGTTGTTGATTTGCCTTCCTCCAATTCTGACGCCTATGTCCATTTCCTCGATGTTTGCCATTCTCAAAAACTATTCTGTATGCATCCTTGGTCCTGTATCCCCACAATCCTGGTGACAGTACGCATCCTTGTCTCACTCCTTTGTTAAAAGGTAACTAGCTGTTTGCCCTACGCTTGTTCGTCATTTTGTATCTTGACTCGTGTAGAGTGACTTCATAAGTACAATGAAGGGTATTGACACCCCCGTCTTTTGTAGCGACAGCCACATTAATTCATGGTCAAGGCAGTCAAACACGCTTGAGTAGTCGCGAAAGCACATGTATACTTGTTTTTTTAATTAAATACTTTTCTGAGAGAACGTACATAGTCACTTTATAGAACTGTTTAGTTGATATACTGTACACATGTACACAATAATACACAGTAAAAATGAGGATAACCCCTCTGGGCTCCTCAATGGGACATCAGCGTTGGGCGTTTAGGAGTTTATTGCTGGTGATTAGTGAATTGTGAAATTCTCCGCGGTTCTTCCATGATCCATTTCAGGTTAGTTATTTGATCTCTTGTTCATCTTCCTTTTCTAATCATAGCCTGTTGTACAGTCAATTCTCTTTGGAGATACGGTTCTAATCTTTTGTTAATTATTTTAAGGATTATCTTACCAACATGCGGGATGCAACTGTTTTGTTATTTGCACAATCTCGGCTGTCGCCTTTCGTTGGTAATGGAATAAACATAGTGCGTTTCCAATCTGTTGATCGCTCTTTTCTTTTCGAGATCACATTGCATAATTGTGTTAGTTTCGCCATGATTTCTTCCCCTGTGTCTGAGTAAATCGATTAGGATATTATTTATATCCGGAAACTTCTCATTTTTCAGTTGTTTTGTCGCCCAATGCATTTTCTCAACAAAAAACTCTGGTTCATCTTCGTAATCATCAATGTTTCCCCACTCCTCTACTTGAAAGTTCTTCTGATATAAATACTTCGTGTATTCTTCCCATCTTTTCATGTGTCATCTTTTGTTGTAATTATTTTGCCGTTCTCACCGTATTCCTAGGGACCGAATAACGAAATAATAGCAGTAAAGGTATTTATACCGGTATAGAAATACCTTTACCTCTTTACTTTTTTCAAAATACCTTTGAAAATGGATATTTTTAGAGGTATTTTACCTTTATCCGATGTCTATACCGGTAAAATACCTTTATTTAAAGGTATTACATCGATATTCTCTCATCAAAATACCGGTATTTTCGAAAATGCCGGTATTTCAGTAGAATCATATAGGTATTTGGGGGAAATTCATTGTGTTTTTTTCGCTGAGATGGCTCAGAGGAACAACTATTGACACGGCAGAGTTTCTGACCGGGAGGTCCTAGGGTTCCAGTCCCCAGGGTTGCATATTTTCGACACTAGGCATATTCTAGCTAGGTGGAGTCCTGCCGTTGACTGGGGAACAATTCTAATGGTCGGGTTTCCTGAACGGTAGTTTACTATGATTTCTTCGATCATTACCTTGACGTAGGGAGTAGTTTTTGATAACTGGAATCCTCACTCATATGCAAAGCGCCCAGTACTTGAAAACTTTCCTCTTTTGCTCTAAAATACTCCCGCCGCAGCGTTAGAACAGCTGCCCTGGCTGGGCCGCTGCATGAAGCGAAACTCCCTTCGCCAAATACCCTAAGGAATGCGGTTGCATCCGCTCGGCCCCCGCGCCGAGGAGACGAAGGGCCACGCCGTCTCAGGACGTCATCCCGCACGCGGAAAAGGTGCGTCATGACGTCTCCAGATGATATCCCGCAGGTAAAAGCCCAATAAGTAATTCTTATTCCTTGTGAACGGTCAGTACTTTGTCGTGTGTTTAATGATTTTTTTCACGTAGTGTTTCCAAGGAAAATGTGGGAAGAAAAACTACAAATATTGTTTATAAATATTTTAAATATGATCCTTCAAGGAACACCTGGCAGTGCTTGTTGCTCAATTGTATTCATGTTGTGAAGGTATGAACTTTTAATTCGCGAACATGTGAAATTCCGCGTGAGATCAGCCAAAAATTTGCACTCACTAATCTGACTCCCCTTCACTCCATCCATAACTAGTGAAATTGTCTTATAGAACCATATTTTGACTTATAAAATATTTATGAACAACACGTGAAATGTCAACAATCCTTCTCTTTATGATTTTATTGTTATTTACCATGTTAGTAGAAAATTAGTCATTTACCGTTTATTTAGAGGGAAAGGTACATACACTTGATTTCTAGTATTAAAAACGTTTTATAAAAAGAAAGGCATTTCCAAACCATAGATTTTAAAAAGCATTGGCTCTGACTTCCTGTTTTGAGTCTCGATGGGTTGGGGTTCCTTGGACCTGCGGATTTTCTCCGGCCGCTCGAGAAAAAACAATAAGCAGCTTTTCCAGGTATTTTTCTAATCCTCACTTGGAATATTTAAAGGAATAACGGTTCAATTACCTGATATTATTGCCACCTCATAATATAGAGAATCAGTCTGATAGCTACTGATCACGAATTAGACATGAAATTGTTCTTTCTGTATGTGAAGCCTTTTGCTTCAATATTGCTATTTACTGTTCAATTTGCGTAACATATTATCCTAAATGGAATAATTCTGGGTCATGGAAGTGAAGGTGTCTTAGTGACATTACCGAGCGTTCGAGAAAACAAAAAAAAGAACAAAAAGAAAAAAATCACGAAACATGAATCGTTCAAACTGTAAGGTAAGGAAGCCTGATATATTTTTTAAAAATGTGTCAAAAATAATTGTTTTTTGATAAAAGGAGGAAAAAATGAAGGCGTTCTTTTTTCACCAAACGTGTGAATGGATTTGTATAACATTCTTTAAGTTGGTATATCCTTATTTTAATAATAAATAAATTATAGAATTTTTTATCAAAATTTGGAATAATGGATTTGTACAAAAAGCTGCACAAAACAGATGCAAGAAAATGAATGTAAATTTTCAATAAATATAAATATAATAATAATATAATAATTCATAAAATAGATTTTTATGAATTTCAATAAAAAGAATTTATTTTCCATTCAAATCAGGATATGTCCAGCAGTCATTCAATCAAAGCATGACTTGTCCTTCGCGTTCATTCAAAACTAGACATATCCGACACGCAACTCGGTCTAAAATTCACCCAAACATAGAATATTTAAATTTTATATTAATAATATATTAAGCGATCCTTATTACATAATTAAGAATTGAGCACACATAAAATATTTTCATAATTTTGATGCTATCATATTTTTTTGATTTTCTCGAAAAGAAGGTGGACATGTTACGTTTTAAATGTTTGCTCCTCATGTCGCGCTCCTTTCTTTCCTAGCCCTGCGCCGCCAGGGCACGCGCTCAAGTGTACAGTGAACCCTCTGACCTGGAAGCCGGCGGCGCTAGCCGAATTCGTTTACTACGCTCCGTGAAGTCACAAAGGTTAAGCGAATTCGAGACTCGCGGGTTCTTGGTTGGGTGACCGGCCAGGAACCCCGGGATCTAACGGCGTCGATCCCCTGGCCGAAGGGATAAAAGGCACTGACCTGACTTCGACGTGACGAGACTTGACTTGAGAAAGGAAAATAAAGCACATTAATGCAGGATTACTCCTCAGTGCAAAGCGCTCAACGCCCCTTAAGGGGCATGCGTTGCGTCAAGATGTAGACGCAAAAAAATTAAAAATAAGAAAGTAGAGTCGCACCTCTGGCACACTGCTGTTCTGATAGCGTGACTTTCCTGACCTCCGCAGGCATCTCGCCGCGTTCTTCAGCGGGCTGCGTGCTACACTAGAGCAATTCGATATGCCCAACCGTAGGAAGAGGGCGGTGAGCAGTTTTCAGAGGGCGAGAACATTGTGGAAAGACGAAATGGAGATTATATTTACTCTATAACAATTAGTGGAATCATTCGCGTTTCCTTAATTATTAGTAACCAAGTAATATAAATAATATATAATATACAAAGGGTGTTCAGAAAGAAACGGGAATTTTGTTATTGCGAGTGTAGTAATAGTCTGGTTCACGAGATTGTTTTTTTAGTTGTGTTGGTAAACATCTGGAGTGAATCTGTACACTAGTTCCACTTTTGGATGGTTAGTCTTTCGTGAGTTGCGAAGAAGGTTACATGTGTTTGCTTAGTAGTGGCGATTTTTAATTAGTTGAAAAAATGAATCAGAGGATTTGCATTAAATTTTGCTTAAAGAACGGAATAAAATGTAACAAAGTTTTAGAAATGTTGAAAACTGCTTTTGGTGAGTCTGCTATGAGCAAAACAAGGGTAGTGAGTGGTACAAACGGTTCCAAGATGGCCGTGAAGACGTGGAAGACGACGAGCGTTCTGGACGCCCCAGCACATCAACAACAGCTGGAAATATGGAATAAGTGCAAGAAATAATTATGAACTATCGCCGAATTACAGTAAGAGAAGTTGCTGAAGATGTTGGCGTATCAATTGACTTATGTCATGAAATAATTTCGGATGTTTTGGGTATGAAACGTGTGACAGCAAAATTTGTGCCAAAGGTGTTGAATTTCGAACAAAATCAGCGGCGACAGAAACAGCGGCGAAGTTTCTTTGACGTGGAAACAACGGTTCAGTCGTCCCAGTGGAGGCATCCTGTATCGCCAAGATCGAAAAAAGCTCGGCAGGTGCGGACTAATGTGAAGGTTATGCTTACAGTTTTTTTCGATTTTATTGACATAGTGCACTATGAATTCTTGCCAAAAGGCCAGACAATTAATAAGGCGTACTACTTCCAAGTTCAACGCCGTTTGCGGGAAGCAATGCGAAAAAAAACGCCCGAATTTGTGGCGAAACAATTGATGGCTTTTGCATCACGATAATGCACCTGCGCACACGTCATTGCTTGTTCGTGAATTTTTGGCCAGAAACAACACTGTTATGATGCCCAGCCTCCATATTCGCCAGATTTGGCCCCGAGCGACTATTTCCTTTTCCCAAAAATAAAATGAACCTTAAAGGGCCGTCGTTTTGCAAGCATAGATGAGATTAAAAGCGCATCGCTGAAAGAGTTAAATGCTATCCCACAGATCGAGTTCCAGAAGTGTTTCGGCGATTGGAAGAAGCGCTGGCATAAGTGTATATTATCTACTGGTGACTACTTTGAAGGTGACAACATTGCTGTTGACGAATAAATTACAGTGTTTCTAAAAAATTAAAATTCCCGTGTCTTTTTTAACACACCTTGTATATAAACAAAATAATAATTTAAACTATAAATAACAATTATGAAAGCATATTGGATTAATAAACATTGTAAGATATTATTATCTATAGTAACTTATTTTGTCAACATGTATGGATGGTAAGCTGTTGTTTTTCATTGAAAATACCGGTATAACCTTTATGGACGTCCATACCGGTATAGACGTCTTATAGAGGTATTTTACCGGTATAAAAGAATAAAGGTTTTTGAGAAAGGCATGAAAAAATACCGGTATTCAATACCTTTTCGGTCCCTGTTCACTAGCAGAATCAAAGAAAAACAAACTATCCTTGTTATTTTCTCTTTCATTTGTATTTACAGTATTTGAAGTGTTTCTTTTTTTAAAAAAACATATATTTTATGTATTTAAATATGTCTCCAAAATACATGCACAAAAAACTCAAAAATACAGTTTTTAAATACAAAAATGCATATTTCAAATACAAGTATTTAAATATTGATCAACCCTGCACAGATGATAAGAGACCGTTTGGTGGTGTTACAGCATCACTAGTTTGATATGAGGAGAAAAATGTATTGAGATTGAAAGGGACGAAAGCATAAACTGACTGCCTAGCTTGCCTGGCTGAAAGTTCGGCCTCCCGCGCCGCAGGCCGCCGGCTTTGGCCGTTCGGCCGCGTCGAGGGAGGGCCCACAAGGGTCGGGTGACGCAACGGCTTGGAGCGGTTAGGGCGGGGGAGGTGTTTTCCAATTTTCACTTTACGCCGCTCCTATTCATCCGATTTGCATGATTGACACGGCGTTGGATTCAGGAAGCACGTCGTCATCGCGCCCACATTTTTTTAATTTCTTTCCGGAACTATGAGAATATTTTAAAAAAACATTTTTGGAAATCTTTTTTGAAAAAACGGCTTCGTAGCGTAAATTCTATTTTAGAAAGGAGTTCAATGCCGTTTACAGATAGAAAATCGCACAATTTGTTCAGACGTTATCGGTATATATCTCGATCAATAGGTAAGTTTTGCTTATTTTGGTACTTATTTCGGCGACAAATTGAGTACTGAGTGTCTCTCGTTGCCTATACATTAGGGTGTCCCTTATATCGTAAAATGTGTTTTTCAATTTTTTAATCATCCGCTATGTGTATTCCATTAGGCAAAATTTACTCAAAAATAAAATTTCATCTCAATAGATCGTGCCGACTTAAGCGTGAAATTTGAATGTTAAGAATGATTAGTTTTGTTGTGTTAAGTCAGTGGAAAACTACTGATACAGGTTTAATAATAATTTTAATTACAATTTATTTCATTTTCACTCTTTAGACTGTACGTTTTTACGTTTCTTGTGAGTACTTTTTTTTAGTGGTTCTTTCTTGCAATATGGATACAGTGACCCATGTTCTTGAACAACACAACACAACACAACTTGCTTTCGCTCATCTGCAGTAAGTAGTTCGAGAAAATCTTGCATTAATTTAACAGCCCTTTCAGCGCACTCATTCACAGCTTATAACCTTCCAAATAACTTTTGAGCTTCTAAATACGAAAAGTTGCTTGTCCAGATCGATGAACAGACTTGAATTAAAATAGTATTCATCTTCAGGTAAGAGAACATATCTGAGTTTGGTTGACAGAGTCAGCTATTGTTTTCAATAAAATGATTAAATTGAATTAGAACATATATTGAATATTAACGAATTAATAATTAAAGAACGGTCATCGGAATACGCGCTTGCCCTATTCTCCATCCAATTCTCCACAAATGAATATATCACTCTTCCGTACGTACTGGCTAAATTTGCTACCATTTTGATTTTGATAAGATCGTCTACTTCATAATCAACGAGTGATACGACAGATAATTCTTCTAATAAATACCACATAGAGTGTCTAATTTTTTTAGAGCTGCTTTTGAAATTATGGAATTTTGTGATTTCAGAACTTTTAAAAATCAGATATCTTGATAAGGAACTTTGACAGCTGCACTGCCCTGAAGCCACGGTTTGACATTAACAGTTACAATCAACAAAAAGACACTTTTTAAGTTTTACATCAATTATTTTACATTCAAACACACGTTGAAAAAGGAGTTCGTATATATAATGGGCAGCAAGGAAAGAACAACAATTCTCTGTTCAATACTCTGTGTTTTCTACAAGAAATACACATACTCCTTTCAAACGTGAAGTGTTTGATGCAGACTTGTCACAGCAAATAACTTGTACATTGTTTTCGGTAATCCAATGTGTTAACACATTCCGAACGGCGTTAGTGTGCTCTTTTACAGAAAAAATCCGCAATTCTGGAAACCCGTTGAGCTGCTTGCTAACTGTCCCCAAATGCAACAATTGGAAGTCTTTTTTCTTTTGCGTCCCTGTTATTTTATGCAGGCAACAGTTTATCATTCCAATGAACATTAAGAATTTCAGATAAATTAATTTTAAACGCAGATTTGTTTCTTAACGTTCTCTTCTCTTCTTGTGTCTGATTCGAAGAAAATATTTATTAACAGAGTTCTCCAGGGTATTGTGGCCTGCTGTCACTGAAGGATGAATGCAGAATCTCTTACACTCGGCTGACATCTATCTAAACCACTCGTTCAGGGGTAATGAAATCTTTTGTGCCACACCTTGCAGCATTCTGTATTGATGTACTCTCAAAAGACTTTCCAAAAAATTCTCCAACGTTGATTTAATCTGTACTTGGCAGTTTCTTATCTGAATCTTCAGATGATGGAGGAGGTTCAGCAGAATATGTAGACGCTTCCCGCTGTTGTATTTCTTTCCTTTTCTCTTCTTGTAATGTTGTTCTTTGTCTCCCCTTTTATTCTTTATCCGCAAGATTTTCGTCTACTCCTGAAAGATACCTTTTACGTCCTGGCACCCTCGTCCGAAATAAAAACTTCTTCCAATATAATCATTTGTAATGCATTCGGATGTGTAATGACAAATAGATTGTTGAAATTATTTCTAAATTCCTTTTCACGATGCTTAAAAATAGCTTCACACTTGTTTGTGTGTATTTTTATTTTTTGCTTTATTTTTTATTAAAATTTTCTCCACTACGAATACAAGTTAAGTTTTTGCGAACAATGCTGATTAGCTCCTGTCGGAATTCTTCCTTTCTCTACGAACCAGAAGTTTAGTACTGGCACTAACTGTTAATTTTACTTCCTCTATGTTACAAAATAAAACTTCAAGCATTTGTTTATTTGATGGTAAATTGTGTTATTTGGTATTTTATTTAAATAATTATATCTCCTATTAAAAACACACGTTCCTCAGCACTACATATGACACTAAGTGAGATTAGCGACCTGTAACCCATGTGACGCGATCTATTAAAATTCATGTACCATGCGCGCACCTTTTCTTGACCGATGACCTTGCTTCCCCCTCCCTGGAGCCATAAACAGCTGAAGGCAAAATATCGCAGCGAGCACTGATGACAACATTCCTAGCATTAAAACTTCGTTTGCACGAAACAGAAGCTAGTTGCTTTCATAGTCAAGAACTTCTGTTCAGCTTTATTACCATTATCTAAAGAAATATCTGAGGCAGGTCCAGGACCTTCAAGGAAGGCACCTAAAACTCCTATGTACTGTCCCTGCTGTTGCCTACCCAGAGCGATGACCTGCCCGCACACATAGCGGGTTTGAGTTTCATCTACCAAAGGTTGGCATTACTGAAAATACTCTAGTAGCTGTCTTTGTAACTAATACCCCCACTCCACCCGCATTTCGTCAATCTATTGGTCAAGAAAAGTTGCGCGAGTGGTATTGTTAGTCTCGGGTCTGACTCAGCGATCGGTCGTAAATCTGGACTTGTCGGTCATGCGAGTTCGCACTCAAGTCGGCATGGTTAGAAGGCTCCGATCTCAACAAAATTTTGTATAGACATATTTTAAAGTCATTCGAACCAAATTAGGGCTGAGTGTTCAAAAAGTTTGAAGTCGGAAAATCAGGGACACCCTACGATGCATCTTACACAAAATGTAGCACTGTGAATCACTGTCCGAAAACAAACTGCTATGTGCCACACAAGACGGAACGATTTTCAGCATAACCGCTAGAATTCGCTGTCCGCGCAATACCAAAGAACAGGTCACACTTCACGCAGACCGTTTTAAAAAGGACACCGACGAATTCTTATATCTGGGTACGACTCTCGTTCAGAGTGGATTCGCTCGTCGGATTCGATTCAAACCAAAGCTTGTAGTGTTCGTTCTTCGAAAGTGTTTAAACGTGAACTTAACCAAGAAAGTGCTATCTTATAAACGTAAATTGGTAATTATGCTGTGGATAGACACACGGTTGTTTATAATGAATGCGAGGGCCAAAGGCCCTCCTCGACATGACTTGGATCAGTGCGAGCGAAGCGAGAAAACTTGCCTTTGAAAGTAACTTGGCGTTACAATGTGTCGGGAACAAGATGCATCAAAGATATTGGACTGCGGCAGAATGAACCGAAAGCGAACAGAATCTTATTTCGCTATAACTCGTTCTTTCTCGTGAAGCGTACTCTGACCCAAGAATTTAGGCCTCATTCACAATGCACACTTACACGTAACATAATGCCATAAATTTAAGCAATAAAATGTACACGTAAAATGAACCATACACAATGAAGAACGTAAGCTGGAACGTAAGTTTCGCCTGAACCAATCATATTTCAACGAACTGAAAACTCGATTCGTTTCTAATATGGTGGAAATATCTTTTCACCATTGTTTCTAGCTTTTTCTTTGGTTTGTCTATTTTTTTTATTTTACGTCAAAAAACAGTTAAAAACTGCGTATGACGTGCTATGGGGAAAAGTGAATTGTGTGCACATTTTCAAAATTCTGTGATCCCTACACTAAGTCATATACTACTTAAATTTTGAATTTTTGAAAGGGAGAAAAAAAACTCCCATGTAATAAAATCTATTTTCAAGGATAAACAAGCAATAAATTTTGAATTTTGAAAGGGAGGAAAAAAAACTCCCATGTAATAAAATCTATTTTCAAAGATAAATAAGCAATAAATTTTGGCTCTTATTACTTCCTGCCGCGACAACATGGAAACGATAATTGAATAATTCTATTTCCCACTGAATTCTAGAAGACGTGCACAGAAAATGAAGTTACATTTATGTCCAGAAGCAAAACAAGGGGCCATCTCAGCATTTGCCCAATGGATCTATAGGTTTGTCTTCATATATAAAGACAATTCTAATATACTGGGTGTTTCAAACTGAATAGCGGGGTTTTAGTGTGTTATAATATTTATTACATCAAACTTACAGCCACAAGGGATATATCAAATGAAAGAGAAACTCAAACAGTTTTGTTTGTTGGCATCAATGCGGAATGTTTCCGCCGCAATCCGATAGAAAGCGCTAGTAGCAAAGATGGCGACTAAAGAACAGAAAGCGTTTTGTGTTATACAGTTTCCAAAAACGGAATCTGTTGTTACTGTGCAACGTGCGTTCCGGATTAAGGTCGGTTGTGATCCTCCAGGTGATAACAATATTCGTAGATGGTATCAACAGTTTGAAGACACTGGCTGCCTTTGTAAAGGCAAGAGTACGGGACGACCAAGAACTAGTGAAGAGAGCGTTGAGCAAGTGTTCGTTCACGCGTAGCCCTATGAAATCCGTTCGGAAGGCTAGTCGTGAATCAGCAATTCCTGTGACGACTGTTTGGAGAGTTTTGCGGCGACGCTTGCAACTATGTCCTTATCGTTTGCAGTTGTTACAGGCTCTGAAGCCTACTGACCATGTTTTACGTGCCAACTTTGTTAACGACATGTTGTTGAATGACAATGAAAATTTTCTGGATCTTGTATTCAGTGATGAATCGACCTTCCACCTTAGTGGTCAAGTAAACACCCATAATGTTCGGATTTGGGGTTCACAAAATCCCCGCATGATGGTACAAGTGCAACGAGACTCACCTAAATTGAATGTTTTTTGTGCCATATCCCGACAGAAAGTTTATGGTCCTTTCTTTTTTGGTGAAGCAACTGTAACTGGTCACTCTTATCTGGATACTCTACAGCTATGGCTCTTCCCTCAACTGACACAGGATGAACCAGAGAACTTCATCTTTCAGCAAGATGGTGCGCCGCCTCACTGGCATAACGAGGTACGCGATTGGCTTAATCTGACAGTACCCGACCGCTGGATTGGCCGTAAGGGGCCTAATGATAGAGCTTGTTTCCCATGGCCTCCACGGTCACCCGACCTAACGCCGTGTGATTTCTATCTTTGGGGGTTTATTAAGGATCGAGTGTATGTGCCTCCAATGCCAGCCAACCTTCCCGAATTAAGGAACAGGATTGAAACAGCTGTTGCGGCAAATACTAATGAGACACTAACCACAGTTTGGGAAGAACTCGCATATCGTCTTGACGTGTGCCGAGTAACGAAGGGTGCTCACATTGAACACTTGTAGGCTATTATGTAAAACTGTTTGAGTTCCTCTATCATTAGATATATCCCTTGTGGCTGTAAGTTTGATGTAATAAATATTATAACACTTTAAAACCCCGCTATTCATTTTGAAATACCCTGTATAAAGACAATGTCCACATATAAATGCGAGTAGTTATTGCATTAGTGCTCGCATTGCCTCGCGTTACTTTATAAATAAGATTCTCTTGTACCAAATTAATTCACGAGTTAATTCGTCGAACGTAATTATTTTATTCGCAACGTCAAGTCATTCCCGAATTCTTACTTAGAATTCACTATTCGCATCCAAACTGCTTGCAGGATCTTATTGTAGAGCGAGGGAATCAAATAACGGCCTTGCTTACGGAGGTTCGTGTATTCACGTAAGAAATAATATTGATTCTACCTTTTTGTCACCATTCAATTTATATGCAGTTGAAAAAGTTATTCAATTAACTGTCGTACATCTTTCTACGTTCAAAATTATCTTACTTTGCATCTACAGACCTCCAACAAAGAGAGCTTTAGATTATTTCAATTTCGTAGAAAATCTAGAGATAACTATGAACAAAATTAGTAATCTCTCTTTTAAATCCATTGTTGTAAGTGGAGATTTCAACATTTATTTTCTGAGCGAATCCCACGAAAAAGAGCAGTTTCTCAATTTAATTCATTCTTTTAATTTTTCCTTGGAATTAAAAAAAAATTAATTAAAACACGAATACTGACACAATAAATAAAACACGCATGTGCAGAGCATTCACTAAAGTTAACAAAATTATTTACGGACTACATGCTGAATGAATCATGGGAGGCAGTTTATAACGATATTGACACAAACGAAAAATATAATTTATTTTTCTCAAAGCTTTCATTTCACTTTAACGCGTTCTTTCCTATAATGCGTCTTTGTAATAAAGAGAAAAGTAAACATTTCACGAAAAAGTAATACTTGGATCCAAATTCCTTAATTTATATAATGGTGACAAAATGTTTGCTAAATGGGGTATATATTTTGCATAGTAATTCACCATTCCGAGGAGGCTTTAACCTGAGTAGCATTCTTAAGTTGAGGAGCGTGCACTATGACTTTAATTTTCTCTTCGTCTTTACGCAGTCTATGGCGATTGATTTTGTGCCCTAAGAACGTAACTTCCTTCTGAAAAAAGTACACGTCTCATGTTTTAATTTAAAACCCGCGTAGCGTCTCTTTAATAATTCTCTAAGATTACTGAGTTATTATGCTATTGCTATTACTATGCATTTTGCTTTTACCTGTTACTGTAATAGTGTTTAAATATGCGACTGTATCTTTCGCCCTTTGCAAAACTTTACTGATCAGTCTCTGAAAAAGCGCCGCTGCAGGTTTGGGTCCAAATGGTAAACGCTTGTCCGCTTCGTGCTTCACTGTTTGTACTGTCTCCTTCACATTTTTATTCTTTTTTCTGTAAAATCTTTGCCAAGTTCTACAAATGAATGCCCTAAGCTGAAGGGAATGTTGAGTACCACCACAGTGATTGCACAAATTTTGTTCTTGTTTCTTAATAGTAGTCGTAGTATTAACTGCCTTAGTGTCATGTCATCTGCTGTCCTTGTTCTTCTGATTAAAGGTTTTCACACTGAGTCGCACTTTAGGTATCGTTGTTGAAGACTGTCTGGTTTAAACGAGATCTGCTTCTCTCTTGCCTAATATTTCTATTTTTTTTTCCAAAGACCACAACTTGATCTTCCTCACAAACTATCGAGTATGGGTCTCTTACGTAACCCTGTTATGATCTGTTCTTCAAAACTGTTTCCAATAGATTACCAAACTTACAATTCACTGCCCTGCTTTTAATGTGAGCATACCATTGGTTAATAGAGCCTAATTCAACTTGCATTAGCCTGTAAAACTTTAAACGTTCTTTATATACAGATGATTTTGGTGCAAATTGTTTCGTCAAAATAGCACACAATTCTGTAAGTGATTTGGTTTCTGGTGGAAGAGGATCGCAGAAATTGTACGTGTCTGGCCCAATTAACGTGATCAAAGTTGCCCCTTTTTCCCTTCATCGACATCATTGGCTATAAAGTACTGATTCAGCATAGCCTGATACAATCACCAATACAAAATTTTGAAAGTGATCCGATCGCAGAATGAAATCTTACGCGTGGTACTTGTGGTAATGGCGGTTGTGATAAAGGTGTGTTGCAACGACACGTTTCTACTTCTTGTTGTGGTAAACGTCTTGTGTTTTGCATTGCTTTAATAGTTTCGCTTTTCTCTTCAATCGTCTTCTGTTTTAACGCTAATGTTCCTTGTGCGTCTGTAAGACGTTGTTATAATTTATAAAATTCTTCTGTAGAAGCCATGCCAGTTTTACCTCCAAAATCACATTGTGACTTGTATCCAATATCAAATTAACATCCAACACGCCTCGTAACTGCTACTTTCCAAATCTAATTCCTCAATTAAGACTTCTTGCCTCGTCGCCTATACATGAGATATTAATGTAATAAATCGCACAGGCTTTTAATATTAACACACTTTATTCACCACACAGGTTAGCGTCATTGCCATACAATTTCTATCCATTTCCGTTCATTAACGCAAGTTGGCCAATTTCTTGATGAATGATAATCAACGCCAACCTCACACGAAACTTGGTTAAGTACACAATTGATAAATGGTGTGAAGGAGATATGTATTGATTTGGTACAGTGTTTGACTACTAAGAAGATTCTTGACGCTTGAGGCACTTGTATGCCCCTTTTTGATCGACTACAATAATAGTTAATGCTTGGATCAATACTGTCGTTGTTCCAGAATTTGTTTCATAAACACTTCCCATAAAATTTGAGGTATCATTCAAGCTCCATGTCAGATTATACTAATGTTGAAATATGAAATACGTCATTTTACTTTTAAATTCCACGCACAACCCATACTATTTAAATACTGAGCTTTTAAAAGGAAAGAGACTGAGATGTCACACTTTACAGTCTAGATTTAATTTACAGATTACATGCCCTGTTATCTTTCAGAGGCCTTTATTTTCGTGGAGGGGTAGCCAATCTTCCCACACCGATAGCATCAGCCCTCTCGTGACCAATAGGGATCCCGACACCTTATCGACCCTCTCACCAGCCAATAGCGTTGAAAGGCGATCTTACAACAGAAATTGAGAGCAATGTTGACCAGGATATTTAAAATTACATTACCTCGCCATTTTTCGATATTGCAGACATTATCTATATATATATATATATATATATATATATATATATATATATATATAAAGATAATTAAACGCGCCGCTTTCAGGGAAAATGCGGGTGTTCGCGGCTTAAAGGGGAAGGGGGAGCGGCAGTTGGAGGGAATGCGTGGAACAATACGGAAGTGTTGCACGTTAGCTGGCTAGTGAAAGAAAGGAGAAATATGCAGGGTGTGAGAGGTGAGAGGACTGGAAGTAAGTGCCGTGATTAATAAAGCATTAGTAAGAGTGCGGACGAATTATTGGGAAGTGCGACGAGAGTGAAATTCAGAAAGAACTGGGTGATTTATCAAGTAGGAGTCAGAGGCGAGCAAGACCATGTGGTGATGGGGGTATGCGGAACATCGCGCCCGTATGAACTGAAATCGAAGTGGTTAGTGATTACGTTATCCTCGATTCGGTAACGCGGCAGTTGTGCACCAGGACTAGCAGTCAAGGGCGCATGGATGAAGATACCGCGGGCCGATAACGGACGGGCACGTGTGGGAACGAGCTGCCGCCGCTGCGGTGGAAGCACCGCCACGCCGGGGAAGCAGCCAAGCGGCGCCGAGTGGTGCCGAATTAATGGCATACAAACCGAACGAGAGGATACCGGCGGGGAAAGTAACGCCCGCCTAATGAACACAGGTTATTCTGTATTACGTCTAAATACTCTAGCCTGAACCTACTCAGGGACTGCAGTGATTCGCAGCATAATGACCTAGGGAATAAGTTAATTTAAAGTATCTGTATCATCTTAAAAATAAAGTTTTGGTATGATCACTATAGTAGAAATCTGTGTTTCCATGTTTGCCTGAACCCAGAGCCAATTCGCAAAAGAGAATTTCTGTCTCCATAACTACAAATTTACTGCGGCACAGAACCGGAACAACGGTTCGTCACAAATATATATATATATATATATATATATATATATATATATATATATATATATATATATATATATTGTGACGTCACGGGGTTATACGAACACGTAACGCCACCATAAGACACTAGAAAAAAAACAGAGAACTAAGAAATAGGGTACGCGGCGGAGCGATGGTCCGAGAAGGCGACATCTACCCGCATGTTTCCGCACTCCGATGTCCAAAGTTAGCGGATAATATTTTCTCGAGAGGGCGCGAAGGAGGAGAAAATTCACCCCTCCAGAAATTTTCCCCAGGCGGAGTTGCATAAATACCGTGACGCACTTCAGTAGAGTTCTCTTACGACTTCGACAGCGACGGCGACTCAACTAAATTCTTCAGCGGTAGTAATCGGTTAGTGCAGGAGTATAATTTTACTTGCTTTAGTAAAGCTGATTTAAGAAACGCGGTGATAAGTGATAGAATTCAGAAGCAAAGTGCATGTACAGCATTTGCACTAACATTACGCGAGTAAGCAAGCGTTGTGACTGCTCGAACTTGAAATAGATTCATCATCGAAGTAAATTCGCGCAGAAGGACTCTGAACGAAATCCAGTATTTAATTTTGTACGCCACGACCACGCACGCTCAAAGTGTGGTATGTCGGCCGAGTGCTAGAAGTAGTCAATTCAAGCACGTTAGTTATTTAAAACTGGAAGCGCGAGCAACGGGTGCGCGGCAGAAGGACGACTCCAACACTCAAGCCTAGGCGAGAAAGACTTGGACCAATCCGTGGACGGTACGAGCCTGAGGACGAGAGAAAGGTTTGGAATTTGGACGTGTGGCGGCATCCTGAGATCGAGCGAAAGAAGAGGTGTAACCGCGGGACGTCGAACCAGTCGAGTGACGTGGCGAGGACTGCGAGCGACCGAACACCCCAAGGTTAACTGACGGCGAGCGGGAAGGAAATGTCAAGGTAAAGAACTGGCAACTTCTATGCGGCAATTTGTTGGGAAACTGTGTAGCGTTAAACACCAGGCGTAGCGTCCTAAAATAGGTGAAAGTTACAAATAATTACTGGGAAAATATTTCGAACGTATGAGCGGCGTTTGATTTCATTCGCTGTACGCACCAGTAAATTCGTTTGAATGCCATACCTTGTACAACTTTTCTAAAGTAAATTATAATTTTTCATGTAATGTAAAAGTAATCTTATTGAAAAGTATTGTGTCCATTGTATGATGTCAGGGATTCTCAGTTGCTATAATTTTGTAAAGGGTACGATTTTGTAACGTGTGTGTCACGTTTATTATTGTGTTAGAGTTAACAGCATTGTAATAAATGCTCAGCTCAAGGCTGACCTCTGTGAAGTCTATAATAGAATAATTGTAGAGAATCACTTAAAGGGCCGTGCACGGAGAAAACTTTAGATTAACCACAGTTAAATGAGGTACACGAAATAATTGAGAAGGAGGTCAAAGCAAAAGTATTGTAAATAGTGCGTATTGAAGTAATCAGGCAGTCAAGGTGACGCCTATACATTCTCTTATGGTTGTGTTATTTCTGTTCTTTTTGTTTCTGTTTTCTTTGCAGTGACCATCTACGTATAGTTCATACTTATTGTATATTTGTGCCACTGTGTAATTTGTTTTACCGCATATATGCTCATTTTACCAGAATTTTATATAATTCATTGTGTCAAGGGTTCAGACCTTTCTCATACCCTGCTTCCTGAGAATTCAAAGCTCGCTTCACGAGCATTCATAGTTTCACGCTTCATCGCCACCGGCTGGAAGGTAGTAGGTGGGCGTGTTAAATAACGTCCAAACGAAGCGTCTACAGGATGATTCTATCACATTTCTTGAACATACTATTACATTTTTGCTGGTCCGGCGCTTTTCGATATTCCCCACCTGCTCAGAGACGTGCAGAATCTTCAACTAAATGTGAATGAGAGGGCCAGAGAGAGGCAGAGATCGATAGAGAAACAGACTGAGACGGACAGGTACAGAGGGAGAAAGAGAGAGGGAAGGGGAAAGAGGGAGATGAAGGGTAGAACGACGTCTGCCGGGTCTAGAGACAGTGAGAGACACACACAAAGATAGTCTGACTGAGACAGGGACAGAGACGGCGAATGAGACGGAGAGAGAGAGAGAGAAAGAGAGAGAGAGATGAAGATAGAGAGAGATGGAGAGAGTGAAACAGAAACGGAGAAACAGGGACGGTGGGAGAGACGGAAAGAGAAAGGGAGAAAGAGTGAGATGAAGGGCAGAACAACGTCTGTCGTGTTACGCAGGTGATTATATAATTGAAGCCATAGACTAGGTAATTCTTTACTCGAAGTTGAAGTCTTGCAAAGACAAGGGAGTGCGAAAATGTTATTTTCGGGAAATCAATAAAAACTTAATGAATTCATAAGGATATACAAAAACCATCAAAAATATTTAAGTACACTTTAAGGTTTTATTAGACCCATATCATTTTGCACCATTTTCAGGAATCGTAAAACTCTCAAATATTTTTGAAAAAGAGATAATTGGAAAGGAGCTATACACTGGTATCGACTAAAGGAGCTAAGTCCAATTTAGCTTCATGAGCTTTGTGCATTATCTTCAATGAGCAATGCTGCAATGTGCATCTTTGTGCAATGTCTTCAATGTGAAAACAAAGTTGTGTTGTTAAATTCTGAACATCAAATACCATTATGCCAAGTGACGGATGATATACTCTCTAGGATTCTAAATTTCATTCAAAATGTTGAGAAAGAATTTTCAATTGTCTTGATCAATACAAGGCCTTTTTCAGACAAACTAACTCTTACAGGAAGACCATGTATTTCCACCATTTCAGTGTCTTCCAACTTGGAGCCTGATTTAAGCACTTTGTATGCTTGAGTTTTCGTAATGTGGCGCCTGGGGGTTGTGTCGTTAGATGTCGCTTGATCTGCAACAGTACTTGATACGGTCGCGATCATGCGATATCTGCGGCACGATTGAGACGCAAAATACCGTGGCATATTCTATCGTGAAGGCAATACCCCCAGGCGCGACGTTACGAGAAGTATAGATTTTGAATCAACTATATCGTTGAAACTTTGATTTCAACTGCATCTGGTATTGTCTTCTCAATATGAAGCCAAGCATAGTCTGTGTTATTATAAGTGAATTCAACGACATGTAATCGACTTCAAAGATATTGGATAGTATAACATAGATGCACATGTAGCGCTAGTGTAGCGTTACAAATTGAAGGCAGCTATATTGTAGACAACTAGTTCCCTGGCAGGTGTATGTCTGTACGTGACGAGAGTTGTGGGCATTTCCCATGTAAATTATTGCTTTGCAGTGATTTTTTTCTTATTATAAAAAGACTATCATATATTTTATTAAATAAAAATATATGAAAGCTTCATGGTTCTGTGACCTCAAGGCCAACATTAGGGTTACAAGAAGCAACTTTCAATATCCCAAATGATACAACCAAAACGTTTCATTTAGTAGCATGAGTATTTTTCATCTAATTGAAACGTATACTTTAATTTGATCCTATCATGCCTACACAGGGAGTAGGAAAATATAAAAATTCGTTACATACCCAAAGTATTTTATTAATTTGAGAACTTGTTCGTATTATTAAAAATCTGACTACATAACGTGTTAAAGGGAGTAATTTACTACAGTTTAGAACAATTTATCCACCTTTTCTGCGGGCCCCACAGTAAGAGTTTTTCTGTCCAAAAATCGCTTTTTCTGCCGCAGCATTACACAACTTTCTTGATACTAATAATACACTAAGTGTATATACACTAAGTGTATTACTCCTATACACGCACATATACGAGAAAGAAAAAAAAATGGAAGATATATTGCATGAGTTTTGATTATTTCATAGCATTCTTGAGAATGAAGATTTATGCGTGCCAATCTTTACTTAAATCATTTTCACTTTAAAGAATAATTTTAATCTCTCCTTCAGAAAAAGAATCTATGCATTAACTACGGAGGGCAACAATGCGATGCAAGAATGACGAAATTATATTCGCTGAAATTTATTTTGGAATCATGTTTATTTTATACAATTGATCTGTTAACCGGAAAGAGTGCTAATTGTTTTAAAAGTTTACTCACTGGTACAATTTGTGTGTGTGTGTGTGTTAGCACAGAATTGACAGTACCTACGTAAAAGCATTTTATGGTTTACTAGCTCAATATAACTTAGGTATTGTTGAAACTTAAGCTGTTTTTTTTTGTTCCCCATATCTCCAGAAATATGGGGAATTATAATTGCTTCGACATAAAAATAATAATTTCACATTTATTCAATATGTGTTGAAATGGCATCAATTGAAAGCCAAACGATTCAAGCTATTTCCAATTACGTTATTTTTAAAAAACAATAAAAATGTTCGTACTTTTTTTATCATAGTGATTAGGAACAATAACTATGTGATTTTTGAAGTTTCGAATCCGTAGTCTCCCATAAAAAGAGCGTAAAGACACACAGTTTTAAATGACCGCTCCTACATTTGCCTACAACATGGCGGAGCGCGCAATGTTCAATTTGTTACGCTAGTGCTCGCATCCCACCATAGAAGTGGGCCTTGAACGACATCGATTCGACAAAAGGGTATGTATGAGTAGATACGAAATATGTACAGGCTCTTCAGGAATTGACACAAGTGTTCTCGCCGAGTTTGGTAAATATTAATACCACAAAAATGTGGAAAATAAATAATTTAAATATGCTCGTAGATGCACCACGATGCGGTAGAACCGTGTGCACGATCTCCATGAAAGATGGCACACCTAAGCGTTTTTCACGCAGAAGCTTTTTGTGCTGTTAATTTTGTTGTAACTACAATATGGCACTGCAGCACAAGATTGCGTGTAATTGTAATTCAATTTCGATTCAAACTAAGCTCCATTGCTGGGCTTCGTTGTTGCCATGCGACGCAGGGCGAGGCCGACAGACAGGACAGTACAGGCGTCGCGAGAGATGGAGACTCACACAGACACGCAGGGAGAGACAAGAACGGACATGGACAAACAGGGCGGACTGAGACGGACAGACAGCCAGAGAGAAAGAAGAGCACAGGGATGCTGCTTCCAAGGGGCGAATCCAGCCAATAATGTTTTTGGGGGTGGGGAGGCCATCATAGATTTTTGATAAATAATGAACATATTTGTATTATATATTATTTTTGTACTGTATATTTGATAGTATAAAATACTTAAAAAATAACATAAATAAATGGTTAAACCAATTGTAATAAAAAAGATAAAACGAAAACTCAAGGCTTTTTTTAGGAAGGGGGCGGTGTGGCGTCCTCCCTGGATCCGCCTATGGCTGGTTCTCCTGTGACAAGAAATTTACAATTAAACCACAAAAACAATGAAGGCACTGCAAGGCAAATAGCTCTTTTAGAAAAGAATATTTCTCTTCACACACAACCACAGCCAACATTACATAGACATTACAACTACTTGGGAAGATGGAACACAGGAAGATGTTTAGAACATCGCACTTTTAACTGTGCGTTGACACTGATTTATATAATATTTAGATCTCAAAACTTTCGTTTCGAAAATGTAGGTACTTAACTCCTTTGGCTTCAGAAGGCCCCAAATATATTTTTTATAAAAAAATTAATATGCTAAGTAATTGAGAAGTACATAATTATTAGGATTTGTTGTGGCATTCAACGCCAGTGAAAGTAATTGTTAAGGTAGTTCAAAATAATGTTATTTCATATACACAGTATTTATTCTCTATATTATGTAAAAATATAGTAATACACAATTTGAACATCTTTATTAAATTGTTAAAAATAAATATAAGCAATAATACAATCAGATTAATTCACTTTTATGTCGACTGAAAACTGAAACCAGGAATTTAAAACAGTGCCAAAATACAACTATATAGTGACCGTTACTTCCTTAATATTGTACTATTTTCAAAACAAGCCAGTTACCAACTCATGGTCTTAAATTAAACATTAAATTGAAAAAAATTTTTAAAAAAAATATCCATTACAGTATTAAGCTGCACAATACATTAATTGAATCGGATTTGGAATATGTTTAGGAAGTCCAAAGCAAAATAAAGTCCATGTCCCATAGTTTTGAGAAAACAAAAACTTAACATTGACATCTGGCATCTGGAATTATACAAAAGTTGTAGAACTAGTCATTATGGATAGCCTGGGCTACTCAGCAACTTCAAATTTGCATATCTGTGATGTACACAACCGTTTTGTATCCTTGACTTATCTTTATAAAAAATTAATTAAAATATTATATTTAAAAATTTTTTTTTATTGACATGAAAAATACTCTTACTAAAGTAATAATTTCAGTACCTACTCAACATCAATTTTCACTCCTGTCTGTGGCTATTTCTAAACTTTCTGGTAGAAATTGAGATTCTTATGTGGGATGTATTTTTGTATTTTTTGAACATTGGTTATTTTCTTTCGATTGATTTCATGGACAGCTTAGCCATACACTTATGTAAAGAATATACATAACAAGTTACTGACATTAAAGAATATGATATAAATACAAAGAAACACTGACACTCAATATAAAATAACATCCAGCATGGCAGTTACAATAAGACTAAAATGAACCAAATTGAAACAATGGGCTGAGATTGTTTTGAGGTAGTTGGAGAAGGGGGAGGGGAGAGCTTAAAAATACTGTTAAATGAACAAACTGAAAAATACTGTTAAATACAAACTAACAAATTGTTAGTTTCCCCTCTCGAAAAAGTGGTTCCCCACACGCAAAGCTACAAAAATATCCTAATAAAAAGAAAACGGAAGATCGTGGGTTTCGCCATGTTAAAGAGACAATATCAAAGGTTCAGAATCTATTAACAGTAAAAAACGGATTTCCTGTGATTTGAGGTATAATATGCGATGAAAGGTTTATTACTAGTGTGGCTGCGAATGCGGATATCCAAGTTAATTTTTACACTAAAGCTATTTTCTCAAGGGAACACTGAAAAGGGTTTTCTCCAGTGTGCATATGGTTATGTAAGTGTCCTTTTACACTGAAGGTCTTTTACAGATGGAACACTAAAACGGTTTCCCCAGTGTGAGTGCGCATATGGACCTCTAATATTCCTTTTCGACTGAAGCATTTTTCACAGATGGCACACTGAAAAGGTTTATTACCAGTGTGAGTGCACATGTGCTTGTCTAAGCTATCTTTCACACTGAAGCATTTTTCACAGATGGAACACTGAAAAGGTTTTTCTCCAGTGTGGGTGCGCACGTGGCTATGTAAGTTTCCCTTTTGACCGAAGCACTTTTCACAGATGGAACACTGAAAAGGTTTATTACCAGTGTGCGTGCGCATGTGCCTACGTAAGTCTCCTTTCACACTAAAACATTTTTCACATGTAGAACAATGAAAAGGTTTTTCTCCTGTGTGCGTGCGGATGTGGGTATATAAGTTTCCTTTCTGTCTGAAACATTTTTCACAGATGGAGCAATGGAAAGGTTTTTCTCCAGTGTGCATGCGCATGTGGGTATCTAAGGTTCCTTTCACACTGAAGCATTTTTTACAGATGGAACACTGGAAAGGTTTTTCTCCTGTGTGCGTGAAGTGTCCTTTCACACTGAAGCTCTTTTCACAGATGGAACATCGAAAAGGTTTTTCGTCAGTGTGGGTGCGTATGAGCTTACGAAAACTTCGTTTTCCAGCGAATCCCTTGTGCTTGGGACTACGAAATGCTCGACCTGAAAAGAGAGGGGACTTGCATTAGACATATCGCGCCGTAAGGCAAGTAACTATTTACAAGAAATGTATTCTCATCATATTGAAAAATACCTTACTAATAAACTCGAAATTTGCTTTTATAAAGATGCAATGAAAAACGTTCTTTAAAACTTTTAATAAAATATATGATAGAAAGAGGCAATGAAGTGTGTTTTTCGCAATGATAGAATATGACCTTTTAGTGTCCTAGTTACGGTGGATCTACTGCTGACATATCTGCCGCACATCTGTTACTGTGTGCGAAAATATAGGGAGAAAAACCTATCCTATTCCTGAAAGTTCATCCATTCCGTGTCTCCCGGTTAATTTTTTAATTTTGTCATTCAATTGCAAAAAATGTACATTGTGTAACGTATTGTACGCTCCACTCAAAATGGCGGCGCCAAAGGGATTAGACGCAAGGGCCAGGCAGGATGTAAGAACAATGCGGTATTGGGAGAATTCCGAGAGCTAGGGAAAGGGATGCCCAAAATACGGACAGCGCATTTTGCCGCATGCCGCGTGCAAAATTCTTAGAATCCGGGGAAAGGGATGCCAAAATGCCTGGCAACGACTAGCGCGGGCCGTGTGAAAAACCCAGTGACGTTTCAGGTCACGTGGGTGGGAGCTATATAAGAGCGAACGGAGAGCGCGGGGGTGGGGTTTGTCGAGCTGAGTGGAACCCTCGTGCGAATGCACAAACTTGCGCCCAGGGCGGTGCGGAGCCGAGCGAGGCTCGTACGGCAACCCATGTGTTGGGACGCCGGGGTGGAGATTTTCCATGGGTGACCTACGTCACGGGAGCCACGTGCTGTGTGCATAAGGTTCGCTGAGGAGTGGCGCGGGCCACGAGTCAGATTACATTTTTCAGGATCGCTCCTGCGATCAGGGGAGTAAACGTTTTCCAAGAGCTAAAAGTAACTTAAATATTTATTGTACATATTGTGAATAAACCTGTACATATTTATCAGTGAAGCTCGTGTCTGTGTTATTGTGTATTCCCACGACGTCACAATTGCAATAAAGTGGGTAGGTTACATATATTCCTTAGCCATAATGTTTGACCTCCGAATCTGTTCTCATACCATATTGCTTTCTGCCATTCTGTTTAGCAACATTTTAACCTTAGGCTAAGAGGTCCGCTTGGTTCACATTCACCCTATAGAAAGCAACCCATTCATCTAAAATGTCCTTAAACATTTGGATATATTTTTTTCCTTTTAACCTCAGATTAAGAGGTCCGCCTCGTTCACATTCCTCCATATCGAAATTAATCACTTCATCCGAAAGGTCCTTAAAAAAATCAGGATATTTTTAAACCGCCTGTAGTTTGACAGGCATTTAACGTAAAAAAAAGTTCAGATTAAAAAAACTGAGTTTCAAGAATATCTTTGTTGCACACCCAAGACAAATTGGGAGCAAACCCCTCGTGGAAAAAGCGTTTCTCTTAACCACGGAACCACTTGAAGCTAGTGGAGCCTTTACTGACTAGTCCAAAGAGGAATTCTGATTCGTATGTCCTCAAAACTTCTTCAAAAATCTCGCAAACTAATTTTATACATTGACTCCACCATTCGTAGAACCACGAGTCCTGGAAGGCAAGTTTCCAAAAAGCAGTAGTTCCGCTCACTCGAATATATCGGGAGTGGGCCCCTTTTCTATACTTGGATTTCCGGATTAAGCAGATGTCATTGTACACCTAAATAATAAATTATAACACAATGTTATTACACATATTAACCAATATAAAAAAACGAGCCGACAATATCATAATGCAGGTATCTCCTAACTACGGCCAGAGGGCCACTTCCGACCCTCAACTGTGTTCTGTGGCCCGCTAACCCAATGTATACTCGATTCGATTTACACGTATGTAACATTTTATTGCAACATATAAGAATTACTTTCCTATTGTTACATACTCTTCGGTCCACATAGCAGTCATGTCGCGAATGTCGTACCATTGTGAATCCTACATATTTATTCAAATGCCCGCGGGATTTCACCGTTGGTTAAGCAGTTTATTTTTTTCTCCTCCATGCTTTTCACTTCAATACGTTCATGTTGGTGACATGGAGCTTGCGGCACTGAGTCAGTCGTTTGTTTTGGTTTTCTTTTTCTACGGTTAGAATCGATGCTAGCGATGCTAGTTTACAGATGTAGTTATTTAACGAAGGATGCTTTTACTGAGTAAACAACTTAAATATAATTATTCGCAGTTCTTAAAAAATCATCACACTAAAATAGCAGATCTCTACAAAAAAAGGAAAGTTAATGGATAGTGAATGTCATGCTTTCAATATGAAGTTCTCTACTAAATATTTTATGATTGAAGAAAAGACAGCATTGTGTAAGAACTATGTAATACAGCATTGTGTTCTATCTGTGCTTAAATAATCCCACGTCGACACTAAGAAACAAAGCCTAAATTGACAAAGTTTTCCGAGCAAGAGTGCTTAAATAAAATTGAATCTCTTGAATGCGGTCTGTCTTTGCAGCAAAATATTTAAAAAAAAACTATTCATGTCAATTAAACTGCAAAAAGCGCAAGTTATACAGTTGCCAACAAAATAGAAAAAAATTCTTTTATCGATAGGGTAAAAGTATGGAAGAATTGTTTGATGGCATTAGCTTGAATGGAAATACTACTCGGACATATATTTTCAAAGTGCTGAAATCTCTAAGTACAATCTCAATTTGTCAGAATTGAAATGTGTTACTACTTGGTGAACGGAAATGTGTGACACAAAAACTGGTGATATTGGAAAACTTATTGCGAAGCATGAAGCCAAAGAACCCACTGCAATATTTCAATACGTTCTCACCAACAGGAACTGAGGAAAATCAGTGGATATTCTTCTGTAATGACACTTCTGATTTCTATTATCAATTTTATCCACTCACATAGACCACGAAACCGTCAGTTCAAGTCTATTCCACAGGAAACACAACCACTGAAACCTTTCTTACGGCTGTCAGTTGGCGGAGTTGCGGCGATATCCTGAGTAGTTTCTTTTCTTTGCAAACGAAATTCGAATATTCGAGATAGAGAAGGGACAACAAATCGAATTCCTGTGTGACAAAGAGTGGTTATGGATACGGACTTTCCTTTCAAATATTAATGTTTAAATGACATCAATAAAAAAGGCCAGGAAAAAATAACCTCGTATGTGACCTTAGCACTAACACAATGGCATTTAGTCAGAAATTATTATTAATACAGAAAGAGACAGCTACAAAATCGTTTACTCAATATACTGCCAGAAAGTTACTAGATGCTAAAATGGTTCTCAGTTCCCACTTGGATTTTGTTTGGAAATCCTGTTAGAACTGAAAATGCCGGTGAAAAATAGATTCAATGATTTGGATGTTAACTGACAGAACACAACGATCGCATGATTTCTGCCCGACAAATTTCGTTCATTTTTACGAGTCTTTCTCCACTTAATCATATTAATTATAGTATTTGCGATGGCTTTCAAAAATGACATTATGGACCAAAAACTCTTATTCACAAATCATAAAACAATTTACAGCATCAATTTGAAAGAAGACCATTTTACAACAGTACGAACTTTGGATTTCATCAATATTTGGAAATTATCTTGGACTGTAAAGATAAAAGTTAGAAACTAAGTTGGACAGATGTTCTTCGAAAGGTGCTAATTTATCCATTGTGCAAAATTGTTTTCTGGAGTCTATGTGAAGTCAAATGATTTTCGCTGAAATTTGCTAAGAGAATCTGTTCAGTTCCGTTCCTTTCGAAACACAGGTTTGAACAAAAGTTGATAATTCAAGCAGTTGCGAAGCCACAGGGAGGGAAATGAGGGCCATTCGCCCCCCCCCCACACACACACAAAAATTATGCAGTAACTATTACTTGTCACGAAACTTTGAAGCAAAAATATTTTCGGACAATCATTAAAACGAACAAACTTGTATCGCAGCATGAGCTGAGTTTAGTCTGTGGTATCTTTTATATATATATATATATATATATATATATATATATATATATATATATATATATATTGCAATGAGTCTCATCCACTCCTGCATGGGGCCCACTTTGAGCGGCAGAAACCCTTCGACCGCCTGTGCATCGTCCCTTGCCTTCGAGGGAGGTCAGGTTGACACTGGAACAGCACATTAAGCCAACTAATGCCAAAGGCCAGGCCATAAAACCATCAGGGGCGAAGAACAGGGGGCAGCTTGCCATTGGAATTAATTCCGGGTGATGGGTTAACTAGATCGACACACGAAACATCAGAGAGGGTGTACAGTCCGATCATTCGGCTGATAAACGCGATCCAGGCATCGTATGACGACTTGGGACTCGCGCAACGAAATTACACATGGCTTCGCGGGTGGCTGCGGACTGGTATCGGCTTCCCTGTTATCGAGGCTCCCCGGATATCGAGAGCCCGGGACGATTCCTGCCTTCTCCGGGGCCACTTCAACGGCGTCTTGGCGGAACTTTTCCCACCCTGGACCGACCGGTAACGAATGGTATAATCCTCTCGTAGTGAGGTAGCAACGGCACTATCACCACCATTGTGTGTTAATCTCCATTTCATCTAAGTAATCAATCGGACTAGAGATAGTGGAATCATATTAATGAAGAAAAATGATACGCAAAGAAATTTTATCTTAAATTGTTTTCCCACCATTTCGAGGGGTTGCACTTCAAAAAATCTCCGTCTCCGTGTATTATTGTACTAGTTAGTAAACGGAATGCAATTCTACGACCCAGAACGCCCACCCCAGAGATGGTCGATGCCGGTGGCCGGATACCAGGTGAGTGACGCGCTTGGCGCCCTATAAACAAATTGAGAGAGTATGCCCTGCTACCTGAAATTGACTGAAGCACCTTATGTGTGATGGTAATCCTCGCTTATAGTGGTGACACATCGGTTTAGTTTCATCGCATAATTAGATGACCAGCCCTTGTTTCATCACAATATAGTGCTGGATACATAGCATACATAGTGCTGGATTTATAACATTTTAGGTTCCGGAACGACCCCCAAATTAATTATTAATTTAATAAAAATACTTACATATTGCTGCTTTATTAATTTTGGGTTTACACGCATTAAAAGTCAGTCATGCGAGGCATGTACGCGTTTTATGGTGTGCAAAAGGATTGCATCTTATCAGTGATTTTTACAACTTTAGAAATAATATGCCGAATGAATGCATTAGTATCTTTACGAGTGCAATCTCGAAATATTAATCAGTCGCCCGTTTCTCGTGCGCATCCCCCACATTGACGCAGAAGGGTATAGTGCAACGTGCCGAGGAATTCGAGATTGAGGAGCATTGACAGCTCAGTGGCCCCGGACTACGCGTTTGGATTGGATACATTTCCGTTTATTTACATGTACTTCATTCTCTCGTTGGACAGCCTCTACTTCTTACACAAAATACAGCCTTGTTAGAGATCAGAGGCCGAAATTTCACAAAATGTTTCGACTCTTATAGTAAGATTCACCCTTTATCCTAAATCGTATAACATTTTTTTAAAAATTATGGACTCATGGTTTTACAAATGACCGAGCCAATGAAATGAAATATCATTTATGACCTCCATGACTTCTGATCAGTCAGTTGATACTGTCGTTTCCGCGTCAGTAAACTAGATTAAACTTAAGAGCCAGGACAACTCGGTTTATGAAATTAATTAAAATCTTATTTCCACTCACCTGGGGAAGCATTTTCTGGTTTTATTGTTGCAACAGAAGCATTTTCACATACCGAAAGAGGATCCTACAACAAGACATCAGAAAATAACTTCACAATTCACTGAGGTATACAAAAGCAAACGAATGAAGGATATCATTACACATGGTAATCCGTGACCATTTTGATTCACTGATACTCTGGAATATCCCTTTCAACTGGTTAACAAACAGCTGACACATAATCAGTGAGAAGTAGATATCAACACAATTTTTACTTTTCTCAGTTATGAGAAAAGAGAGGAAGGGAGACTGATCAAAGGTGGCAGCGGTGTAGGTTAGACGTGTTGAAAACTCGTAGTAAAAGTCTTGTTTCATCAATTTTATCTTCGTAACACCTCACATTGTAGTTATATTTCAGTTCCTTATAGGTTGGCTGTTACTGACTCGCTCTTAATTTCGAGAAATGCGTGGCCGTTAACTTTAAAGCGGCAACGAATTTTTCAATGAAAACTTCTATTTAGAACGAGTTTTACTCTTCTTTAATATTCTTGAAGTAATGATTCAGTTGTACTACTAGGAAAGCAAAAAGTTGAGAAATTGTCAAAAAATGTACTTTGAGCGACGATAGATGGCAGCTGGCCAGAGAATGGAGCACGACCTTAAAGCCAGACCACACCAAGGAAATTAGAAAAATGTGGTACGAGAAAGTTTATGCCATTAAGTAGCACCTCTAGTTTGTACCAGTCTTTTCGTTCAATAAGGCAATATACTATTAGTACTGTAATAAATAAAGTAATTATATTTCATTATATTGTAAGCACGTACTTTAGTTTACACTAGTGGTGCTACAGAATGGCACAGACTTTCTGGTATTAGTTAATTTTCTAATGTTTTTAGTCTGGTCTATGTCTATGCCTGGGCTAGTCTTTCACCCTATCCTCTCGCCAGCTACCATCTATCGCCGCCCAAAGTGCATTTAAAAAATCTCAAATTTTAGGTTTCTTCATGGCAGAATTCAAATATTACTTTAAAGCTATTAACACGTTCGCTCCCAAGCGCATTCTCGCTGTACTGCGTCTCCGTGTCAACGGTAATTGACGCACTTATATAGTATGCTACAAGAAACTTGCATCAATATTTATAAATTATATAAAGTTAAATTTATTTACAAAAATGTACGATGTCCTTATAGACTGAGGGAAACGCAGTTGTTCACGCTAGAGACAAGCCAGCGCATGAGACCATATGGTCTCGTAGGAAAAGAAAATTACATCTCCCTACGAGGTCGTATGGTCTTGCATGGCAACCAACGTTTTAAAGAGGGGGTAAAAGCTCGTCACATATGGAAATTTTTGTTGAAAAATTTGGAGCCGTTTTTAAGAAAATTGCGCTTAAGCGTTACTATAAATGCAAAATTTGATGTTCTTTTTTCTGAAGTTTTCGAAAAACTTTATAGGAAGTCTTTTGAAGCACTTCCACTAACAAATGCAGTAATGTATACAAATCGCTGGAAATGTGCATAGTAAAGGTGTGAGAGATATTTAAAAAATATTACATTTGTGTAATTTTTAGAAGAAAAAATTAAGAGCTGTTTACGAGAAAATCTTGTTTTTGTTATTTTTTAAAATTGCACATATTGCAAGCAATATAGCGCGAAACCAAGTTTCGAAAAAAATATACATGACTTTCTCGCAAGAACCAAATATGGAGAACAAATTTCGTTTGAAGGAAAAATCTATCTTCAATTTTATAGTTGTACGAAGACGGCAAAAATTCAAACCACTTGCTATTTTCTAAAATTCAGAGTGTAAAGAGATTTAAAGGAAAAAATTGGAGCCGTTTTAGAGAAAATTTTGAAATTGTCTCTGGGACTTCATGTAAAGCACCCTGCAAAAATTAATCAACGTTTTTCAAAATCACAGTGTTTCGACTCACGTCAGATCGACAGAGGTTTATTCAGTTTGCAAAAAACTCCTGACGCATAGTTTAGGCGCTAGTGTTGTTCACATACACAGATAACAAAATACACATACGCTAGTGTTGTTCACATACACAGATTCAAAACGTTCATCCGTCGATGAACGTTATGAAAAAAAACTTGTTTGGTATCAGGGGAGTCCAAAACGTGTATTTCCGTTGAAATCTCGAAATCGATTTTCTGCAGCATTACATAACTTTCTCTACACTGCGTATATTACTCCGTATATACGTACGTATACAAGAAAATAGTGCTTCAGAATAGCACAGACTTTCTAGCAATAAAGTTTTCTAATTTCCTTGGTGTGGACTGGCTTTACGGTATTGTCCCATCCTCTTGCCAGCTGCCATCTATCGCCGCTCAAAGTATATTTTTAAAACGTTTTCTCAACTTCTCGGTCTCCCAATAATAGAACCAAATGTTACTTTAAGAATATTAAAGAAAAGTAAAATCTCGTCATAAATAGCAATTTTTATTTAAAAATGTAGGGCAGTTTTTAAGAAAATAGCGTTTACGCGTTACTGTAAATGCAAAATGTGAAGCTCTTTGTACAGGATTCAATTGAGTCGTCGAAAAACTTCATTTGAAATACTTCAACTCATAGTTGCAATAATGTAAACAAATCGCTGGAAAAGTGCAGATTAATGAGAGACACCAAAATGAACTTTACATCATATTAAACAGTGCAATTAGCACTATACGTACGAAAACTTTGAAGACAAAAGTTAGGAGCAGTTTTTGAGAAAATCCCGTTTGAGCGTTTCTTTCCTCAGTCGACGCAAACGACGGTGTACACAGAAAGTGCAAACATGATGGATGAATCTAACCTTTTAAGCGTGACGTCAAAATTCTAGATATAAGGCCCTAGAACGCTTCGTTTAAGTTATTTAACTATATAGAATTTGACAAGGGGACAGTGTGTTGCGGGTTGCATTTGACGTGACCATTTATGTTCGTTTTTTCGCAACAAATCCTTCATATTTTTAATTCTTTAAAAAGTGCAATTCATAACATTTCTCTCTCTCTGTCTCTCTCTCTCTCTCTCTGTCTCTGTCTTCTCTCTCTCTCTGCCTCTCTGTCTCTCTCTCTGCCTCTCTGTCTTCTCTCTGCCTCTCTGTCTCTCTCTCTGCCTCTCTGCTCTCTCTGCCTCTCTCTCTCTCTCTCTGCCTCTCTCTCTCTCTCTGCCTCTCTGTCTCTCTCTCTGCCTCTCTCTCTGTCTCTGCCTCTCTCTCTGCTCTCTGCCTCTCTCTCTGCTCTGCCTCTCTCTCTGTCTCTCTCTCCTCTCTGCTCTCTCTCTGCCTCTCTCTCTGTCTCTCTCTCTCTCTCTCTCTCTCTCTCTCTCTCTCTCTCTCGTTTATAAAGATTGGTTGCGTATAAGAGCCGCAAAAGGTATGTATGCTATACTGAAAGGTTAGAGGTCGCTAGGTCTAAAGATTATAGAACTAATGGCAGAAGGTCTATTTTCTAAGGTCTATTGTCAGTAGGTCTGTGAAAAAACGTCTAATGAAAATTTGGTCTAATTTTAAAAAATGTCTAATAATATTTGGTGTTATTGTCAAAAATGTCTAATAAACTTTGGTCTATCGGAGAACAAATATCTGATCTGTTCTGCTGTAAGAAAATATTTAGCAAAATGTGGTTCACATATTATTACGCCAGTATGTTATCGTCTGAAATGAAATCACAATAGGAATAATACACTTTAATTCAGGAAGTAAGTAATGTAGTACATAAAAAGAAACAAGTGTTAAAATATTCCGTCTTCATTTTCGGTTGTAGGTGGAGGATGGAATTTTAATCTGTAGCTCAAAGAGCAAAGGTATTGTAAATTCGACATCACCAAGATCTTTATAATTTTGGTAATTTTCTACCATTCACTCTACTTGTCTTTGATTAATTTTGTATGATTTAGTAATTGGGTGTTGAACTCGTGCATGCCCTGCTAACAACTTGAGTTGTTTGTAGATCTCAATTTATGTTTATCTGTTAATTGAATTGTTTAAATAGATTTTTCAATTAGGTATTCATGTTATTAAAACCTTCCTTTTCCTTATTCTCCCACTTCTAAAACTTTCATACTCTTTCATAATCTGCTCATAGTTCATTGCAAATGCTTTCTCTACTTAAAGTTTCCTAATAGTGATAATATGAGTTTCCTTGCACAGAAGTTCCGATAAATATCATATTTGTTTTTTAAAAATTACCTTGATCAATCTTTTTTGATCAACCACCAATGGTTTTAGGGCGCTGTCATATGCTCCAACCCAAGTAAATAATACTCAAAGAGGCTATCGCCCAGATAAGAGCATATCAGTATACGTTCAATACTTAAAATGCGACTTAGTTTATAAAATATGATTATCAAACAGATAATCTTTTTTACAGTTTGAGCAATATGATGTTCCATTTAAGATGTGCATTTATAAGTACCTCCAAATATTTTGCAGACAAAAATTTCTATTTTAGGGCACTTGCAAACCTTCAAAACACATACAACTCCATGTATCTTGATTTAACAATTTATTGGCCCATGTAGCTACCACAAGTAATGAACAACATTATTTTTTTAGGTTGAAACTCAAAAGTGCGATATACATTTCTAATTGGGCGATTGCCTTATTAAAACAAATAAATAAAATAAAAATGCCCCCTCCCCATATTTTTCTTTATTCCTTTTCTGAAAGTTTGAATTTTCAATCTTCAAAGAATGCTTATTAAAAAGGTACATCTCAGATTTTTGTAGATTTTCAAAAAGGGCAATGGGTTAAAGAACGCTGTTTTGCCTGTTTATTAAAGTGAAGTTTTGCAAGTCATGGAGAAGTGCTGGAAACTACGAATATCATTAAATATAGCAATTATTCCTGAATTTTTTGGGGGGTTCTTTCAATTCTTTGAGAATTGAATGCGTCTGGGCAAAGCACAATTCTTAACACACTTTTATGCCAAATCCTCCCTGCAAACACACAAGAATTCTCACACATGGACAATCACTTTAATTTAACAAGCATTCTGTGGCTGCCACCCACATTTGCCACATGAAGGCCACATGAAAAAGATCCGTTCCTGATCATTCATATGTCCTTTCCAACAGTCTAGCTGCTTTGCAAATAAACTATACTTAATTGAATATAAAAGTGGCTCGCTCATGGCACATAGCGAAGTCACTAGCCTTTTACCACTGATGTCCGGGTTCGATTGCCGTCGAATCTCATGTGAAATTTGTTCCAACAAAATGAGTTTCGCTACTTCACCAGGGCTAGTCCAACCCCTGTGAAGTGTCCTAAACCCTAGCCCTATCCTTATTCCTTCCCAATTCTGGCCGCTGGGTAAGTGACGCAGGAGCGCATATGTGGAGATGCTACCTGGTTGACCTCTTGACAACTGACTGCCATGAGATGTGACAAACTAAAATGGTTAATGGAGGATTACTGCCGGGTGCCAAATATTAATGGAGGGTTACTCACCAGCACAAAGTGCTTAAGGGGCTTGGAGACGCAACAAATTAGAAAGAGAAAAGAACTACATTAGTCTTTAGAAGTACTTACATCATCCCAGGCATCCAAATTTTTCATTATTTTACAGAATCATTAAAAACATAACTAAGAGGACCTTTCTATTTAAAAACAAGGGACTTTTTTAAAAAGGGGTTTAACAATTCTCTGCCCAACGCCTCCATCTATTCAAAAATCATCCTGTAAATATACATGATAGCCATACCTTTGTTTCTTCAATACAAGCTCCTTCATGCTTCTCTGTTGGCTGAAGAAACACAGCAAATGGAAGCTCCAACTCCTCCTACACAGAAAAACAATAACTAGTTGTGCTACAGAATGGCAGACTTTCTCGTTTTCTACTTTCTTTGGTCTGCTCTAGCTCTTCCAACTTGCCACATACTCTTGCCAACTGCCATCTATCGCTGCCCAAAGATTTTTCAATTTTTTTTTTTAAACATTCTTCATTTTTTGGTTTCCTAATAGTAAAACCTAAATATTAATAGTTTACAAATATTAAAGATGAGTAAAACCTAGTCCTTAATGGCAATTTTCATTGAAAAATTTGGAGGCTTTAAGAAAATGAACTTCACTGTTACTGTAAATATGAAATTTGAAGCTCTTTTTCACAGAAAATTTTTGAGGTTTTGAAAATCATGATTAGAAGTGATTTGAAGCACTTTCACTCACAAATTGCTGATGGGAACATTAACGTGGGAGAGATATTTAAAACAAAATTACATTTGTGTAATTTTTTTACAAATTGCTGAGTTTACAAATTGCTGATGGGAACATTAACGTGGGAGAGATATTTTAAAAAAAATTACATTTGTGTAATTTTTGAAAAAACACTAAATACCACAAAATTAATTTTATGGCATATTAAACAGAGCAATAAGCACTATATGTTAGAAAAGTTTGAATAAAAAAATCAGGAGGCATTTTAGAGAAAATGGCATTTGAGCATTTCTGAAAATCTGGAATTTTGTAAACATTCCTTCAATTCCTTCATTCTGCAACATCCACATTTTTTTCCACAAAGTTACTACATAATTTTGGCAAAGCCTTCAATGACTGCTTAACCATCTCGTCTTTCACACCAGTTCTGTGAGATACATCATTCTCATAATGCACTGACTGTAGCAGTGCTCTTTTAATAAGCAAGTAATCATGATAAATGTTTACCCTATATCCACACTGAGCCACATTCATTATATATCTCACCTAATATATATATATATTCATTATATATATATATATATATTAGGTCATCTTCAATGCTATAATTAGCATTGAAGATGACCTAAGAAAAATAAATTATTAATGACCAAGTTCGAATTTTAATAACTCACTTCTGTTTTACTCAATCAAAAAATATATTGTTCCCTCACAGTTGTATTATTAATTGTTCCCTTTTCTATTAGAAATAGATCTGCATGATCCAATGTGTTAAAAATTATTTTACTTCATTTACAATAGACGAATGACTGTACTCACATCATCTTTATCATCATCTTCTTTCACTGAATGCTGCAAAGCAATGAGTTCATCTTTTGCCTGAAAGAAAAAACATTGCCAATAAAAATCATAGATGCTTCCCATAGAGATGCTTCTAGAAACACCTTGAGTAGAATTGTGGTGAAAAAGAAACCAAGATTTCTCTCCAATAACAAACAACAAATATAACAGCTCTACAGGGCATTATATGACATTATGTCAGTTAACTTGTGAACACATTTATTTAAGCTAAAGAAAATGTGACATTTAGAGAGAACTATTTAGATACATAAAAAGCACAGTTGAAGCGTTTCCATGCTGGCTCGAAATTATAATTAAACAAACAAGTAGAACATCCTTGAATAAGTATCAGCGTCATCTAGGCTGATGGTTTAAATTGCAAGATTTTAAGAAATCTTGGATTTAATCAAAAGCTTCTGTCTTTGCTTCAATTTTTTTTTATTGGTCCTTTATCACATCCCTTTGTTTTATTTCAATCCAAATTAGATTTATTACTAAACTTTATTGAAACAAAGCAGATGTGTTATTTTAACTCACTATAACAAGAGAAAACCAGATATCTAGGATGACATTACTTAAAAGGGACCTAATATGTAATAGGTGTGCAAGTAACATTCAGTATTAATCCAAGCAATACTAAAGAGTTAATGATTCGGACATTACCCACAAAGCGCCTCTGGAGCCCACACTTACATTTCGATTTTATTCCAAAGAATTTTCATTATGTAGCAACATTTACATGATTATAATTTTACACTTTTTCAGTTTTTTTATACATTTGCACACTTAATATTAAATTTAAAATTAATATTAAAATAAAATTCGGTAACAAAAAATGAACTTAATAGAGATACAAATATATTTCTCAAAATTTGTATTAATGAATAATTTGCATAATTTACCTAATTTACATAGATACAAAATTCTCATGTTTGAGCTAATATTACTCCCCAACTAGCAGAGAAGACTGTTACTAATCCTTTTAAATAATTTGTCATTAAAAAAGTTTGAAAAAGAAAGGTGATTTAAATAAAAACAAAATTAATCAAGCAACGTTTACTGTAATAAAAAATATTACTTTCACAAAAACATAACAACAAAAGACGAATAATTTGTCCACTATGAAGACCTTTAGCAGCACTTAACATTACTCATGAGTAGAGCTCGGTAGTTCCAGAATTTTTTACCCCTAAATAGGCAGGTAAAAGGGCATTTATTTTTACTAAAATAGGCATTGAAAAAAGTATTTGTTGTAGTTAAAGTAGGGAAGCAAATAAGCATGTAAACAATGAAAAATCACATTGGAAAGGAATTATTGTATAAAATTAATAATTAAAATGATTCACATTTTTATCTAAACTCTTAAAATTTACACTAGCATTTAACGTGTAAGGAAACAAGCCTTTCTTTGTAATCTTGATTCCCTCTTGGTTATCCATTATATTAACTACGAATATGTTTTACTTGTGACACTCTCTTTTCGAAATTCTATTGTAGGCTCCCTTTTGAATCTTGAAATAGGGTAAATGAAAATGGAACTAAGTTTTACATTCTTCGCACTTAAGTAATTGCCAGCACTGAGAAGGGTGAATCACATGCTGAGAGCTGTCCTCAAAAGGGATCAGAGACCATTCCCAAGAAAGGTCCTCCAATATAAACCAAGAGGAAGAAAAGACTGGCAGACCAAGAGTGCACTGGGAAGATGAAGAACACCTCGGAAGCAACAGGAAATATTGATAAACCAAGGAACAGGTCAACAGATCTAAGACTTAAACATTCATGAAGATGATGATGAATAAAAGGTAGGAAAAAAAATAGTATAACGTATGTACGAGATGGAAATTGTTTAGTCAGGGTCATTCAAAACTTCCTCTTCTCTTTTGCAAACACAATTTGAACGAATTCTAGAAATGATCTTGAGAATGTTTACCAATTTCTGCCATTTGGATTCCCACTTTTGAATATTTCAGGATGTGAAAATCATAAATATGGCATCTAATACTGATTTTTTGATTCTCACAAAACATTCACACACAAAAAACAACAGATCCTAAATTATCTTTTAAGTGTCCTAACTCGTAAAATAAAAACATGGTCCATAAATATATACAAGACTCATAAGCATAATGACTTAATAACTGCAATTGAAGAACAGACATTAACACAAACAGGCATACTAAAACTTCCTATCCCACATGCAAACTATATGTATGTTTATACATCTGTATGTTCATATGTCCATACACAAACATAAAGACTTCCTACTAAAGTCTTTACAAACATATAAAGACTTACATTCATAATCTTTTTTCCTGTTATTCTGCTATTCAGAAAAATATAGGTAAATTTGATACAGAATGAAGAGACTGAGTTTTGGTGAGTATATCTCTAAAGACCCTAATTTCCATTATTTTGGATCAATAACACAACCATAAAACTAACTCACACTGCAATTCCAGGAACAGTCTTCTTCCTTGTCCTCTGGCTCTTCTTTGATCTGGAGAAAACAAAAGAAAAGTCACTTCATCGTGTATTTAAGAAACCCCACATGCTTCAAGATTTCTCAGGAGGCACAAAAATGATGCTTGTTTTTAGTGACAAGACCTACCAAATAGACTTTCTTTGTATTTACATTTGATTCTTATAAAATACATGATTACTACACCTAATATACAAGAATTTTAAATATTAAAATACTATATTGTTTTGAAAGCCACGACCATGCATGGTTTCGCACCTCATAACAATGTTCTATTAAGTAGCCACCGCCTAGCACTGAATGTTTGAAGTAATTCTCCTTTAATCTAGTGGGTCATTTTCAAGAGAAGTACCAAGAAAGTTAGTTGTACTATTTTTATTCGCCTGAAAACAATGGAAGGAAAATAGTTTCCTTTCATTGGAGAACGAAATAACTACAGTAAAACTTCCTCCATGCTGAAAATATGAAATAAAATTACGCCAGTGTTGTTCTTGAACCACTGAAACCATTACCAGTTGCACAAGAACATTCTCTAATTGTGAAATAGTACATGAATCCTCCCTGTATTACTAAAATGAAAAACTTAATAAAACTTTATTTAAATTCTATTTACAAATTACTTTCTTGGCAATTTTGTCAAAAAAAAAAACATTGCCTCCTTTAGTTACTTAAAACAGTAAGGTACAAATTTTATTTGTGCACTTCAGTGTGTCACCTCTTGGAAAATGAATTTTGTTATTTTTCCCAGTCAAATATAAAACAATTGCTAAAATGAAAAGGTTTTTGGATCGAAATTATGGCAACATACATATTATTCTCATGAAGTGGAAATAAAATAAACATTCAATTTTATAAAAAAGTTTGGTCTCTTTTAGTACTCCTGTCATCATTTTCCGAAGTCATTGAGTCTATGATATTGTATTTTCACTGATAATTCTTAATCTAAGCAAACTTTCATTAAAGTTATCAATGGATACTATAAAAATATCTTAATTAAAAATTTATTTCTTTTGACAAAAAATTGCCACATTATTTTTACATTAATATTCAAATTCAGAAGCTGTGGTTAGTGAACACTAGGAAATGCAATGGAGAATTTTCGCAATATTATTGGAATTTCCACTACAAGCACTGCAATAACTGAAGATTAAACTCTCAATATATGTTTCTGAAAATTGTTAAGTGTGGTGAAAATGTGATTAATTCCACCTATTGCTTTGCACTTACAACATACACCACAGTCCTCCTCCCGTTTCATACACATTCTACTGCTCTTGTAACCTAAAATATACAACATTGCGTTCGTTTACAAATAGGAGCGAATATATTTGGAACTTCCTTTAGGTTCTAAAAGTCATATGTTGGTCATATGAAAACATTAAATCTGTTTACCTCTTCTAATTTGACAATACTCTCCGCTAAAAGATCTATATCTTCCATGGCGATCAGAACTTGTTGCACTTGCTCCACAGGGCACCCACTTTATTTGTCTATGAATTGTTCTTCACAATATATAATGTTATGGAGTTATACAATGTTAGGGAGTTTATAGACTACATCTTGCTTGGAGCCAAGCACAGAGCACCAGCAGAGCTTCGTGTAGAGAGTATATTCTGTGACATACCAGATTGTCACCAACATGAAATTCAGCGAATTTCACTAAAACATTAGCAAAAAGACGCTGGTTGCCATGGTACCGGAGTGCAACATATAAACAATGCCCATTAGTTCAAAAGCGGACGATAAGTCGATCGCATAATTTTGTTTTAAACAAGAGAGTAAAAGGAAAAAAGTTGACATCGTGTCGAGCTCTCGACACGATAGCGATCGGATCAGGGTGCTAGATATATAGCAGATTATTTGAACAAAGAAAATTTACGCGAGTTCGGACGTAGTGATTCGTCGTTATTTGTATTCAAAAGATAGAACTCAGAAATTGTTTTATACGAAGTGAACAATGAATGCCAAAAGCGGGACTTATAAATTTTATTAAGCGGACAATGATAATCGAACTTAGCCTCCGATGATAGGAACCCGATGATAACTTGGTGAACTTATATGTTAATATTTTGGCAGCACTTCAGATTTTGCTTAGGTAATGAACAATGGAAAGTATTGGAACTTGTAGCAATTCAAGCAGGTGAAAGGGGATGGAAGGCCAATGGATAAACAATGTACATAGCAGGCGCGTGCGGTGACCAATTTGACTGGGTAAGCTCTGTAAATAGCAAGAGTGCGATTTGGAGCCTGTTTTAGAAGACAAAACGAAAATTTATTCAGTTCTCTGCGTTTTAAATTAAATCATTATATCAAAAAGACATTATTATTATTATTATTATTATTATTATTATTATTATTATTATTATTATTATTATTATTATTATTGCGTCGTCTGGAATAACGCTAGTCCTCCCCATACCCCCACAATTTTCAGTAAACCAAAAGTCAATTATCAACCTCTGCCTTTTGAACGCTTCACACGTCGTAAATACTCGTAAGTTATATTTCGGAACGTAATGAACGCTGCATCCCGTATAAGAGACACTATTATTCCTGCTTATTTGGCAACGCTCACGACTCTTAAGAAGCTTCCTTCGCACTGTCCTCTCTCTCTCACGACATAGCATCTGATCAATTACTATATTTTATCTTTATTTATCTATATTATCTATATTTATATTTCATATAAAACAATTGCAACATGCTGGGCCATAAAAATGTTTCTTTAATAGATTCACTCAAGAAATTACTAATTGCAAAAATCAAATCATTTTGAATTCTGTAAGAAGTGCCTTTTAAATGTTTTGCCAAATTTTAAGTGTTGTTGTAAGGTCGTAACATACTCAACAAATTTAGAAGTTAGATCAACGCAGCCTTTGCTAACCAACTCTTTCTCGTGCCTTCCGAAAGGAATTCCTGCATTAAAAAAAATTCACGCAACAGGATTTTAATATGCTTTCAATTAAGTTTCAATGCTGACACTGCCAAACTGGCCAGCTGAATAAGTGGACACAAATGACTCTGTTATCGATAATTGTTGTGATTGTTTTTTAGAGACTGTGCAAATTGTTATAGCGTTCTTTATTCCTCACATTACGAATATGGGAAAACACTGATCAAGACCCATCAAAATTAATTATTAGTTTTCTGTTTCCTATTAACCAACTGGTGTTTTCATATTTTGAGGTTTAAAGTAGCGGAAATGCTTCCTTCCCTTTTCTTTGCGCAAAGACCTGACCGAAGACAGGTTCTGGAACAGGCCTCCCTAAACGAATAATTCACTTTTCTCCACAAAAGTGCAACTGAATATATTTTTTTAATATCCTCAATTATAAATGTATTTTCTGCCAGAGCACAGTATTATACCGTTATGTAGCACAAAAAGACAGCGCACACAAAAATAAAAGTCATTAAAAAATAATATGCACAGTGTGAATAACACGCACAGACAAAAAATCACAAAAAAACCGGGATTACGTGGCGGCGGGCTTATACCAGTGTATCGTCTAGTACGCATGCGAACACATCTGCAAGCTCAATACAAGCCAGCCTGGGCGGTGCCGCGGCAGTGGGCCCGGGTGGCGGCGCTTACCAGCGTGCTGCATACAACCAAATGGAGCTTCCAGAAAGTCAAGAGCGCATGCGCGAACTGCCTAATGTATTTAGATGGAGAACAACGTCATGCTCAGTTCGGGCCAGGTTGCGGCGCCTACTACCACCGTCTCTTTCAACCGCTTTCTGTCTTTGTCAGCAACAGCGGCGTATGCTCAATGAAGGGCCGCGCGCCTTCGCGAGCCAGTGTACACTTACTTGGCAGAATTTTAAAAACCAAGCTGAATTCTTTATGGCGTAAGTGGTGATTTCAAAATATAATATAGGACGTCATACGCAGTTTTTAACTGTTTTTTTGACGTAAAATAAATAAATAGATGCTAAAAAAAACAAAAAAACCAACAACATCTCGATCAGGTTTTTCGTCCAGTTTCCCTGATCCATTGAGCAAATGCTGCGATGGCCCCTTGTTTTGCTTCTGGACATAAATGTAACTTCATTTTCTGTGCACGTCTTCTAGAATTCAGTGGGAAATACAATTATTCAAATTATCGTTTCCATGTTGTCGCGGCAGGAAGTAATAAGAGCCAAAATTTATTGCTTATTTATCCTTGAAAATAGATTTTATTACATGGGAGTTTTTGTTTTTTTTTCTCCCTTTCAAAATTCAAAATTTATTGCTTATTTATTTTGAAAATAGATTTTACTACATGGGGTTTTTGTTTTTTAAAAAAAATTTAAAGTATATGACTTGGTGTAGGGATCACAGAATTTTGAAAATGTGCACACAATTCACTTTTCCCCATAGGACGTCATACGCAGTTTTTAACTGATTTTTGACGTAAAATAAATAAATAAATAAATAAATAATAATTACATTTCACTGTCTTTTCTTCAGGTAGGCGCAGCATACCTAGCTTACCTGGAATGCACGCCACTGGTACATAGTGATTTGTGTGAAGAAACGACGAGATACGGATTTGGTCGGTGGCAAGAAAGAAGATTGGACGAGGCCCATTGCTGAAGTCTAAGGGGAGACATCCTTTACCAGGACGGCGCCCAGGATTCTCATGGATAACAGGTTCCATAACGCTATAGTAGGGGTCATGACCAAAAAGAATATTATACTAAAATTTATAAATAAATTTGTTATTTTCTATTGATGAAAGCTGATTATCATTTGCCGTTGTTAAATTTGGAAATTTAAGTGATCACAAATGTTGAATATTGGTGTTGAAACAGCTATTAGAAGCCAACGATCATCTGAGAAGACCTACCGAGAAGATTTTATATCCATAGCTTGTAAGCTCTTGCTCTGTTATTAGATTACGTATGCTAGTATATGGGTAATTTTTCATCTTTAATTTTCTCAAAAATGGTAACTTGCAAAAATCAAACTGTGATCTCATGGCCATGAGAAGGTTCCAAAAACCTAAGAAATTGTTAGTAAGATCTGATTTTTTGGTTTATTGAGTGCTGAGAAAAAATTGGCATTGTGTGTAAGACTTTTTACTAGTTTCAAAACAGGTTTTCACTTATTGTAAGAAAACCACTGATTGTAGCGGGTTCTAACAACAAAATCCGCAATTTAGAGTAAATTTAGGGTTGTATGGACACCTCGTTTGCCTTTGTAGCCCTAAAATTAAGATTTTTATGGCAAATCAAAATATTATCTTTATCTATTAGTATGATTCTTTGCTTTGCTACTAGAAGCCGCCACTAGTACCGGCGCGCTACGCGTAAAGTGTAAAAGCTCTTAGGCAGAGAGTTCTGTACTTCTCTATGTTTATATCGATATTTCCCCGTTACCCCCTCTTCACCATTTCAGTGTTACCCCTTCTGGGTCTGGTATAAAAGACGTGCGCTTCTCGCGCACACCGCCTTTCGCCACTTTTAGCCTTACGCCTTTTTTAATTCTGCTACCATTTTCAGGAAAGCTTGTCCATTGTTTTCGCATATTCTTCTTACCAGCATGCCGGGTGCATGCTGTTTTGTACTTTATGAGCCATTAATGGTATTTTTATGAAAGGCCGGTTCCCTCAGAACCGTATTGTATTATTGTAAATATGTGTATGAGTGCATAATAGTCTAGTTTAGGAATGGGTGTTTTGTTGATTCATATGGTTGCGTAAATTTGCTAATGGTTTGAAGCAGGTTTACTCTGTATTTTGTTCTTGTTTGGTATTGCAGCTTTGAAGCGACTTGTTTGTATGCTGGCCTCCGATGTGTCGTGGAGAGCTGGTTTTTAGTACTGTGCATTACTTATGTGATTGTTAATGTTGCAGTTTTTTTGTTCCTGCCGTGAGTAAGTCGGCGCTTGGCCGCATTCGGCAGTTTTTGGATTGTTGCTCCTGCCGTGAGTAAGACGGCGTTCGGTCGCATTCGGCAGTTTGAAGGTCAGGCGTCTGCTAGGCCCGTGCGGTAGCCTCGAACCGCGGCCATTGGAAAGCAGTGCTAAGCATCCGGTCCCGTAGCCGGCAAAGAAGTCGGCTGGGCAACAGCGCGTCATCGGCACGAATTGGTTCGATCACATGCGGGCATTGTTGGGCCGTGTGGCGGTCGGCATTCGTGTGCGGTCACGGCTCTGTTGAATGAGATACGAGCGGGCAAGAGGACCGTTCCTTCTCATTCCGGAGTATTCCTGTTTCATTGTTAAATTTTTTAGAAGGTTGTAAGTTATGGTAAGAGATCCATTTCCATGTAATTTGGTAACTATGCACTCGTACAAAACTTGGTTCTTATAGGTAATGGCTCATTCTTAGTAGTTCAGTTTTTCACTCCTTTTTGTATTGAAAGAAGACCGAGGACGGCTTCTTTGTCAATTTTGCATATGTGTGTTCTCAACTTCCTCACCCTAAAGTGGGCATTGTCGAGGTTGTTTGTAATACCGTAATTCTGTTTAGGTATAGGCGCATTGTTGGAAGCGCCGTTTAATAGTGTTCCTGTTTCATACAGTGTTTTGGTATAGAGACGGCACCGCCGTCTGTCAATTTTGTATTCCTATTTGTAGTTCTGTATTGTTTTTCTTGCAGCAATTTTTGTATCTGCACAGCAGGAAAAATTGATTTTGTATTTAGAACCTGGAGCGTCCTTTCGAAAGGTTTCGAATATGACAACAGTCTTCATGAATCTGATAGCTTAAGGGTTCTCTGTTTTAGCCCTGAATAATAATTCATTAGGTAAACGCATGGTCACCTCGCTTTTTGTTTTATAGCGAGGCTTTGTTTAAAATTTGTGCTGTCTTAAACATCTGGCGACCGTACCTTGTCATTTGTAATTGTTACATTTCCCAAAGTCACGAGGTTAGCCAAGTTTGAAATATAACAGCCGTCACGTGCAATCCAGTAGGATATTTAAATTTTACATTTCAGATTCCACGCTTCTCCGCATGGGAGGGGGGCGAATTAAGTAATCGTAAGTATTCACGATTATTTAGGTAAAGAACCCGCCGACTGAGTCAGCAACGGTGTTATAATTAAATATAATTTGGGAGCTCATTCTTGTAACCATTTCCTGGCGCCTATTTATTATAAATTCGGAAACCGGTTACAGTAATTTGAGGGCAGCAAGACGGGTATATGGATGGGTATATTTCAATACTATAGTTTTCTTGATATTCCACAGCGGGAGGAGGAAGGCTGTGGTCTCGTCACGGAATAAAAGGGCGTACCAACTGTGGGCATGAACTTAACGCGCCAAAGCGTGCCACCAGAAATGTTACGATTGTTTTGAAAGTACGAGGTTGTTGTTGCCAGAATTGTAAATTGGTACGTACTGTTCCAAGTCGAACCTAAGTGCCTCAACAGGACGTGCTATTAAGCGCTGGACGAAGACTAGGAAGCTCGTGTATCAAGAAAACTTGCGCGAGCAATACTCGGGTCTGCCTATTGCAGAGAGTGGGACCAGGCCCTGGTCACCAGGGTTGCCAGATGCGTCGTACACTCATCCGCCGTTAGATGGCTGAAAATCCGCCCAGAAAAATTCAACTTTCCAAGCGGGAAATTTGAATTTACATCACAAGAATATTTGAAGGTTTTTGAGTTAGTGAATCAATGAAATACTTGTTTAGTTTTATTTTTTGTTTGTGAACATTGCAATTACTATTTTTTGTTAAAACGTACACTTTTTGTAATAAGTTATGTCTTAATATTTGAACAGCGATCTGTGTTAGGTATTTAACTAAATATACCAAGTTTAAGATCTGAATTGTACGTGTATTTCAGTGTATTTACAAAAGCATTGCTTGCACTTCATCTCATACATAATATGAAATATAATTTTTGTAACGTGACAGTCTCACAGTCAATCGAATGGGTCGCGCCTGGCGGATCAACTCCAGGCGTTAGTTCAGATCTTCTCAGGTAGCCGCTTCCCGCAGGTTCGTAGGTCTCTCAGCTGGAAGTTCTGAATCCTCGTTGAACGTCGGTCGCTCCAAACCACGTGACACATTTTGATCAGGACAATGGGAAAAGGATAGTGAAGTATGTGATTCAGGAGGGTTAATGATTTGAGCCGGGACAGGAATCATTTGCGGTTTAATTTGACTTTGTTGTTTGTCCATGATCTGTTGATTCCGGTCATCATGTTCAGTATCCTCGATTGTTCTTCTCAGTTGATCGACATGTCATTTGATTATGTTTTCATTGGGTAGTTGAATGGTATAAGAGACTGGTCCCGTGCAGTCATGAACCTTGCCCTACAACCATTATGAACTAATCTCATTGTAATTCCGGAAATAGACCAGATCACCTGTTTCAAACAAGCACAGTTTCTGTGGTGTAACTTTGTCTGCTTTTCTTTTCCATTGTAAATGCATATGGATGCATTTTATCGAGAATTGTTCGCAGCTACCTTACCACCAAAAGTTCAGCAAACGTCTTCTCGGTACCTGTATGCACTGTTGTCGAAAAGCAATCTTAGCATTTGCAGTTCAGCATCTCCATCCTCCAATTTCGGTAAGATCTACGTAATTTGGTCCATACGTTCGGCCTGCCCATTGATCTTTGGATGATATGGCGAAATTGTACTGCTTTTGATCAGGTACCTGTCATGAAATTCACGAAGTTCCTTCGAATCAAATGAATGTCCGCTATCTGAGATAATAAGATCTAGTATTCCCATTCTTGCAAATATTCTCCGGAGACTCTGAATGACTTCATTACAATCAGGTATTCTTTTCCTTTGTGAGAGCCAGCAAAATCAACGTGCAATGTGGACTAGGTATTTAAAGTTTTCTTGATATTTAAACTTGAGGTATTTAAAGTTTTCTGACGAGGAGCTTTAGGTGGATTATTTGCATGGATTTGGTACGTCTTACACAGATTTACAGTTTTTGATGTCCTTGTCTACGTTTGACCACCATACATAGCTCCGAGCACAAGTTTCATGGCTACAATTCCTGGGTGATTGCCATTCAATAGTACCAAAAATTGTTCCCTAGTCACCTCTGCTGATATCAACAGATTTACCCACAGCAGACTCCTTGTGTATTGAAATTTCCCATTTCTTCCGTTTGAATGGTTTGTACTCTTCAGAAAGTTCCATGGTTGGCCACTGATGCCAAGTTCAGTATCAAACTCTTGACAAAATTTCGAACATTGTTGTACATTTCTGATGTCTTCTATCGGAATTGGCGTTTTCTCAGACTCCAATAAAAGGTCCCCTGGAGGTGTCACTTCGTCTTTAGGCGATGTCCGTGGCAAGCAACTAAGGCAGTCAGCATTTCCATTTTCTTTTCCCTTCCTGTACTGCAAATTGTAACTGTAAGACTCAACATTATATACCATCGTAGCATTCGAGGCGATAAAACAGCTCGTAGTTCCTTTCATGCTTCCTCAAGGTGAGGAACCAATAAGCAATTGGTTTCTTCACGATTCCATCTCGACGTGCTAAAATTACTCCGATTCTATACGGAGAAGCGTCGCAGTTCAAATCCAATTCCTTTGGCTCGTAATGGGCCAGGATTACGTCCGAACTCATCACTTCTTTTAATTCGCAGAAAGCACTTTCACGAATTACAATATATTTCCAGGGTTTGTCTTCGAGTAATCAGTTCAATGGTTCAATAATTATCAATTTATTTTTGAGGAAACTGTTATAGAAATTTTCCATTCCTAAAACAGACTAACTCTTCTTTGTTTGTGGGTTTTGGCGCATAGCTTTTACCCCGTCCTCAGTAGGCCGCTCTCCTTGTTTACGATTAATAAACCCTAAAACTCGATTTCTTACAATCCAATCTTGCATTTATCATTTTTAAGCGTGAAACCTGCATTCTGAAGTTTGTCCAAAACTCGTAAAATTTCTTCATGTTCCTCTTGATTCCTTACGAAAACAATATCATCCTAATACGCTCTTGCTTCTGGAATCGAAGTCAGCAACAAGCCCATGATTCTTTGAAAAATTCCAGGACAAATCGATGCTCCAAACGGTAATTTCTTGACTTTGCACTCGAGTGTTTTAAGGGTAAGTATTTTCGTTGTTTCGTCGTCGACTCAGATCTGTTGGTATGCTTAAGGTGGTTCGAGCGAGATATTCCCTAGTAGATAGAGAGTCCATTTTACATTCAACAATAATTATTTGTGAGACATGTGGGTCTTGTGAAACATGTATAAACAAACCAGGGATTCCTATTAAGAGTTTTATTTAATTATACGAATTAATTGTGTTATATAGATAGAAAATAAAAATATTTCAATATTATACTAGTTGACTAGTTTTTTAACTAGTACCAACAGATCGCGTAGCCAAAGAATGAAAAATTGAGGCATAAGATTGAATATAAAAAAGCACTATTTAACCATTAGCAAGATCAAAATTATAAAAAGTAACATTATAGACACATATCTACATATTTTTACAGTGATCACTAATAATGGCCGAAATCTCATCTTGAGTATCGCGAAATGTCTTTGGTAAATTAGGCAACGCCGTAATGTCTGTGATATTGGTATACGGGCGCAGGGCTCATGCTGTTTCAAATTGTCCTTGTTTTCATTCACTTTGAATACTGTTTCAAATTTTGTTTTAATAGCTTTTGATTGGTTGAAATTTTGGAATTTTTTTAAATATTAACTTTGATACAGATTATTGTGAAAAGTAGTACCAAGTTAAAGATAGAAAATTAAATCACTGGATCATATAAATCTGAGCTGTATCGTTTAGACCCTCAGTAATAAGATGTATCATTGGAGATAAAATCTGCAAAAGAGATTTCCATATGAAATGATCTTTTGTAATAGTTGTTCTTCATGAAAATGGATTTAAATGTTTTTGTAAATAAGACATGAAACCCATTCAAAATGCATTACTACTGTGCTGGGAGTGCAATTGGTTTGACAAAATAGTGCTACAGAGAAAAGGGATTTCTGTTAAAATACTAATACTACCTAGGATTGAATTTAGAATTCCTCTTACTATTTCAATCAATTTACCCTTGTCTGGTTTTATATACAGTGGGTCTTGAAGCATAATACTGTGTTGGGCACCCCAGAAAAAAAAACTTTAACTAAAAATCACTAATTATGATAAGATAAATCCATGTACAAACACAAATGTAAATTAACAAATAGCTTAAAAATTGAAAGTTCCATTGTGAATTTCTCATTTATAAATGCATGTTTCGTTTCTTATTGTTTCATTCAATTTATTTTTAAATTCAAATATTATGGTTCAAGAAAATATTTGATTGGTTATAATTCAGATAAAAACATTTCTTGAAGTTTTTAAGAATATTTATTTTCAAAAATCTAGGCACAGAGAAAGGAGTCCCAAGCTTTCATATTTTGATAGTAGGGAAATCCAGCTCTACATTTATACCTTGAATGGTTGAAATTAACACCAGCAATTTCTAATACCTTTGTGAATTGAATTCTCACCCCAGTAGTTCTACTGATTGAGGTGCTGACATATGCAAAAGTTTGTCGCTTCGAGTCCAGTATCCACTGTGTATCTCATATAATGAAAAAAGAGACTATGAATTATTTTCAAATAATTAATCATTGTTCTGAAGCTAAAATGAAAAAAGCTGTTATAGAGCTCAAACTGATATTTCAGTTACTATAAGAAATGTATAAATAAATGCTATAAGAAATGTATAAATATTTCTATAAACTCTCAAAATTGTCTTGTTTGAGTCCACGTTGTGTACTCTCTGAACTGAAATTCTCAATTCTCGAAACCAATTTCGTCCCAACAAATCCCAACCACCGCTTTCTGAAACAGCAACCTTTAAATGTTTGGTGATTTGTTACTTACCTTGGCAATTGTTTCTCCCAAAATCTCAATTTTTTGTGTCCGGGTCCGTAAGCTGAACGGTGATTTCTGAAGAATTTCATTAACCTGGTAAATTTTCTCCCATGTTTGTTTCTTTATAATCATGCAAACTGCACCCGAGTCCACTTCCATCTTGACTCCGATGTCGTTAAATTTTGAATTTGCAACAATTTTCTCCTATTCCCCTACTGCATGTATCGCATTCAATATATAGAAATTGCATTTGTCCTCCACTACATTGAAATTCACCCATTTTGTTTTATTTTGAGCTTTTTGTCCTTGATTGTCATTCTTCTTAAAACATACTTTGGCGATAATTTCTTCCTACAGCATTAAGATACTGTTCAAGGTGTAAATATCACCTAATAAAATTGTACGGTCGCCAGTTGCCAATAAAGATGCAACAAACAATTTATTTTACCAACTTTTATACAATTTATTTTACCAACCAACCTGGAAAACCTAATGGATGGAGCGGGCCTAACATAAAAAACCCTAGGCTTGAATTTCTGCAAGATTACATACAACTTTCTATCTTTAAAGCGTATTCAGGAACGGGGAGAAATCTGGAATCCTTTTTCTAGGTTCAATCTACGTTTAAGATGTACACAATCCGAACTATTTCAGCTTACAACGCAACATTTATTCATTATTAATACAGTGATAGCTGCATGGCTCTCGCCTCAGCTTTTACAACAATAGTCTCTCTAATGGCGAGAAACAACACAGAATTACATTAATATTTTAACAAATTTGTCAGGCAAAACATCCCGTGCCTCTAAACAATAAACAAAAAAGACAATCGTATTCATCTAAAGCAGAACTACTTTGTTGTAAACAATTCTGTCAAACTCTCCACTTTAGGAGTACAGAATACAACAAATAGAAACAATATTGCAAAAGGAACTCGCTAGAGTTGCCTTCTTTACATGGACATGAGCATACCAAAACAGATTAAGAGCTCTTGTGTGGTGTCAATACAACAAATTAATCAAAGCATGATCGTGGATTCTTTACATGGATGTACTCTTAAAAAATTGGATGCCTCCTCAAGGCATCCTTTACACCTTTACACTCGCAGCAGTGTTTCCACAAAGCCGTTGTCGGCCGATCCACGGTCTCAAAAACGGCGTTACCCGAGCGGCCGACTTAGGTCGCTCACGGGGACAAGCGACGGGCTCCAACTTAGAGGTGACCGCAACACGCAGTACGGACCCAACCGTCCCGTCTTGAAGCGTTCCTGTGCTAGGAACTACGGAGCTGCAACATTAAGACACAAATTAAGACTCCACATCCGACCGCACTCGGATGATTTCAATTAACATGCAAGGCTGCGCATCAAACACATAACGAGCCTGCAAACACGTACCCATGCGCATGAAAAGCGCCTTACAGGGATTTTTACATCAAATTTTCAATACACTGCTGCAAATGAAATCAACTAGTTAGTACATCTTTGACACTTCCTTACAACTAAACACATTAATATATCAAGAAATCAGGAAACTTTCTATCAAAAGGCTCTTAGCCCCATCATCATCGCCAATTACGGGGCACCAACACAAAAGTACCACATACAAAACTTTAAAAAAGCAGTGATAACGGTACTGCACCGGGCTCACTCGAGAATTTCAAATATTAATTTGGAAAAACGTTCAAAATAATAAAAAAGTTAAGCCGGAGTAGCGTAGAGTGGCTATGGCATGAGTGGCAATGTTTCTGGGGCGACAGGCCCTTTCATAAGCTTTGAATCGGTTACATATCACGCACTACTTTGCTTCAACCTAGCGTGACGAAACATAATACATAAAACACTAGCACACCTGGTGGAAGAGGGTGCAATCATGTAGCAGATCTCATTGGGCACAGAGCCGACTATAGACTGGTTTCTTCTCGAAGCAAGAACAACGTATAAGCACGTGTTAGATAGTGACTCGATCTAGGAGCTAATGGAGAGAATATACTTATGTTCATGATAACATGAAATAATATTATTTTTTATGACATACAAGCTTATACAGCATCAACCAGAGTAGTAAACCAATCCATAATACCCACAATTATATGTAATTAAGCATTTTGACATAGAAAACAATAGAAAAGAGCTGAATTTAATAAAATAAATATAAAGAGGTTTTAAGATAATTGATTTCCATGTCATAAATAAATTACCTATGATTTGGAGCATAAAGGTTCACCACATTTAAGATTTGTTACAATTTTTGTTTCATAATGAACTTCATGGCCATGGGATCACACTTTGTACATGTAAAGTACCTTTTTTAATTTGCAGAAGGTATTAAAAGTGCACAACCATTGATATCTTTTCTTAAATATTACATAGATTTTACTTAAAGCTAGCAGGTTTTGAATGGAGGTTGGCGATGGCTTCTCGGGTATCGTGGCACATACTTTTTCATATCACAAATAACACTCATGTGTGAAACATGACACGCAAAATCATGTAATAAGATTGTAAAATTTGTAAATTCTAATTGCTAAACTGCGTTCCACAATTAAATGAACAATTTATAGCACTATTGTTAACAGTTTGAAGACTTTAACAAGCAAAACAAATTAAAATCGTAATACACTGTAGGTGGAGTGCTTGAAGTCGTCACAAAGTTCACTCGCTCGCGGCTCATAGCGAGGTCGCTAGCCTTTCGCCACTGAGGTCCGGGTTCGATTTCCATCGAATATCGGATGAAATTTGTATCAACAAAACGAGTTGGGCTGCTTCACAAGGGCTAGTCCAACCCCTGTGAAGTGTCCTAAACCTTACCTCTTTCCTAATTCCTTCCCATTCCTGGTCGCTGAGTAGTGACGAAGCAGCGCGTAGTAGGAGGCGCGTACGCGGATATTATATCTGTCGGTTCTCTTGACAACCGACAGACGAGACGCGACTTATATGTTTTAACATGCCCCTCACTGCTACAATTATTGGGCGATTCGTCGTAACCCGTTTCCAAATTTCTAATAACATGGGCGCCAGGAAAAAGGTTACGATAATATTTTAACTATTATTACTCTGATAAAAAAAACTGAATATTATCCGGCTAGGTGGGTCGATAGGTCACGTCAGAAATAATCGCTATTATCTATCTACAGCCGATTACCCGATCTGCCATCTATACAGAATGGCGAGGAATCTGAAAACAGAGATTTGATCGAGCTACTTATTAGCTTGAATTGGCCAATGAAAATCATTTTATCTTTCTTTCAAGAGAAACTTATTGTTTATTTCTTATCAATGCAGCAAATCAAATGAAAAAAATTTACATTGAGAAACTTTCTTAGTCATGATCTGGTTCGAACCTTATACGGCGATTCTGGTCTTCGTGTGCTCTTGATTGATGCTACTTCGAAGAAACGTCTTCCCTTCTTCTATTTGAAGCTCCGAAGTCCAATTATCACGAATCTTCTTCTCTTCTTGGAAAACGAACATCGCCGATTCACCGCTTCGCACCACTCAAATATTTGTTCCAGCTCCACTATATTATGTCTGATGCCAGTTCTCACCGTCTAAATATCCAGAGCTTTTATGATTGCACAGCAAACAAGTCTCTCAGTTCTATCTTCCGTTTCTAGCATAAAATATGCAAAGTCCGATATCGTTTGTGAACCGCATACATTTATAAGTTCAAGAATGATTAGAGTTCACTCGCGAAAAACTCCAAGTCTTATTTTGATGCACAGCAAAATATTGGAACTCGACACGTTCCCCAAATCTTAGAAGTATCACAAGTTCACTTCTGGTTCTGCCACGAAAATATTCAAAGTCCGAATATGTCCCTCTTGCTCTACCACCGAATAAGTCCGATTCTTGCTCTACCACACGAAAATATTTCAAAGTCCCAACACGTATTGTAGACCCCCGAAATTCCTAACATATAATAATTTGTAACCCCCGAAGTCCTAACTTGCACAAATTAATCTGCAGAGCGAACTGTCCGTCACGACATGCGACCGAATGAATTTTATCCTCCTTTTAAAACCCACAATGCCTCGCCTTTCTTTTATTTCGACAAAATGCCCAAACTTCCGTTTTAATAATCAGTCGACGCTTCTTCAACCAATCCCCAAATCTCTTATATTTCCTCCTACTCACGCCGCCACCTCCACGGTCAGATGAATGTTTGTTTATCCTGACAACAACCATGACGTCGTTACTAAGGCGCCATATTGCTTATTATTTGCCCTAACCATTTCGCCCATTTATGACAAATATATTGTAATAAACATGTCCCCCTATTGGTATGTCACAATATATGTGTATATATATATATATATATATATATATATATATATATATATATACACACACACATACACACCACTCTCCTTATGAGAGATATTAATGAATGAATGCCTTATTTTACGTGGTGAGACTCAGGTCATGAGGCCTGCTCTTCCGACTGATCACAGAAAATTCGTTACGCTCCTTTCACCTACTATGGATGAAAGAAGGTATTCCTTGGGCGACGAAACAGGCAATTTGAATTTAGCTCAGCGGCTTCATTTAGACTTGAGGATCTTTTACATGCAATAAATCTACTAACATGGGACATTCAGCTTTACTTCCCCTCCGAAGGAAGGTGTACGAAGGATTTTTCGCCCTTAAAAATCCATGGCTTCGATTGGGTTTGAACCCGCGAACGTAGGTATAACAGCCCGCTAACCTGACTGTCTGTTATGCCACGGCCGACTTTAGAACAGACCAGAATATGCCCAAATGGCAATGTAGCGGCCGGGGCCCCTAAAGCAAAAGCGAAACAAGAATGTGAGAGTAGTACTGCTGACCGAGGATAGCGTGTATGGTCGGTTTCTGGTTCTGTGCTATGTGAATTTTGGTGTCCAAGTATTTCTGTTGTATTTGTAGCTGAAGGTCACGCATGTTGGAATTATTAACATTTTGTTACTGTATTAATTTTAAAGGTATTGATTTGATCGATAAAATGTTTCAATATTATTTTCAAATATGTATAAATAATAAAGGACGAAAGTTTCTCATTTTCACGCATATGTAATATTGTTTTTATCACTGGTGTTTAAATTATTGACGCCTTTTCACGTTTGATCGCTAACTGTGGTTTTTATCTCTGAAAATTCTCTTTCCAAAGTAATCGAAGTAAGTTTGTCTGCAACCATCCTTAATGCTTATAATATTGTACTGAGAATATTATCACAGATGTGACTAATCATGTTTTTTTGTAGATGGTTAAGAAGTTGAAATGACTCCCAGACAGCAGGTAAGAAACGGCTCAACTTACTTTTTGTATTTCTCTCTCAAAATTGTACATGTATATTTTCATTCATTTTCTTGCTTAAATTTAAAAAAAACTACTATATTACAAAAAGATCTAACTCTCCGTCCCCGTCTTTCTTTCTTTTCTTTAATTCTTCTCCTTTTATTTCTTAAGATGTTTTTTAAATTAGGTAACTGTTAATTCTAATTTTATATTTTTCTTGTATCAGAAAACTGATGATGTTGGCTAAGCCATCGAAAGCTGCTCTTATTGAAATAAATAGTATTGTTGACAGTGACGCCTCAATCATTTCAATTATGTAAATGTCAACTATAACTCACCACTGAATCAATATGGTTAAGAAGTGCTATGTTCCCGGCTGCCGGAGTAATTACAGATTGAAACCAGATTATGTTACCGTTTTTAAAATACCTCATGATAGAAAGGAAAAAGTTCATTCCATGCGCCAGTTGGGATTCTTCCCCGAATGCTGTTGTATGCACCAAGCATTTCAGAGATGAAGACATTAATTATGTGGAGCCTTCTATTGACAAAAACGGAGACAGAAGTGAATGAACAACACGACGTCTAGTGTTAAAAAAGACGCAGTGTCTCGGTCATTTCCTTCTCTACGTCATTATTTGGAAAAGACAATGCAAAAGTAATAACCTGCCCTCAAAAAAGGAGAGAGCAGAATTCTGAAAGATTGAAAACAAACATGATGCTTTTTTAAAAGACGGTTTGATCATTGATCCAATTATTCCAATTATCTATCAAAAAACTTTCCAGAAGAAACTACTTAGTGTTTAAAGTGGATAGTGGAAGTGGTTTAGCCTTTATAGTGAATCAAAGTGTAATGTATGTGTACAGAGTAATGACTGTACCGAAGCTTCATATAATTTCAAGCATTCATGTTGACAATGAATTGAATGTGATGGTGTAAGTAAATGGTCACATTGTACTTAAAGAAGACCTTCTATGGATTCTTGACACAGACCTGAATCTTAGACGGTGATTGTAGATTGAGAATGTTATCCAGGCATGTGACAAATGCTTCCAGGTCTGCCTCCTGCCTTCAAAGTGAAGGAAGAGATGCTCTGAGGAAAATTACCAATTACGTTGAGAAATGTAATCTCAGTGACGAAGATGATGACAAACATTTAGTATTGATTTTGGAACAAATAAAATTAGTTTCTATGCCCAAGAAGAAGAGTTCGCGTATTCGAATGGAGACTGGGTTATGAGGTATGCGATGCTTATTTGTGTGACACCGCAGTGGCGTAATGCAGGGTAGTGAACTTAACCATTTCAGTGCTTTCTTACAAAACTGAATTGGTAATTATGTGGTAGTACTGAATTGGTAATATAGTGGACGTGAGTTAATTGATTGAAGGTGTTTTATAGTGGACGCGAGGACCGAAGGCCGGAGCATCGTCGTGACTGGGATACAGATGAGCGAAGACAGAAAACTTGTCTTTGAAAGTAACGTCACGGCGATGCATCTTGGAGAATATTTTGGAGACAAGGCTGTAAAAGACTAAATAGAGATCATTTTTGGGTAATAATAGAGATATAATGCAGCTGTATTCTGGACATGAATAATTCATGACATATCCTGGACATGAAAAATTCAATTGAAGATTTAATATCATTGTGTCGAATATTTATTAACTCCTTATCCATTCCTGTTTCATATTTCTTACACTCAGGTTTGCAGTATGATTACAACTATTGGTGGATGTAATGAAAGACATATCTAAACTTTTGAATAACAATATATTGACAAAGAACAGAGAATGAGCTCTGTGTCGACTGGCGTTCGTCGCGTAGTTGGTGAGGCGGCGCCAGGTGGCGACAGCATCTAACATCATGGCATCTCCCCCTTTTTAAATCAAATCAAATTAAATATTTCTACAAGAATAATCAGTTCAGCGACAAGCTATATAATAATCATGGAGTAACATAGGCATCCAAATAACGCCGTCGTTTCTGAACTCTTTGTCTTCTAGATACAGGTACATTATTTGAGCCTGGACTTGAGATACTAGACTGAGGGAGACTTGACGTGTTATCATCAACTTGTACATTAATAGATTAATATATAATTGGCTCTTCATGTAAATGACTGGTAATCTACAGGTCCTGAGAAGTTACAATCATCGTATGGAATTTCGGGTTCAACGTTGATTGTTTCTGATACACCTTTGCTCAAATGTACGCTATTTCTAGTTAACATATTACCGATATCTGTTAAAATTTTATAGGATCTATCATTATCAGCGTTAGTCACAATCGCAGGGTCCCATGTACTTTTTGTTTTTTTACGCATACATGTTGGCCAATTTCCAACGCAGACTATCAGTGGCTTTTCTATCGTGAAATAATTTTTTTTATACTGCCTGTATACTAACAATTTTTGCGATTAATCTATCTCTGTCTCGTTTTGCTTTTAAATTTCTGGCATTATGCCACGCACTCAGAAGCGTAGGATAAGGTAACAATTGGTTACGAGAACCTATTTTATCATTAATTGGAGTATTCACTAATTCTAACAAAACTAAATGCTGATCTTTTTTATGATCAATCGCTTTTTTAGGATTCTCTTTACTGTTTGAATTTGCATTTCTACCAACCCATTACTTTTCGGATAACCTGGGCAGGAAGTAATGTGTCTACAATTCCAGAGTTTTGAAAAATCTTTAAATTTTTTACTGCTCAATTGCAGGCCATTGTCAGATCTCACTATCACTGGTATGTCCCAAAGGACAAAGAGATATTTAAATGCTTTAATTGTCGTCGCAGAACTTTCATCGCTCAACGGCATGACTTCTACATACTTAGAAAAATAATCTGTAATAGTTAAGCATGTTTACTGATTGCGGTAGAAAAGGTCTGCGGCGACTTCTCCCGGTCCTTGCGGAATTTCAGTGAGTCTGAAAGTTTCAAAACTCTGACTTCTCTGATTTTTAGACATATTTTACAATTTTGTAATGTGCTTTCAATACCTTTTCTCATACCTGGCCAGAAAACTAAATCCCTAGCTCTCAATTTGGTCTTTACCATGACTAAATGAAAATAATGTAAATAGGGTGAAATTGCCGGTTCTAAATCACAATATCCGGTGTAAACAGGAAGTTGTGGTTTGTTGCCCAGCGAGTGAGATCACAAGGTCGCGTCCTTGTGTCGTCACAGCGGAAGGTCGCTGGAAGGCCGTGTCCTTGTGTCGTCACAGACACTCAGCTGGACCGTGCTCTGCCTGTCTACCAACCCCTGAAAAAACACTAGGCCACTAGGTGAGAAGGAGGAGGAGAGGGGCGGAGGCCCTGCCTGCCGGTGACGTCGGGTGAATGAGAAGTCGAACGTAGTGGAATGTGGTAGAACATATGCATTTATTTTAGCCGAACATATTAAATATAGATACACAAACACAGTGAAACAAATCAATTTTTACACATGAATGTTCGCGCTGGCGATGAACTCTCTCTTCTCTCGTTCTTCCATTCCCTCTTCCTCTTCTTTGTCTCATCATGTGAGGTGGGACTCGCTTCCGCTTCATCTTCGTGAGGTGTGATGTTTGGAGACGGGAGAGCTTGAACGTCTTTCCAAATGAAGCTCATGCGTTTCCGCGGTGCTTTTTCTGACACGGCTTGAATTTTGTGGCGATTTTTTTCAATCTTGCAGGCGGCCGATGAGTTGATCCATGACCTCAAGAACTTCAGTATGCATGAAAACGGCCAGATCATACATGGTCTTTTCTTTTTCATCGTTGAAATGATAGGTTTGCTCTTCACGAAGCCGCTTTGCGGTGTAGGCGATGTTCCACACGGAGTCGGAGATGTCCCACAGCTTAGGGATTTTCCACGCATCGTTCTTTTCCTGGCAGGCGATAGTGGAGAGATCGTCTGCGGTCTTCGCGATGTTGATCCACAACTTGGCCGCCTCGCCCTTCCACCCGCTGCTCTCGTCGAGGGCGTCTTCGTAGGCGAGCCTCGCGGCAGTGATTTTCGCTTCACGTCTTGCCATATTGACGGACACTGAATGAAGAGTGAGAGACGTGCATATTTTTTTCACTTTTCACAATAACGAACAGACTTCTGGATCATAGGCGGGAGGAGTATTTTCGTTCAGGGAGAGGAGAGTCTGAATCACTTCCCGGATGCGGTCCACACGTTGCTGCAGAGCCGTCTTGTGCAGCGGATCTTTAGAAAGCCGACTGACAATTTGAATGATTGCTAGCACTTCCCATGCATAAACGACAGTGTCGTAAATAGTCTTTTCGTTCACAAGGTATCTTTTGCGGTCTGTTCATCGTGAAGATGACGCGCGGTGATGGCAATGTCAGTCGCCATGTCGGAGATACCTTTCCACAGCTTCACGGTTTTTTCACCCTCTTCTTTTTCCTCAGAGGCGGCGACGCGACATCCACGGCGACGTTCCGAGTTTTTCCACATCTTGGCCGCTGCGCTCTCCCATCCGCTATCGTCGCCGTTGACGATGTTTTCACAGAAGAGTGTCGTGTCACGTCTTGCCATGTTGACGGAATAAAAGATATCACCAGAGTTATAACATTGCAAATGTCCCCACCCTTTTCTCTCTCTTTAGACTACAAATGAATGAAAGCTGCCATTTCGCATAATGCACGAACATCATAAATAGAGAAAGCCAACTCTACAACCCCGCCTGCAGGGACGAACGTGTACGCTGAAGGAGCGGACGGACGCGTGCACATGATGCGGAAATGACCCCAGGGTAAACTTTATCGAGCCAGTAGCGTTTGTCGTCTGCCACACACAACGAACGCTTGTTTTGCCCAAAAAAACTTTTAATGGATTTTTTTGGAGAGTATGCAACATTGTTTATCTATTCTATTGCGATTATGAAATAAACATTCCAGGTATTTTTCAAATTTGTATTTTTTGACAATCGAACGCTGCACTCCTTTTGCTCGGGAAACGCTCCTTTGAGAGCGGGTGAGAAAGGAGTACATGTTTGGCCGCAAACCTACAAATTGAACCATGGGATCATGTCCGCATTCGTCCTTTAACAGTCCCAGTACTTTTTTGTTGCGTGGTGTGATGTGAAGCGTATTATCGGGAGGAAAGCAGGACGTCTCGAACCATTCTGAACACCGATTCATCTCAGCGTACACGTTCGTTGAGGTAGAGAAAACGAATGAGTCGGTGTCCATGTAAAGAAGGTGAAGCTCGCGAAGGTGCTCTTTGCAATATTTATAAAAGAATTCATACATTCTAAATTGTGAAATTTATAGTATGCAAAATCCTAAATAAATGGGCTCAAAGAGCTTCACTTCTGTTTTTAGCAACTCGATGGTCATGAGATTTCCATTCACGTGGTGACTTCGCACGAAAGAGGGATCCGCGATAAGTCTCCTCGCTACACATCTCCCACTCCATCTGTTCACGAGATAAATGCGACGATGATTACGCACGTCCTCCATCGACTTTCCGTAAATGGAGTTGTTCTCCAATTTAGAAAATTTATCTTCAAAATCGGAGGACGCGCGCTGCCGCCGTGAATTGTTGAGGTCCATGTAAGTGGCAAGCCATGGACTTTGTAAAATGAAAGAATGCGATGAATTTTGGTGAGTTGTATTCCCAACTCTATGGCCTGAATTAAATTTTGCCTATGAATGACGAAACGACGCTTGGGCAACAGCGTCGCCAATAATTTGATTTGCCTGCTTTTCGTGTCGGGGGGCACCCGTGTCTCAGGACAAGGAGGTAAGTCGCTCAATCGATCGTGAATCTCGTAAGGATAGTCGAGGTCGGCTTCGAGAACGTATCCGCGATCGGTCTGGGCGACCGCCTGCTTCAAGTCGAAAGCACACATTCCAGTATCCGACAACCATTTCAACCGTCCTGTGGGCAGTGGATGACGCATACTAAAACCGTACAAACTATTTGCATCTACGTAGGAGAGATAAGATTCCTTATCAGATGGATTGAGGGAATCCCCCACGTGTGCGTGATTGGCCTCGCCATGGCGCCTGACCACCTGCACGAATCCCCCTGATACCTTTTTCGAAAAAGAGAACCATTTCAACATCTGTGAGAAGCTCAAGCGTGACGCCGGTTGTTTTTAGCATGGCCTTCCACGAGAGCACGGGAGCGGTGTAATAAAACGCAGGATCGAGACCGTACATCTCCAAAGACAAATTTCTAAAAGTTTCAAAAACGTCGGTGAGCAACAACACGTCGATTTTCAAATACAAATCGGCGTACTCACCTAAATTTCGAATGGAAAAACGCACGGAAAGCGCGTGAGCGTACTCCGCGTCCGAGATCGCTGTGTTTGTAAGGTGACTGAAAAAGGCCTTGCGTGGGGGCAAAGACGTTTCTTCCATCTTTGTCATGCAATTGACATAGTCGTAGGGAAAAACGCCCTTCCTGCGTGCCAGGGCAAAGAGTGCATCGTCGGGAAACGCTGCCCGAGTAAATTTCAAATTTTGAACGGACAAGGATTGACTCAAACTGTCCAGTCCTGCTCCAAAAAAATTAAATGAATCTAAAAAGCGCAATTCCACACTTCCGATTCTCTGGGACAGGAGCACGAATCTCTCATGATTATGTGGAATGGCGCTCAGCTGATCGTAGTCACTGTCTGCCCAGGCTTGCAAGAGAAAAAGCCAGTCGTACCCGCTTTCGTTATGCATCACGAATGGAATGTGTTTTGGAGCCCGGAAGTTGATGTTGCAAATTTGATGAGCTGCTCCACGAAAATGACATGTAAAATGGTCGTGGTCCCTAACACGAACGAAATTTGGAAGAAAAGGACCCTTGCAAATGTGACAGTTGGCGGAATTTTAAAAAGCAATTTCGTCTTCCTCGCGCATGAGGAGAGAATCCGGATGATCCAAAAGGAATTTATAATCTTTAGCCAAGACCACTAAATGTTCGACCATTTGTTTGGCGACGTCGCGCCCGCGATACACTATTCATTGAGAGCGTGATTCATCAAAATCGCAAACCACTTGAATACACATCGAAGAGGGCTCGTGAATTTGATAAGCCTAACGGTAGGATTCGCTCGGCGATAGCTCACACAAAGAGACGGGAACGGTTAGCGCTTCAAAATCAACATACACCGCAAACGGGCATCGCGGTTGTTTTTCAGGATTTTTGAAGTGCATGAATCGTTCCTCTGAAGAAGAAGAAGAAGAAGACGGCAATGTCAAACGTGCTGGTGACACGGAACTGCAATCTGGCATGTGAGCATCAAGTTTCTGCTGTGTTCGAAATACACTCAAACACCGTTCGGAAACGAAAATCCTATGTTCGTTTGTATTGTGTAGGCTACTCACCAACCTGCTCAAATTTTTTATCCAAACATAGTGACTTGCACCAATTGATACATATAACAGCATGTTGAAATGGTTCTCTTCTTTCAGTCCGCAAAATGCAAGGACCTACAACGTCCCACGTTTTCTTTTCAGAACGTAAAACGAGATTGAAAACATGAAAAGAATAACTAGAATATTGTCTCTCGAAACGTTTAATATTGTGAACAGACATTCTTTTGTAAAGTTTTTTTAAATATATTTTTGAGACGATTGAGCTTTTTTTCACTTCACCATGAATTTAATTTTACTTAAATTTTGAATTTTGAAAGCGATAAAAAACTCCCATGTAATAAAATCTATTTTAAAGGATAAATAAGCAATAAATTTTGAATTTTGAAAGGGAGAAAAAACAAAAAAACTCCCATGTAATAAAATCTATTTTCAAGGATAAATAAGCAATAAATTTTGACTCTTATTACATCCTGCCGCGACAACATGGAAACGATAATTTGAATAATTGTATTTTACACTGAATTCTAGAAGACGAGCACAGAAAATGACGTTACATTTATGTCCAGAAGCATAACAAGGGTCCATCTCAGCATATGCTCAATGGATCAGGGAAACTGGACGAAAAACCTGATCGAGATGAGGGTCATTGACCCGGAAGCACAATAGTACGAAAGTACAATAGTTGTTACAGGTTGTTTATACTCCAAATAGTACATAATGCATTTTTTAATTGGTTTATTTAAGGTCGCTTCAACATCTAAGATCATTAGCGACCACTATTGCTGTTAACGGTATGGTAACTATGTTGATGAAACGATATGGTGATTGATGATAAGGGGTAAAGGACGAGCACAATACAACCATGCCCGAGGCGGGACTCGAACCCGCGACCCTTCGGTCCGAGATCACTACGACACTACTGCCTTAGCGATCTCGGCCACCAGGCCGGCAAATAATGCATTATGTATCATTGTTCAAATTAATGTTACTTTTCTTGTGATGCTCAGTATAGTCTCTAATTGTATAGAAACAGTTATGCAGCAGAAACGATTTCACTTGGGATTTAAACTTTTCTATTGAATTTAATCGTTTAATGTCATCTGGCAAAGTGTGGTAAAATAATGTACATGTATTGTATGTGAATTTTTTGTAATGAGCTGTTGATACTGTCACCTGATGAATATGATTTCTACGTCGAGTGTTATAGTAATAGACTTCGGCATTTTCTGAAAATATATTTCCGCCCTTGAGCAAGTCATTTTTTACAAAAACCACTGATTCGTATATAAACAGACAAGGTAATGATAACATTCCTAGATTAATGAAGAGAGGCTTACATGAATCACGTGGGTGGCATTTGGTTCGTACAATTCGTTTTTTGTAATCTACAAGTCTGGGAGCTATAAGATGTATTTCCCCAGAATATTATGCCATATCTCAGACGGGAATGAACATTCGCGAAGTATACACAACGAGCAGTATGAAGGCTGACTGAATTTGCAAGAATCCTGAACGGGTAGGATAATGAACTTAATTTTGTGCTCAATTCATTTAAATGGACGTTCCATTTAAAGTTTGACTGAATTGAGAGACCTAAAAATTTTGTTGCCTTAAACATCAGTCAATGGTACACTGTTCATTTTCAATGGAGCACAGAATTGTTTATTTGAAATGGAAAACTGCATTAAAACCCTTTTCTTTTCGTTTACTATTAATTTGTTATTTTGGAACCAATTTGAAACATCTGATATTGTACTATTTACTGTTTCTTTATCGCAAAGGATGTTCGTATCATCCGCAAAGAGAACCTTTCTTCCGTTTCGAATCGTCGAGGGCATATCGTTTACGTAATGTAGGAACAGAATAGGGCCTAAAATCGATCCTTGAGGAACTCCACATGCAACGGGCAAAGAGTCGGAAAGGTGCGTACGTAATGTTCCATCATTCCAGTAAGGTATTTCAACTCTCTGAGATCGTTGTTTAAGGTACGAACATAACCAATCTAGAGCAATACCACGAATTCCATATGAAGGTAATTTTGAAAGTAAAATGTCATGATCAATGACGACAAAAGCTTTTGAGAAATCTAAAAACATTCCAATAGGTGCCTCGTTTTGATCCAATGATGAGGCGACATCTTTAAGAAAAGAAAATATAGCTGTTTCCGTTGATTTTGATTTTCTAAATCCATGTTGGCAATCTGAAAGCGCGTCGTGTTTACTGAGAAATGTTTTCATTCGTACGTAAAAAAGTCTCTCTAATATTTTTGAAAAAACTGATAGAAGAGAAATGGGCCGATAATTTTGAATTTCATTTTTGTTGCCTTTTCTGAAAAGCGGCTTAATTTGAGCTGTTTTGAAAATATCTGGAAACGTTCCAGTGCATAAAGATGCATTAAATATGTGAATTAACGGGTGTATAATGGCATATGCACAAGTCTTTAACAAAGAATCCGGGAATTCATCTAACCCGGACGAATATTTATTTTTTAGTTTACCGATTATTTTGAGAATTTCATACGAAGAAGTTTCAGAAACGAACATTGTGTCTAAAATGTTGGGTGAACTGTCTGTTTTTGAATCTTTTGCCTGAAGACCCTTAGTGAGATCGCAGCAATTCTCGAAAAGTATTGGTTAAAGAGATTAGCCACTGTTGCCGGATCGTTCACATTTATATCGTTATATTTTAAAACAACATTCTCTACGGGTTTTCTAGTTGATTTGGTAGTATTTTTTATTATATTCCACATTGCTTTTGTTTTATTATTTGAGTTCAAAATATCCTGATCGTTTGTTATGATTTTAGCCTGTCTTATGACTTTTCGTAACAATGTTTTGTATTTTTTAAAATAGAATGATGGAACATTACGTACGCACCTTTCCGACTCTTTGCCCGTTGCATGTGGAGTTCCTCAAGGATCGATTTTAGGCCCTATTCTGTTCCTACTTTACGTAAATGCCCTCGACGATTCGAAACGGAAGAACGGTTCTCTTTGCGGATGATACGAACATCCTTTGCAATAATGAAACAGTAAATAGTACAATATCAGATGTTTCAAATTGGTTCCGAAATAACAAATTAATAGTAAACGAAAAGAAAAGGGTTTTAATGCAGTTTTCCATTTCAAATAAACAATTCTGTGCCCCATTGAAAATGAACGGTGTACCATTGACTGATGTTAAGGCAACAAAATTTTTAGGTCTCTCAATTCAGTCAAACCTTAAATGGAACGTCCATTGAAATGAATTGAATACAAAATTAAGTTCATTATGCTACGCGTTCAGATTTCTTGCAAATTCAGTCAGCCTTCATACTGCTCGTTGTGTATACTTCGCGAATGTTCACTCCCGCCTGAGATATGGCATAATATTCTGGGGAAATACATCTTATAGCTCCCAGACTTTTAGATTACAAAAACGAATTGTACGAATAATAACCAAATCCCACCCACGTGATTCATGTAAGCCTCTCTTCATTAATCTAGGAATTCTACCATTACCGTGTCTTCTTTTTTACGAATCAGTGGTTTTGTAAAAATGACTTGCTCAAGGGCGGAATATATTTTCAGAAAATGCCGAAGACATAATTCACATTATATATCGTCTCTGCTGCATAACTCATTCTATACAAAAAGAGAGAAATCATATTCATAGGTCAGTATCAAAGTCATTACAAAAACCACAATACATGACATTATTTTACAACACTTTGCCAGATGACATTAAACGATTAAATTCAATAGAAAAGTTTAAATCCCAAGTGAAATCGTTTCTGCTGCATAACTGTTTCTATACAATTAGAGACTATACTGAGCATCACAAGAAAAGTAACATTAATTTTAACAATGATACATAATGCATTGTTTACCATTTGGACTGTATAAATGGGTATAAACAACCTGTAACAAGTATTGTACTACAGCTTCCGGGTCAATGACCCCCATCTCGATCAGGTTTTTCGTCCAGTTTCCCTGATCCATTGAGCAAATGCTGAGATGGCCCTTGTTTTGCTTCTGGACATAAATGTAACTTCATTTTCTGTGCACGTCTTCTAGAATTCAGTGGGAAATACAATTATTCAAATTATTGTTTCCATGTTGTCGCGGCAGGAAGTAATAAGAGCCAAAATTTATTGCTTATTTATCCTTGAAAATAGATTCTATTACATGGGAGTTTTTTTTTTTCTCCCTTTCAAAATTCAAAATTTATTGCTTATTTATCCTTGAAAATAGATTCTATTACATGGGAGTTATTGCTTATTTATTTTTGAAAATAGATTTTACTGCATGGGAGTTTTTGTTTTTTTTTCCCTTTCAAAATTCAAAATTTAAGTAGTATATGACTTAGTGTAGAGATCACAGAATTTTGAAAATGTGCACACAATTCACTTTTCCCCATAGCACGTCATTCGCAGTTTTTTAACTGTTTTTTTACGTAAAAATAAATAAATAAATAGATAAGGAAATCTTGAGATACGTCATGACGTTTAGAAATGAGAGAAAGAATTCGCTTGTTTTTACAAGATGTCCTAATCCCTTGTGTTATCCAAGAATTGCTTTTCCGTGAAATATTTAATTTTCGTTTTTGAAGAGGAAAGCAAGTGCTAAAATGAAATGAAAGAGTTGAAAAAAAAAATATATTTGTCGTTTGTATCAGCAGTATTATAAACCGTTTCCCATGACTCCTGCATCAAGTAAGCAATGAATAATTTAATTTTACTTTTAGTAAACAATCTATTGGTCTACCACTTAAAAAAAACCTTCCACTGCGCATGCCCGAAAGTGGCCTCTCCCTCCAAAGTTCCTAATATTTCCCCACCTGCCTGCGCTCTGTCACAACATAACTCTCCCTCTGTCTTTCTCTCGTGCGTCGCGCGGTAATTCAATACTGTGAGTTTGGTGATAACAAACTGACGAGTGAGAAGGATCAGACGGAAGGCAGCTTTCGTGTTTCTACAGTAGGGGTTGTCCAATCGATCAACAGAAAATTAGCCGTGTCTTGGAGAGTTTCGGTCTCCAGTCCGTGTTTTACCGTGGCTAGTGAGCAGTGACAGTGTCCTTTACACAGTAGCTGCTGTTATTCACAAAAACCCAATTATTACAAATAATTCAAAATATATCCACTGAAAAACGATAGGCCATTGATCAAATAATCATTGAACATGACCACATTCCTCTCCGTTTTCCACCGTACCATCCAGATTTAAATCCAATAGAACTTGTTTGGGGATTTATAAAAGGGCGCGAGGCAGCAGAAACTATTGGTGCATCCTTAAAAGAAAAGGAAATGTTTTGCAGAGAAGCGTTTGCACAATACGATGTATTCATTTCTTTGGACACTCCTGGGAGTGCGAGTTCCTCTTTTGACGAAGAGGGTAGTGATGAAGAGTGGCGGTCAGCGCGATCGCTGCGTCTTGCAGTCGCCTCTCCTTCTCGCCTACGCCCTTCCCTTATCGGCGAGAGGGGAAATCTCAGATGCCGCAGGGTGGGGGCAGCTTCCGAAAAAGGTTTTTTTTGCGGCGGTTCGCTTAGTCTGTGTTTATTTTGTGTAGTTCGCTTTCTTAAGGAAAATTTGTGCATCGTGGTCACTGTATCCTAAATCTTTTGTTTCAACTTCATATCGAGTAGTAGTTTTGTTAATTATAATTTGATCAATTTCCTTCATCGAATGTTGTGTGATCCGTGTAGGTACATTAATTGTAATGTCTAAATTGAAGGAATTAATTAAATTGAGAAACTTTTCTTTCTCGCAAGATTCGACCAGAAAATCAATGTTAAAATCTCCGCATACAACAATGGATTCAAAAGAGCGATTGCTGACTTTGTTAAGTGTTATCTCCAGGTTTTCTAAGAACAAAATATAATCAGCAGTTCTCTTTGTTGGAGGTCTGTAAATGCAAAGTATTATCACTTTTAGTGAAGTAAGATGTACAACAGAAATTTCGAAAATATTTTCAATGGAGTACACATTTAATTCTGCCAAGGGGATAGAATCAATATTATTTCTAACGTAAATACAGGAACCCCATACGTAGGACCTTTATGGGATTCTCTCTCTCTCTGCAATAAAAGCCTGCGAGGTAAAAGTTTGGAATTTGGAAAATGCTAAGTTCATTAGGAGATAACCAATGTTCTGTAAAGCAAAGAACGTCCGTTTGATTTAGATCGCTCTGTAGAGCTGCCTCGATAAACTCAGTTTTATTTGAAAGGGGTTGAACATTATGGTGGAGAATGTTTATTTTTTGCAAGTACCTACACGAATGTTTTTCTGCTGCATCTGACTGTAGTTGCTATATATTTACTCCATTTTTAGACGGACGTTTTGGAAAAGACGTATTCAGTCAGAGCCACGACAAAGTTAAACAATAATGATTTAGAAGTTACTAGTAGATAAAACAAGAAAGCCTTCTAACCCTATAACAGACTTAATTTAAACTAATTATACGATTGTTAATTAAATTAAGAGCTAACTTAAGAAAAAAATAAAAGAAAAAAACTGTTAAAAATCCATATAAAAATTACATTTACCTTACAATTTTGAACTCACTTACAAACTAGAAAATGTATAAAATAATATATAAAATAATACATTTACCTTACAATTTTGAACAAATTTTGTATACACTCTCACATCATACAATATCAGCTCAGAAAAAGAGTACCTATTTAAATGTTTTTTGAATGATCGCAGTGTTTTACATTTCCTAACATTTAGTGGAAGGCCACCACTCTCCGGTCGTTGCTATTAAGATTTATTGTAGAAGTTGCTTTTAGAAATATTGCATAGCAAAGATTTCTGGAATCTTCTTGTTTTAAGATAAGAAATTTTATGAGAGTGGTAAGTAGATACACCAGTATTTAAAACTTTGTAGAAACGGCACAAACTATGAAACATGCGTCGGGCTTTCAAGTTTAATATGTTTTTTGCTGTGTAGTATCTCGCCATGTGATCATACTTTTTGATATTATATTGAAATCTAACACACGCATTTTGAACTCTTTGAAGAGCGTCAGCAGTTGATTTCTTTACGTTACCGTACACAATGTCACCGTAATCAAGCAGGGGAGCAAGAGGGATTTTTCTAGTAGTTATTTGATTTTCGGTGGAGCACATCTGAGTGAGTACATTGAAGCATACACTTTGCGGCAAGTGTCACGAACATGAGGTTCCCAATTTAGGAATTTATCAATGGTCAGACCGAGATTTTTAACTTGAGAGCATAGAGAAAAGTAGTGTTATCCAGTACGATATGAGGAATATTTAGATTTTGAAGTGCTGTATGGGACCAACAGGAGCCAATTATAATTGATTGAGATTTTAATGGATTTAGCTTAAGGCCGTTTCTCACTGTCCATTTCTTTTAAAGTTTTGTTTCAATTTTATTAAATATTCAAGACATCTTTTTGTTCAGTTTCCCAAATATATTAATATATAATATTTATCGAAGTAATAATATAAATATTATTACTTCGATAAATGTAAAGTGATGATATTGCATTCAGTTTTGATCCCTTACATTGTCACATAGTTGTACCGCGAGTACAAAATTCCTGTAAAATTAAAACTTGTTTAGGTAAATTGCATTTTCTCGAGGAGTATGTTCCGTTTATTTCGACAATCTTCACAGAAAAGTCAGTCACAGAGTCTAGTCGAGCACTTTTCCGACACTCGCGGCTTGTCCTAGTTCTGCACGGCCCATTCGGGAATTGTGTAATTACGCGTCAACATATTCAGGTGGGACCTTCCGAGTGTTTTCTTGTCCCATAGGTCGTGCAAATTTCAGTCCTTTGATTCATATTTATTGTTTCAAAGAGTTTTAGATTTAAAAAAAATTTTTAGGAACCGAACACTAGCTTTAAAATTATATTCTGGACATTTATGTAACTGGATCATTCATAAATATACAGGCTAATTAAAAACCAGAGATTTTGCTTTAAAAACGTTTGAGACAATTTTCACAGCTAACGACGGGAAAAGTCAAAAAACCTCTTTTGTCATGTTTAATAATTACAATTACAATATATTATTTTATTCTTCATTGTTGAAGTTCATGAGAAAAAGTTGTATTCAGTTTGAAACAATGCCAGCAAAGCACCGGTGACAATGCGCTACTCTCGCCAAGTCGTTTTTCAGTTTTTCTGACCTAACAATCGTACAGATTTTCTCGTTAGAAGTAGTTTCTGTATAATCCCATTTTATTTTAGACAATTTTTAAGTTTTGTATTTAAAAAGACAAAATTCAATACACAATAAATAAGTATCACACGTTCATTATTATATATTGTGAGCACACAGGCGGTCAAAAATTAATTCAAATTTGGCGCCTACTTGGAATTCAATCATTTATAACAATTCCTTCACGCTAATTAATAGCAAAGGGTATACATTTTAAAAGTCCCCCGTTGGACTTATATTTAGTCTGTAAAAACAGCGGACGGGCTTCCAGAGAGAAAGGCAACACATTTTTCGTATGAAATTCTTTGGAAGGACAGACTGCTTTGAAAATTTGAACTGCTGTCATGGACGGTCGCGAGATCGCGCCAGCTACTAGGACGCGACCAGAGATTGCATTTCGTGTTGTCGACAATTTCTAAGAATCAGATGCCTTTCCAAATAAGACACCACGAAAATCAATTGTTTGAGAATCTTCAGCTGAGCGGTTTCACAAAGCCTTGCCAGTAAAAAAGCTAAGTAATTCACATCTTGGCTACATTGAAAATTAGATTTTTGACGATTCGTAGCGTGCCTACCATAGCAATGCAGTCTCCGTGAAAACAACGCGTTGGTGCGCAATTTCTGCGTAATAACACTATCACGCCCGAATTACGACAGAAAACGATCTTCTTTTCGTCCAGACGAGGTAATACTGACAATTTCTTCAATACTCAACCATTCTCCCGCTGAGGTAATCTAATAGTTATTAAATAATTGGCTTTCCGAATTTTCCCTCGTGGCAAGGGAGGAAACGGCGGCAGGAATCTTGTTGACACGAATCATTGATGTTCGCCCCAAAAAGAACTCAAGCTATTTCGCAGCCTACATGTGTATGGGTGTGTGTGTTACGTAATTGTAATTGTATTTTTGTGTAGTTACATTATTACAGTATTTTGGGGAAATTCAATGATATTTTCAAAAAATATGTCCAATGTACGGGATCTGATATTCCAACTGTTACAATTTTGACACTAAATTTGCAATCAAGAAAAAATATTCAGTAAGCTGCCCGCCGCAGCGGCGCCGTACCTCGCGACGCCACAATATTTAATATGTCTTTATTAGGCGCTCACTATCACCTATTTCAACTTCAGCTAGACAATTTACATGTAGAAAAGGCTTAACCATCATAGACCTAAGTAGACTATTTAAGCATTTACTTAAAAAATATTCAGTAAGCGGCCCGCCGCAGCTATATACCCCTGACATACAATATTTACTATGTCTTTATTAGGCGCTCACTATCACCTATTTCAACTTCTGCTGACAATTTACATGTAGAAAGCAACCATCATAGACCTAAGTAGACTATTTAAGGTTTACTAAAAATATTCAGTAACGGCCCGCCGCAGTATGCGTACCCACGACGTACAATATTTACTATGTCTTTATTAGGCGTTCACTATCAGCTATTTCAACTTCTGCTAGTCAATTTACTGGTAGAAAAGGCTTAACCATGATAGACCTAAGTATACTATTTAAGGATTTACTGAAAAAATATTCAGTAAGCGGCCCGCCAGCGCTATATGCGTGCCCGCGACATACAATATTACTATGTCTTTATTAGGCGTTCATTATCAGCTATTTCAACTTCTGCTAGTCAATGTACACGTAGAAAAGGCTTAACCATCATAGACCTAAGTAGACTATTTAAGGATTTACTGAAAAAATATTCAGTAAGCGGCCACCAAGCTGCGCCGTACTCCCGACGCAACAATATTTACTATGTCTTCATTAGGCGTTCATTATCAGCTATTTCAACTTCTGCTAGTCAATGTACACGTAAAAGGCTTAACCATCATAGACCCAAGTAGACTATTTAAGGATTTACTGAAAAAATATTCAGTAAGCGGCCCGCCACAGGTCCGTACCCCGCGACTCACAATATTTACTACGTTTTTATTAGGCGTTCACTATCAGCATTGTCAATTTACATGTAGAAAGGCTTAACCATCATAGACCCAAGTAGACTATTTAAGGATTTACTGAAAAAATATTCAGTAAGCGGCCCGCCACAGTGTCGCCGTACCCCGCGACTCCACAATATTTACTACGTTTTTATTAGGCGTTCACTATCAGCGATTTCAACTTCTGCTAGTCAATGTGCATGTAGAAGAGGCTTAACCATCATAGACCTAAGTAGACTATTTAAGCATTTACTGAAAAAATATTCAGTAAGCGGCCCGCCGAAGCGGCGCCGTCACCCGCGACGCCACAATATTTAATGTCTTTATTGGGCGCTCACTATCAGCTATTTCAACTTCTGCTAGTCAATGTACATGTAGCAAAGGCTTAACCATCATAGACCTAAGTATACTATTTAAGGATTTACTGAAAAAATATTCAGTAAGCGGCCCGCCGAAGCGGCGCCGTACCCCTTTTATCACCTATTTCAACTTCTGCTAGTCAATTTACATGTAGAAAAGGCATAACCACCATAGACCTAAGTAGACTATTCAATTACTGAAAAAATATTCAGTAAGCGACCCGCCACAGCGGCGCCGGAACCCGCGACGCCACAATATTTACTATGTCTTTATTAGGCGTTCACTATCAGCTAGTTAAGTTCTGCTAGTCAATTTACATGTAGAAAGGCTTAACCACCATAGACCTAAGTAGACTATTTAAGATTTACTGAAAAAATATTCAGTAAGCGGCCCGCCACAGCGGCGCGTAACCCGCGACGCCACAATATTTACTATGTCTTTATTAGGCCTTAATTTACATGTAGAAAGGCTTAACCACCATAGACCTAAGTAGACTATTTAAGCATTTACTGAAAAAATATTCAGTAAGCGGCCCGCCACAGCGGCGCTGTAACCCGCGACGCCACAATATTTACTATGTCTTTATTAGGCGTTCACTATCAGCTATTTCAACTTCTGCTAGTCAATTTACATGTAGAAAGGCTTAACCACCATAGACCTAAGTAGACTATTTAAGCATTTACTGAAAAAATAATCAGTAAGCGGCCCGCCACAGCGGCGCTGTAACCCGCGACGCCACAATATTTACTACGTTTTTATTAGGCGTTCACTATCAGCGATTTCAACTTCTGCTAGTCAATTTGCATGTAGAAAAGGCTTAACCATCATAGACCTAAGTAGACTATTTAAGCAATTACTGAAAAAATATTCAGTAAGCGGCCCGCCACAGCGGCGCCGTAACCCGCGACGCCACAATATTTACTATGTCTTTATTAGGCGTTCACTATCAGCGATTTCAACTTCTGCTAGTCAATTTGCATGTTGAAAGGCAACCATCATAGACCTAAGTAGACTATTTAAGCATTACTGAAAAAATATTCAGTAAGCGGCCCGCCACAGCGGCGCTGTAACCCGCGACGCCACAATATTTACTATGTCTTTATTAGGCGTTCACTATCAGCTAGTTCAACTTCTGCTAGTCAATTTACATGTAGAAAGGCTTAACCACCATAGACCTAAGTAGACTATTTAAGCATTTACTGAAAAATATTCAGTAAGCGGCCCGCCACAGCGGCGCTGTAACCCGCGACGCCACAATATTTACTATGTCTTTATTAGGCGTTCACTATCAGCTAGTTCAACTTCTGCTAGTCAATTTACATGTAGAAAGGCTTAACCACCATAGACCTAAGTAGACTATTTAAGCAATTACTAAAAAAAATATTCAGTAAGCGGCCCGCCACAGCGGCGTCGGAACCCGCGACGCCACAATATTTACTACGTTTTTATTAGGCGTTCACTATCAGCGATTTCAACTTCTGCTAGTCAATTTGCATGTAGAAAAGGCTTAACCATCATAGACCTAAGTAGACTATTTAAGCATTTACTGAAAAAATATTCAGTAAGCGGACCGCCACAGCGGCGCTGTAACCCGCGACGCCACATATTTACTATGTCTTTATTAGGCGTTCACTATCAGCTACTTCAACTCTTGCTAGTCAATTTACATGTATAAAACGCTTAACCATCATAGACCCAAGTAGACTATTTAAGCAATTACTGAAAAAATATTCAGTAAGCGGCCCGCCACAGCGGCGCCGGAACCCGCGACGCCACAATATTTACTACGTTTTTATTAGGCGTTCACTATCAGCTAGTTCAACTTCTGCTAGTCAATTTACATGTAGAAAGGCTTAACCACCATAGACCTAAGTAGACTATTTCAGCATTTACTGAAAACATATTCAGTAAGCGGCCCGCTACAGCGGCGCTGTAACTTGCGACGCCACAAAATTTACTATGTCTTTATTAGGCGTTCACTATCAGCTAGTTCAACTTCTGCTAGTCAATTTACATGTAGAAAGGCTTAACCACCATAGACCTAAGTAGACTATTTAAGCATTTACTGAAAAAATATTCAGTAAGCGGCCCGCCACAGCGGCGCTGTAACCCGCGACGCCACAATTTTACTATGTCTTTATTAGGCGTTCACTATCAGCTAGTTCAACTTCTGCTAGTCAATTTACATGTAGAAAGGCTTAACCACCATAGACCTAAGTAGACTATTTAAGCATTTACTGAAAAAATATTCAGTAAGCGGCCCGTCACAGCGGCGCTGTAACCCGCGACGCCACAATATTTACAGTTTTTATTAGGCGTTCACTATCAGCGATTTCAACTTCTGCTAGTCAATTTGCATGTAGAAAAGGCTTAACCATCATAGACCTAAGTAGACTATTTAAGCATTTACTGAAAAAATATTCAGTAAGCGGCCCGCCACAGCGGCGCTGTAACCCGCGACGCCACAATTTTACCATGTCTTTATTAGGCGTTCACTATCAGCTATTTCAACTTCTGCTAGTCAATTTACATGTAGAAAGGCTTAACCACCATAGACCTAAGTAGACTATTTAAGCATTTACTGAAAAAATATTCAGTAAGCGGCCCCCCCACAGCGGCGCTGTAACCCGCGACGCCACAATATTTACTATGTCTTTATTAGGCGTTCACTATCAGCTAGTTCAAATTCTGCTAGTCAATTTACATGTAGAAAGGCAACCACCATAGACCTAAGTAGACTATTTAAGCATTTACTGAAAAAATATTCAGTAAGCGGCCCGCCACAGCGGCGCTGTAACCCGCGACGCCACAATATTTACTATGTCTTTATTAGGCGTTCACTATCAGCTAGTTCAATTTCTGCTAGTCAATTTACATGTAGAAAGCAACCATCATGACCTAAGTAGACTATTTAAGCAATTACTGAAAAATATTCATAAGCGGCCCGCCATAGCAGCGCCGTAACCCGCACCACAATATTTACTATGTTTTATTAGGCGTTCACTATCAGCGATTTCAACTTCTGCTAGTCAATTTGCATGTAGAAAGGCTTAACCATCATAGACCTAAGTAGACTATTTAAGCATTTACTGAAAAAATATTTAGTAAGCGGCCCGCCATAGCGGCGCCATGAACCCGCGACGCCACAATATTTACTATGTTTTTATTAGGCGTTCACTATCAGCGATTTCAACTTCTGCTGATCAATTTGCATGTAAGAAAGCAACCATCATAGACCTAAGTAGACTATTTAAGCAATTACTGAAAAAATATTCAGTAAGCCCGCCACAGCGGCGCCGTAACCCGCGACGACACAATATTTACTATGTTTTTATTAGGCGTTCACTATCAGCGATTTCAACTTCTGCTGGTCAATTTGCATGTAGAAATGGCTTAACTATCATAGACCTAAGTAGACTATTTAAGCATTTACTGAAAAAATATTCAGTAAGTGGCCCGCCACAGCGGCGCCGTAACCCGCGACGCCACAATATTTACTGTTTTATTAGGCGTTCACTATCTGCGATTTCAACTTCTGCTAGTCATTTTGCATGTAGAAAAGGCTTAACCATCATAGACGTAAGTAGACTATTTAAGCATTTACTGAAAATATTCAGTAAGTGGCCCGCCACAGCGCGCCGTAACCCGACGCCACAATATTTACTGTTTTATTAGGCGTTCACTATCTGCGATTTCAACTTCTGCTAGTCAATGTGCATGTAGAAGAGGCTTAACCATCATAGACCTAAGTAGACTATTTAAGGATTTACTGAAAAAATATTCAGTAAGCGGCACCGCAGCGCGCGTACCCGCGACGCCACAATATTTACTATGTCTTTATTAGGCGTTCATTATCAGCTATTTCAACTTCTGCTAGTCAATGTACATGTAGAAAAGGCTTAACCATCATAGACCTAAGTAGACTATTAAGGATTTACTGAAAAAATATTCAGTAAGCGGCCCGCCGCAGCGGCGCCGTACCCCGCGACGCCACAATATTTACTATGTCTTTATTAGGCGTTCATTATCAGCTATTTCAACTTCTGCTAGTCAATGTACATGTGAAAAGGCTTAACCATCATAGACCTAAGTAGACTATTAAAGGATTTACTGAAAAATATTCAATAAGCGCCGCAGGCAGCGTACCCGCGACGCCACAATATTTACTATGTCTTTATTAGGCGTTCACTATCAGCTATTTCAACTTCTGCTAGTCAATTTACATGTAGAAAAGTCTTAACCATCATAGACCTAAGTAGAATATTTACGGATTTACTGAAAAAATATTCAGCGTTATCCAATGATGAAACTACAAAACATTAACGGTTCGACGGTTTGTAATCTTCAACAATACCATACGCTCTTGCTAATGAGTATGACATAGGATATATTCTTTTATAGAAACTTTGATAGATGTAACCAGCGTTTAACCAGGAATTGTAGATATCCACGATACTATTCTCTTTATATATTCTAAAATTATGTTAGTTTTGATTTTTTCAATATTTGGAAAAACAAATTAGGGCCTAATGACAAGATCTTCATTATATCTGGTGGAATCTTTTTGCGTCAAATTCTAAATTTTGATCGAAACACATTACATAAACCATATTTATTGATTCGATCATGTTTCTCTTTACTCTGAATTGGATGCACTAATGTAGAATTTTTAATTGTTATTATTTTGGTTAAAAATTGCATCGGTCTTATGATTTGTGTTGAGTTAAAGCTTTCTACGATTTTAAATGGTAACGAAAGTTCTTCCATTCTCTAAATTTAATAATTGTTTCTGTAAATTTTGTAATTGGTAAAATTAAGAACAATACATATGGAAATAATTTTGACATTCAGGCACTTTAAATTAATTATAAAATGAAAGTTCTCATTAATTATTAAAAATATTATAAGATCAATTGGGGAAAATTGACACACGTCATCATTTTCCTCCTTCATTTCTCTCTTCAAGGAGCAGACCTCACCTCCTTCCCGAAAATGACAACCATACCATGACCAACCTACTATTTGATGATAAATTCACAAGCTAACAATACTAACTGAAACAAACAAGAAAAAATTGTTGTAGCAAAACCCTGAGACAACATTTATTGGCTTGAATGTTACACAAGACTCCAAACAATTTGACAATTGTTACATAAGGGGTAACAAATTTAATTTACCAAAACCCAATAAAAAAGTACTCACACCTTCTTTCTTATATTAACATTAATCTATATCACATGAAATAAATATATTTCTCTATAAATATAATGCTAATCCGTTAAAAAATGCACACACGCATTTGAAATGACTATCTCGACCAAGTGTGACTATTTGCTGGATGAATGGAATAAGGTAAACTTCCATGTACAGATACACACATTCAGAATTGGCAAAAATTCAGGTAACCTACCCCTTTTTTATTTAAGAACAAATCTAAACAAAATAAGGTATTTCATGTCAACAAATGCACAGAAATAAATCTGTTTTACTTATGTCATCTTACTCTAGTTCCCTTGTGTATGGGAATATTCTTTTAACTTATTAACTATAAGAGTATAAAGAACTCACAATGAAATTCCAACTTTGCCCAAAAAAGGTTCCCGTTTAACCTATAGAGAAAAAAAATTTAGAAAAACACGCTTCGATCAACCTAATTTTCACATTGAATAACATTAGATAATACATCTTCATTTCTTCAATTCTGATAGCGCATTACATAGATAGATATTTATTATTCTGCAGATAGGTATATACAACCTGGTGGCAGAACTCTACAATTTACATATTACTAATATTAACTTTAAATTACTTAAGAACGTAACTTTAAATTATTTAAAGACATAATAATAATAACAATAATATTAATAATAATAATAATAATAATAATAACAACAATACCAACAACAACAACACACCATCAGAGACTCCACCCCATGGCGAGGAACATGAAGAAGAAGGAAGACTTCTTGAAAGATATCATGTAGCTGAAAATCAAGTTTGTCCAATTAGTAATGTACCTCTTATCAATAAATTAAAGGAAAGGTACCAGAAATACCGTATTATGTACGAAGGTGTCCCATTGCAGAAACGACCTCGTATACCTAAGATCATTGGGAGTGCGTAGTTTTACGCTGCTTACAAAGAAATGAATTCCATAGTTGAAAATACATTAACTCATATGATTTCGTTGGAAGAGCTGTCTGACGTAGTTCACTGTGCCGCTTTGGCAGTTTGCTCTGTTTTAGGCAGAAAAATTAGACAGGAAAATGGCAGAACATTCAAAGACTCCAGCTATAAAAATGAATTCGTACCAACGTGGAAGAAAATAATCATTTCCAAAATTAATAAATCCAGGAAGGAAATCATTTAGCAGCGTACATTGCAGGGAAAGGAAAAGTACCTAAGAAAGTGAGAGATGGGATACGATCAATCGCTAAAAGAATGAAGTTGCGAATGAACCTTAAGGATCTGGATAAGAGATTGAAAGATGAAGAGAAACGTCTGAAACAGAATAGCTGCACTCGGTGCGAGAATTAGGCGTTATGATGAAGCAGCAAAGAGACGCCATCAACAGTCAGCCTTTGGTTTCGAGTAGAAGAAATTTTATATACTGCTGCAGAATAACAATGAAGACCATCAAGGGCAATTTCCGAGTAGCAAATCCCTGGTTCAGTATTTGACTGATATCTGGGCTAAACCAAAGCAAAACGATGATGGAGCCTACTGGCTGCAGGAGGAAACACAAGTTTGTCTTAACATCGACGAGATGCCTCCCTTTGAAATTTCCCTTGCTGATATCAAAACAGCAGTACAGAGAACACAGAATTGGAAGTCACCAGGGCCAGATGGTATCCAAAATGTATGGTGGAAGTATTTCACTGCCAAGCACCCATGCCTGACTCAGCTGTTCAATGAAGGTTTGCAAGAAGGGTTCCAACTATATTCCCAAAGTACCTGTTGACAGGCAGAACGTATATGGTGCCCAAAGCTGGTGATAGATCCCAGCCAAAAAATTATCGACCGATCACTTGTCTGCCAACACTATATAAAATTATGACTTCCATAATCACCTCAAGAATGTACAGTCATTTAGTCGACCAGCATATTTTGGCTCCTGAACAGAATGGGTGTCGCAGAAAGGAAGTATGGGATGAAAGGAATTATTATTGGTTGATAGTGTAATTACGCAGCAAGTACGGAAGAACCAGCGCATTCTTTCTGTAGGCTGGATAGATTACAAAAAAGTCTTTGATTCGGTACCTCACTCATGGCTTTTAAGAGTACTCGAATTGTATAAAATCGATCGAAGACTGATCGTTTTCTTGAAGAACTGCATGTCAGAATGGAAAACTAATTTGCAGATTAAGAAGGGAACCTGCTCTTATGTGACGGAAGATATTGCAATTCGTCGTGGAATCTTTCAAGGGGACATCCTAAGCCCGCTATGGTTTTGCATAGCACTCACCCCTTTGAGCAGAATGCTCAGACAATCAGGATATGGGTACTTATTGAAGAAAAACCCTGATGTTCGTATCTCGCACCAGCTCTACATGGATGATCTCAAACTATATGCTTCTAATAGAGATCACTTACAAAACGAGCTCGAACTTGTCAAGAGTTTCAGCGATGTTTAGAGTTTGGGATTGAAAAATGCGCTACCCTTCATGTTGTCCGCGGGCAAGTCCAAAATGAAGAACAAAACATGCAAATATCTGGTGACACAATTATTAAAAATATCGGCACTGAAGACTCTTACAAATATCTAGGAATGCTGCGATTGCTGGGAATTTCTGATTCGGACGTTAAGAACAAAATTGTAGAGAACGTGCTATCGAGAGAAATAAAATCTGCAAAACGTGGATCAATTCAAGAAGCAAAATATCTGCTATTAATACTTAGGCTATTCCCATAGCAACTTACACATTTGGTGTAATAAAATTGACAGAAACATCCTTGCAGACTTTCGACAGGAAAATATGAACTATACTTACAAGGCATCGACTGCACCACCCTCAGAGTTCAGTGCACAGGCCATTCTTACCTCGTGCTAGTGCAGGAAGAGGACTCCTTAACTTGGAGGCACTGTGCCGACAGCAAGAAGAAAAGCTGCGTCGGTACTTTCTCTCTATCAACTCGTCTGTTCACAAAGTTATCTGTGATCAAGATAGAAAGATGACCCCATTATGTTTGACACAACCAAGTAAAGAGTTTGATTACCTGAAGCATCAAGACCGCGTGAATATTTGGCAAAAGAAAGGAGCTTCATGGTCGATTTTTTGCAACTTTAACTTCGGAGAACATTGATAAGAAAAACTCAGTGGAGTGGCTTCGAACCGGGGGCCTCTTCGGTGAGACGGAAGGATTTATTTTCTCCATTCAAGACCAAGTAGTCAAAACCAGAGCTTATAAAAAATTCATCATGGGTCAGCAAATTGATAACCGATGTCGCCTATGTAAATCCACTAACGAGTCAATCCAACATATTTGCTGTGGATGCCCCGCACAAACAGAATACCTTAAGATACACAACTGCGTCGCCAAAGTAATCCACCAAGCCCTTGCCAAAAGACACGACCTCGTAGAGAGTGAACAACCATATTATAAGTGCAAACCTGAGCAAGTAATAAGCAATGATCGAGCTCGAATTCTGTGGGATAGTGTAATCTTCACTGACCGAACTGCCTTAACTCTCCTAATTTCTAGAGACTCCCATTCTACATTCTTCCTATTCCCTCGGAAAGTAAATGTATACGTTCTTCTCTGTACTCTATTCAAATATTCCTTTTGGGAATTTCTATAAGGGTCCCAACAAACAGCCCCGTATTCCATTAATGGACGAACTAGAGATAAATACGCTAATTCTCTCGCTTTCGCAGTACTGTTTTTTAGTATTCCCTTAGTAAAATGCAAGGACCTCCAGGCTTTCCCTACGACACAATTTACCTGATTTTCCCAACTCAATTTGCTATCAAAAATTGTCCCCAGGTACTTACAAGACTATTGGAATGTTTTCGTTGCCTAAACGGTATTGAGTTGCATTATATTTGCGGCCCCTACCAAACGTGATGGTTTTGCTTTTCGAACTATTTATTGTCATGTCATTTTTTTCGCCCAAAAATGTAATCTGTCTAGATCACCCTGCAAAATATCCTCGTCTACACTTAATTGAATAACTCGATATATTATACAGTCATCTGCAAATAGCCGCACCTTTGAATATAAATTGTCTGGCAGGTCATTCACAAATGCGAGAAACAGGAGAGGTCCAATAACGCTTCCTTGAGGGATCCCTGAAGTTACTTTGGCTTGAGTCGAAAATTGTTGTCCAACTCGGACTTTCTGTTTCCTATCTCCAAGTAGGTCATCAATCTACGCCACAACTCTGGGGTCAATACCCGATTGCATTAATTTATGAACCAGTTTATCGTGTGGAACATCAAATGCCTTCGCGAAATCTATTATTACGGCGTCCACCCTCCCACTATTATCAACTTCATCAGCTATATCCTGAAACAATGATACTATCTGACTCTCGCAAGAGAAACCGTTCGTAAAACATGCTGTCCGTGAAATAGCCATTCTTTTCTCTCCCATTCTTGTCTAATATAGCTAGTTATCAAGTGCTCCATTAGCTTACATACAACTGACGTGAGACTTACTGATCTATAATTGGCTAATACAGTTCTATCACCACTCTTGAAAATCGGAACAACGGTAGCTAGCTTCCAACCATCGGGCACGCTTGAATTGATCGAAACCTGAAATAATCTTGTTAGATACGGTAATATTGCCTCTCCACCGAGTTTAATTATTTCGAACAATTACGATAATATATCTTATGATTTTCACTACGATTTCTGTTATTGACCTTTCGAGTTTTCCTCTTCAAACGTCGAATTTTCACATTGTAATATTCGGGGTCTGAATTTCTTTTTAAGTGTTTGTACGGCACAAACGTTTGCAATGTTTTATCTAGAATGCTCTTAAACGCGTTCCAAATTTCCTCCATGCACTCCTCCATTCTCAGAAAACAATCGTACTGTTCTCTTAGGTAGTGTTGAAGCCCCTCTGTATTAGCCTTCTTGAACTGCCATATTTTGGTTCCGTTAGAAATTCTTTTCTGTAAAATACTTATGTCTAAGTCTACTAACACGGCTTTGTGGTCGCTTATGCCATCAACAACGTCGTAAGATAAGAAAAGCTCTCGAGGCCTAATCAAGAAAACATCTAGAAGCGCTTCCTGCCGCGTGGGTTTATCTACTACCTGCGATAATCCCCCTTCCCAGACGAGTCTGTTCACTAACTGTTGTACTTTCGCTTCGCTCACGAAGCCTTTTCAATTTGCGTCTCGAGTATTCAAGTCACCAGCAATAACTATAGGATGACTATTGGCGTTTTCTATGTTCTCAGAAATGGCTTCCAAAATCGCGTAATTTTCATTCGGTGGCCTATAGCAAGCAATAATTTCTAATACATTTTCTGAATCACTTATATCTATCCCCATTATCTCAAATTCTTTACTGACCCAATTTCTCCTTATATCTATTACATCCTTAACACAAATAAATATTCTCCCAACTCTAGTATTTCTGTCTCTTCTAAGCGATCTGTAATTCGGACGAAAAACTTCAGAGTTAGCTATCTCTTCCGTTAGCCAAGATTCAGTTCCTATTATTACATTAGGATCACAAGCATCTACTAAATTCCAGAATTCGATTTCTTTATCTTTTATACTGCGGCAGTTCACCTGCAACAGCCTTGTGAAGCCTTTTCTCACCTGAACATTTACGGTGTCCACTCTTCCGTCCCGCATCGCCGTAGTGTCCGTCTCCTCCCGCATCGTCGCCATCACCGCCGCCACCGTCGTTCTGCAGCCACTGCTGCTTTCGTAGCCGTCCTCGTCGTCGCCACCGCCGCCGTCGCCGCCGTCGCCGCCGTCGCCATCGCCGTCGCCGTCGCCGCCGTCGCCGTCGCCGCCACTTCCGTCGCTGTCGTTGCCGCCGCTGTCTCTTTCGCCACCACCGCAGGCACCGCCGCCTCCTGACTCATCATCCAGAATTGTCAGCGTAGCCGCAAACATGACTGAATGATATCATGTAAGCGACCTAGCTTCCACGCTCCCCTCCGATTTAGATGGAGTCCATCACGCGCCAAATCCTCGCGGCGTAGCCAGAAGTTAGGGTCTACGAATAGCCCGTCAAATTTTTCACATGCCCATAGCATGCCGTGATTTATGTCCCATATTTTGCGGTTATGGACATCCATGCGACAAACAATTCCACTAAATATTACTTTCGCATTTTTGAATTTCTTCTTCACGGTTTGTCCGAGTCTAACGCATGCCTAACAGTTTCAAATACGGTTGCCTCTTCGAAGAGTTGGTTCCAACGTGCACTAGGACCACTTCCACGCTATCATCATTTTGAACTTTTTCAACCACTCTCGTCATATTTTTAACATCAACGCCGGGATAAAATGCCACCTCAGCACCCTTAGCGTGACACACTCCTCCGCTGTGACGCAGCATAGAGTCACCAAACACCTTCACTTTCCCTTCGAATGCGCGTTCAGTTGGGTTTCCCGATGTTTTCGCTTCAGCAGGACTTGCATCAACCAGGGCTTGCTCTCCAATTTCCTGCCCTTCTCGGCTGTCGCGTTTCTGCTCCAGAATTTGCAGCTTTAAAGTTAACTCACCGATTGACTTGTGAGCCTCCTCCAGTTGTGCCTCCAGTCTCCGAAGCCTCCGTTCGCTCCTTTCGCACTTGCGACAGGTATTCATCACAGTGTCCACCGCAGTCTCCGCTCCAGGGTCGGGATTCTGCTCTTTTCCGACAATCACAAGCAGAATAGCCACTATGCTCGCGCATAAGAGCTGCGAATGCTTGCTGATGCCTGCGCCGCCTGTGCTGACCTGCATGGATGCGTTGCGAAAAGTGTCAAGGCGCGCCGCCCAGGTACCAACGCGCGCGCGGTACGACGCTAGGCAGCAGGTCATCGTAATCCTCTCGGAGCCCCTCAGAACACGTCATCTCTCCACGACTCACCGGCAACGACTGCACCGTTTATAACTTTAGTTGTTGACTGACAGTATATAACATTTTAATGAAAAGGTATTTCATGATTCCAGTCTCATAATTTCCAAGATTTTTTTTAAACCTGAAATCTTCAATACAATCTGTTTTACTTATGTCATCTTACTCTAGTTCCCTTGTGTATGGGAATATTTTTTTAACTTATTAACTATAAGAGTATAATGAACTCACAATGAAATTCCAACTTTGCTCCACAGAGTAATCTGGTTTTATTCCTTAATAAAATATCCAATTTAGAAAAAGCATGTGGATTCCAGCTATAATTTCCTTTATCACACGCAGGCACGTAGCCGGAGGAGAGGCTCGAAGGGCTTGAAGCCCTCCCTGAAATTCTAATCTTTTTTTATTCATTCATTATTTATTAATTAAAATTTATCCAAATATATCGACATGTATAAAAGTAGATTAAAACTGCTGATGAGAACATTGATGCTGCTTAAATTTTAAATTGAATCGCGCACTAAACAATTGCATGGGAAGATGACTAAAAACATATGCAAAAATATTAGATGAAGGTATCAGCTGATGTTGTAACTACATTGTCTATGGCGTGACGTATTTTACTTTACGCCATTTCGTTTTATCAGTGTTACTCGTATTTTGAAAGCTATTCAAATGAAACGGTCTAAAACCTCACCGAGTCAATTAAGCATCACTTCTTTTTTTAAGATATATAAAGGTGCCTTAGATTCTAATGGTAAGTAGAGGTTATATTTTAAGTTTTTGCATTGGAAGCTTTTCCTGTTTGATTTGCCAATTTTGTGAATAGAAAATATGTTTGCATATAAAATTTCACATTTTTTTAGACTAATAAGTTCAGACAAGAAAATTCTATTTATTTAAAAATTCTATATTTTTAAAATAAAAAGTATAATAAATCATATTTACAAGTTTTAACTCACGATTTGGAACATGTAATCTTAATTTTAAGTTCAGACTTATAAAGTTAAAATGAGAATTTGATATAAAATTTACTTTTAAGTCAAAACTAAAATAAAATAATTTTATATTCAAATTTGATATTTATATACAGAGAAAGAAGTTATAATTATTTCTTTATACCTATCAAAAAAGTACTATATTAATCCTTTGCGCTCCTATGTCGAGTGGGACTCGACATCAAGATTTTTGTTTTCCGCTCCGACGTCGAGGCCCACTCGACACGGCTTTTCTGTGCGTTTCGCGCATCCCAATGCTTCTTACGTCTCGACACCCCGAGAGCCTCTCCCGAATAATAATCCTGGATACGGCTCTGATCACACTCTTAGCCAATTTTTCAATATGGGCAGTGTTTTTCACAAACATTTTGACTCAATCTCCTTTTCATTGATTATGACCTTTCAAACAATAACTTTAGTTTCCTCAGAGACACTTGCAGGAAATTCTGAAAGGACATTTCGAAGATGTGTATAGAATACAATTCTCCACCATAAGAAACTTATTTCTTATGGTGGAGAATTGTAACTTGAAGTAACTCTTAAAACTTAATTTTAGTTTCGAATAATTTGAACACTCGTGCTAAAGGCTTTTAAAGAAGAAATAAAAGAAGTCATCTTCGTCAACATATCAGCTTTATTAAGATAGCCGGCTTTCGACGGCTTTGCCGTCATCGTCAGTCTACAGAATACAGAAAGATACAAAAAAATTGTTATAAATAAATACACAATAAGATAGAAAAAAGTAATTAAATTACAATTGATGGACAACTCTAAAATATTTAGTTACAGATAGATAAAATTTGAAAAACGGTAAGGCGGGATGCAACGGGAGGATTAGTAGCAGTTCAAATTAAACAAAAAATCAATACAGAAAGACACATTGTATGATTGCAAAAATTAAGGAACATATAGCAGATAAAATTATAAAAAAAGGGGGTGGAGAGGAATTAATACCTATACAAGCAGTTCAAATTTCAGATTATAAATATTTGTGAAGAAGTATACATTGTCATATTCAAAAGAAAAACAAAATTTATATATATATATATATATATATATATATATATATATATACACATATACATATATAAGAAATGGGGAATAGTAATAATAATTCATATCAATGTTATTACAAAGATGGGGAAATAATTGAATAGCAAGTTGAGCCGTTTTTGCTTACCTCGCTGCTGTCGGCAAAAGTCGAGCGACTGTGCCCAGAGAGAACGTGACACGGGGTTTTTATTGCTTTCTGGAGATCCGGCGGGGGTGGGTGGGTCGGAGGAGGTCTGTTTAGTGTTCTCTTGGAAATGTCTTAGGAGGCGGGGGAGTCAGTTAGGGACGTCGGGGTGTGTAAAATTATTAGCAGAGGGGACAGAGGGAAATTAGTTTGTTCATTGAGAAGGGCCTCAGATTTCTGTTTGGCTTGAAATATGTGAAAGATTTCTAAAGCACTTCTGTTCCAGAATTTTTTTTCTATTTCAAGAATTTTGATGTCTGAGTCTGGGTATTCTGTAGACTGACGATGACGGCAAAGCCGTCGAAAGCCGGCTATCTTAATAAAGCTGATATGTTGACGAAGATGACTTCTTTTATTTCTTCTTATAAGAACGTCAGCAACATCCAATCAGAATTCCCACAATTTAAAGGCTTTTTGACATACCAAACTTCTTTTTATGTTAATGAGAGAGGCAAGTTTTCTCGCTGCGCTCGCCCGGATCCAAGTCACGGCGAGGCTCGGGCTACGACCTCGCGATCACTATAAACATCCACGAGTCTATACACCGCATAATTACCAATTCTCTTTTATAAGAAAGCACTTCAGTAAGCACATTATAAGAAAACCGCGTAGTTGCAAACACGTTTTGAAGAAAGAACACAACAAGCTTTATCACACATGCACACCACCTCGATCGCAGTACTATTTAGTAATCGCCTAACCACCCCTCGTCCCATCCGCCGTGGATTTACCCCTCGCCGGAGCGGCGCGAAGTGCCGGTTTAAACGATTTCCTTAGGTTATACCGTGTTCTAAACTTCAACCAAAAATTCTATTAGATAACTTTGTTCAAAAATATAACACACAGACTTGCATGGGGGGATAAATGTTACAATTTATGTTTTACAGTAATTATTTAATTGAATTGCTTGCTGTTATTGTTAATACACAACAATCTTGCATCTTTTCATTTTTTAGCATTTAAAAACGAGTTGCACAAGATTCTTAAAAAAACTCATGTTATATGGTTAAAAATGTAACCTTCCACTTAAGTAGCAGTTATACACATCATCTCAGTAATGGCCAATCTCACATTTTCTTTATACTCATCTTCATCTTCCACTTCCGCCCTCTCCATCACATCACCTTCCTCTTTATTGGTTGATGATGGCGGTTGCGGTACCAAGACGAATCGACACATCGGACAAGTTTGCGCGTCTTTCCTTTCATTTTGTCTCTTCATCCATCCTTCAATGCAATGTTTACAAATCATATGATTGAAGATTGTTTTTGTCCTCAGACTAACGTCGTGGCAGATGGGACAAGTAAAATCGAATGAAAGATTGCGTCTGCACACTACGGAGAGTAGAATCCATGATGGGATGGAGTGTAAAGGATGACACACAAAGTTGACAACAGGAAGCACACGAGAGCAGAGGTCACCATGACCAATCGAATGATCCTTCCGGCAATCATCATACAGTCTACCCAATCCATGATGTAGGCAATGTTAATTATACATTTTCATTCATCCCACGCCGACAATCCGCGCAGTCCCGCTTCGCCGGCGGCGGTCCGTCGATGAGCGTGCGTCCGATGATGTAATGTTTGAGGCAGGGCAGAAGTTCGAGAATGCAAGGGAGCTACTGAACGTGAAAAATAAATTTATTGTTCCTCCAAACGCCTTGGAAGCCAACGATTGCTGTCGTCTTCAACGGTCTTTTTCTGTCCCAAACGAGGCGCTCTGACGATGGTGGGGGCAACGGCGGCCCATGAGAAAAAGACGAAATGGTGTTCGTTGTAGATGACAATGGTGTGGTGATGGAAGTTGGTGGGTCGACGGAAAAAGCGAGGTGTTCCTACTCGTCCCACGTTCGCGTCTCGTCGGTGTTGGTAGCCGCGTCGACGGTCGCAACACGTTCGCCCTCGTCCCGCGTCTGTGACACCTTTAAAGTGCGAGAATGTTTAGACCGAGGACAAAAAGTATCAATGAAACCACAAAGAGCAGCAAACAGAAGATCACAATGAAACATGTACACCCACGCAATGTCATGGAGTGGCTGATTTAAATCGAATTAGTTTAGCGCAGAAGATCACATCAATGCAATATAGCGTAGATGTCAGATCCTGTTACAACATCCTGTTTTCCTGATTCCCCTTCTAGCCGTGTCTTGTCTTGTGTCATATCCTGTCTTCGACATAGTTACGAGGAAGTCACAACTTTTTTATACATTCACGTCGCGTTCGTGTACCCACGAATTGTGGCGAGCATCGAAGCCTAGCCCTTTCACCAGGCGGTCCCTTTTTCCTTACGACCCGCTCCACCAAATATTGTTCGGGAAATCAAGGGCGCTGCAATTGTTGAGCATAGAAACGGCCCGTAATCGATTTTTTGTGCAGATCTACGAGCGAATACGTGATGGGAACGGAAAGATGAATGTGATCGATTTTGAAGAGTTCTGTGCCCCACCGCGATTCGTATCCCTGCTGGAACGGGGAGCATACGCGGACATGGTCGCCGACGCGAAATTTTTTCAATAGTCGCTTGTCTGCAGTTTTCACGTTGCCGTAAACCGTCTCCATTAATTTATTGTCCTTGACGTCTTTCGGCTTCGTGGTGATCGTTCTGTGTTTGTATTATTGTAGTCCTCGATAAGCAAGGGAAACATGCGTGTCCAGCGACGCGTGCTCTCGGCGGAGAAACGCCTCCACTTGCGCTCTTTGAGACTGCAATTGAATCGCTCTACGACGGCTGCTTTCATGCTGGAAGGCGTAAAATAATGACGAATGACTCGCTCGCGGAACCACTTTGTGACGGTGGTGTTGTAAAATTGCGTACCGGCGTCCGTTTGTAAGAGCGTGGGCTTTCTGGGCCGCGCACGTTTCAGAATACGGGTAAAGGCCTTCGCGACTTCCTCTCCCGTCTTCTTTTCTTGTGCTTCTGCCCAAGCGTACTTCGATTAGACATCGATCACGGTTAACATGTATCGCATGCCCCGATTCTATTTCGCGAACGGCTGCATGTCCACCAAATCCGCCTGCCATAGGTCGTCGAGCCCTCTCGTAATCACACGACGCCTCGTGTAAAGACGTCGAGCTGGCGCGTGTATTTCTCGCGCTAAACCCTTCTCGCACGCTCGAGACTACCTATTTCTTTCTTTCATGGTCTGTCAGATGACTAAACAATAATACCGTCATTGCGCAGTTCGTTCTCTATTTCGAGCGGGAGTAGGAGGATATAGTACTGCAAATACACGTTGCCGGCCATAATCTCACTGTTTTTTGTATTCTTCTCTGTGCGCGTGCAAGTACTGGAGAATTCTTATAATCGTTCCAGTCTCTATTTTCCACAGCATGGAGATCGGGTTTTTGAAAATCAATTCGAGAAGGCCGGTGCGCGCTTCGTAATTGTCTCTACCGACTGTGACGATTCCGTTGTCGTGTATTTGCATTTCAGATTTGCGCATGTAAAGCGCTTTCTCGCCGCTGCTCGATTGAGAACGGAAATGTGGACCGGAAACCGTATCAGCCCCTTCCTGGTGCGGGAGCGAGGGTAGATATTGCGTCCACGCCGGATCTGAGGAATTGAATGCAGAATCCCTGCTGGCTCCTTGTGAACGCTGTAAATCTTACAAAGTTTCATTTGCTTCTTCTAGATGAGAATCATCGATATTAAAAACGACTGGGTCGACTGAGGAGGAAGAATTGTCAGACTCTTCCTCATCCTCGTTCTCCGTGTTTACTCATCTATCAACACCTTTATTTCCAGGGATGAGTAATTGTTTTTGATTTTTCGGGCCTTCTGCGAAAGCGTTCTTCATCGGGGTTGTGAGATGTCTTAAGGAAGTATTCGCGAGATGATTTGAAGGCATTGAGTTTCTTTCGAATAATCGCTCGACTTTTTTCCACTTCAACTTTCAATCGTTCTTGAGGAGTGGTGGGATGGGACGGAAACACACGGGGGACAGGTTGTGTTGAGTGCTTTTACGACGTAACAAACTCGCTGTCTCTGTTGAAAGCGTTTCGTCTCGTTTATTTCATTATGCAGTCTTCGCTTATTTTTTCGCTGCTCACGACTTCCTTTTCCTTCACTTCCTCCTCATACTCTTCTTCCTTGTAGTCGTATTGCTTTATTACTCACTTTCCTCCTTTCACTCCCCCACCTAATTTAGATTTAATTTCCTCACACCGGTCACACCTAGCGCCGCTGTTCTTTCACCGATACTATTGCATCACTCAACACGACCCTCCCCCACGCTCTCTTCGCTAGTTAATCGTCCGCTTTCTTTCGTTCGTCACCATCTTCGTGTTCATAATAAGCAATGTCCAGTGTTCTACCAACACCCTCTAGAGAAGAAGGCCTGAGAGTACTTTCAAAATGGCAGACGGAAAGGGCGACTCGCTAGAAACCTTTCTTATGCAGCAAGGGGCCGAGTTTACAGCTCGGGTTACTAATAGAATTTTTGGTAGCCTTCTGAAATTTTTCTTTACATTAGAATTCACTTATTGATAGTTTAAACAATTAGGGATAAGCGTAATTTGCACTTTGTGTCGTATAAAAATTCCCTGTAAATTACATCGTAGGTTTAATATGTACTTCATCCATCTATAATGTAACATACTTATCATTCTCCAAATTGGGGAATTTACTACTTGTGTAGCCTAAAAATTGTTCTTTACTTTGCTCTAAATGTGGAGCATATCCAAGAGAAGTACAAAATTTTCTAATGGTACTTTCATGAGGCAATATTATGTAACCACTGCTCCTCATGTATCGGTAGCAATGAGGCGATATGCTATGCACTACTACATAGAAAACATGGGCTGTATTTCCTTACTTTGGTAAGACCTTGACTTGCTCTGTAATAAATAGTAGTGGGTTTTCAAATGATGTTCCATGTTCCACATCCACAGATTTTAATAGTTCTAATATTAATAACAACACATTTTTCACTGATTCTTCATTATTTCCACAAATACTATAATCTTCGACTTGCAAAACAGTGTTTAGTGCATCAATGCTATGAACGCTATTAGGAACACTAAAATTGTTATAAGAATCTACTTTAACATCCTTTATATATACACTCAAGTCTAATGCATTGGTGACCTTAGAACAAATTATTTTTGGAAACAGGCAAAAGTTCATATGCAAAAATGCAATGCAGTTTTCTTTCTGAATTATATTCCAAAATTTGCCGAGGGTCACTAAATTTAGTTTTGTCTTCAATTCCTCAAAAGTAGCAAATTCCCTTGAGGACACAAAATCAGTATATTCTGCAGCACTTTCCATGATAGCAAGCTGCAGCTGTTGGCACTCCCTCTTCCTCTTCTTTTCCTCAGGATTTTCTCGTCTTGTTGTCTTCGTAGAAAGATATTCTGGGCAATTTGGAAGAATGCTAGGAACAGCTTCTGGTACAAGGCGAGGTTTCTCTAGTCGGAGTGGTATTTGTTGTCCATCTTCTGAATAAAATACAGTTTCCCTCATTATATCTGATGGAGTGAAATGCAATTCACACACCTGCAATATAGAGATTACCAATAGTTAGCACAAATTCAAGTTTAACCTCAAATTTTCAACTATAATATAATTAAATACATCAACAATTAAACAAAGTAATATACTAAAATGTTGCTTATAAAGAACATTTACATGCAATTCACAAAAGTTTGTTTTTATGCGGATATATACATATATATTTTATCAATTATCACACAGCCCCCTAACATTCAATAGCACAGCCATTTATTGCAATGAATGCATTGTTTTAACTGATGAGTGATTTTACTTACCACAGAATGCTTCGTAGGCACATAATTCTCCCTGCAAATAGCAGCGAGCCACTTGCTCCGTATTTCTTTCTCAGCTGGAAAGTGAAAAACGGATACACGGTTTGCTTTATCATAATTTCCCCTGCAATTCGGAACACAACATTTTCCAACCATGTCGAAAATGTGTACTTAACTGCACAATGAGAAATTAATCAGCTATCCCCTAACACTCGCAACACACAACAGCACAGAGAAGAAAAAAACTGTACATAACACGGACTGCATGGACCAATTTGCATACAAGCACACGTGCAGAACATGTGACGACAACTGGTTCGTCGGCCCTTTCCGTCGGCCCTTTCCGTTCCGAAAAATTTCGACAGCAGCGCTGTGGCCTTCTACTCTAGGAAGTATTGGTTCTACACGCACGGTCTGATTGATGCCAGCATCCTCTCTCACTAAGCGCTCGCTGAGACGAGTTCCCGGTCCGCAAAACTGATAACCGGAAAGTGTAACTCAAAGGGAAGCGCATCAACAGCGCGGTTGATGAATCGTCCGATAAAGCCCTTCCCTCTTCGATATCTACTTTGTCGCAGATATGCCATATTGCGCCTGCTGTGGAAGAAAAGAATTAGGATATTATATCGTTGGTTTGGTTTTGATAAACTGCTCGAATCCAGCGCGGTATTTTCCTTTGTTCACCAACTATGTCTTATAAATGACGCAGAAGAAAAAGGAATTTTCGTTCCACCCGCGGCAGCACATGGTTTTTAAATCGTGGAAAGACGGAAAGTCGTTTCCCACATGTTCGTTGTAAATAAATTCCAAGTTGTCGTCTTGTCGGAAAAATATCACCGTATTAGCGTTGTCGCGAATGAGCTGCTTTGGAATTTTGGTGTATATCTGACAGAGGTACAACATGTCCGTGTGTTTATGACGTCCCGTGGCGAAGTAGGTTTTTATACAGTTTTGCTTCTCCGTTGCAATATGGTCGAATACGAAGACGCTACTGGGCTTCGCCTCGGAGGGGGGAACGATACTGTCGTGTTGCGTGAAGAAATGAAAGGGAATAATATCTTTCAGGACTTCATTTAAAAACACGTACATAGACTGTCCTTTGGTGGTCGAATATTCTAATGTAACTTCCCTCCTCCCTCCTTCCCTCTCTCTACCCTACTCTCCTAATCTCTTCTACTACCTGCTTTATGTTGGGCTGCCAATATAAGAATACCTCTCTTCAAACCTATCATAGTTTTATATTTGCCCGTCACCTAGCTAAACTTGTACAATTCTTGAAATTTCCCTGGGCGTGACTGCGTGATTGCCCTATACAGGACTACAAACGTGTACATGGACTACAAACGTGTACGCACATGTACGTATGTGCATGTGCATGGGTCGGCATCTAAATACCACAATTACAACACATTAGATAGAGGCTATTGATGAACCTGGATGTGTTCATCATTATTTATTTATTTACTTTTGCGTGTTTTCTTTCAATGTCAACACATCACATACATGGAGGAAAACAAGGCCCTCTGACGGCACACATAAACAACACAATCAACAATATACTCAATATTGAAAAACCCTACAAACAAATAACAATTATTCACACTGAAAATTATAATGCAATCTGACTACTCATTCACACTGAATGCGCATTCTGTCGTAAGAAATTATCTTATTATTAGAGACACGACTTATTATCTTATTATTAGACACAACTTGATCTTCGACATATGCTTGCAGATAAATAAAAAAATGAACAAACAAATGTACATATGTCACTTCCCTTTATGATGGCCAATGTTGCAACACGCGGCACTCATCACACATCGTCGTCCATCGACTCGCGGTCTGTCGACTCTGTGGTACGCTCCCCGTGTACCGCAATAATGCGCTGCAACTTCAATATGCTCCAAGCCATATTTTCCATCAAATTTCGTTACTGGACACACACTGCGAAGCGTTCTCCAATACACCCGACGTTTCAATCATATTAAAGTTCTCACGGCGAAAGAATATTCTCGATTTCACGAATATCGAAGAAATACTAACTTTAAAATTCCCGCGGTGCAGAAATATTGTTGACTTACGTGAATTAATCAAAACTGTTTTATTTATATTTTCATCACTGTCCGAAATCTGATACACTCCGTGTTATAAAATTGTAACACAAGATGTCCGCATCCGTTGCCTAACACTGCAATCGCGTAACTAAAATCAGTCTTCGCGTTGCGTCTATTCCTAGGTTATTGTTTCTAATCCCGAATTCACTCGTCTTTTCACTACTTTGATTTTGTCCACGCAGAAAAAAATGTAAACAAAAATGTTCCAAAATATTTTGCAAAACTCGCACAACGACGAACTTTTACTTCTCGCCACAGCTTCTGCCTCTCTGTCATCTATCTGCGCGTCTGTCTACGTGTCTCTATAGCATTGTTGCCTGCCCTCCATATAGATTTTTTCTCGAACAACCGCCGATCGCTCGTCCGTATCCACAAACAAGATCATAATGTTTCTTAATTCCCTTTTATTAGTGCTATTTTTCGCCTCGCTACCGGTTTCTAATATTGTCTATAATTTTTCTGCTAATTATAACTATCTTGGCTCTTCTTTTCAACGTCTTATTTTGTTAAATCTCATCCTTTTAGTTTATTCACGTCGTGACGTCAAAACGCTGCGTCACTTGCGTCCTAGGCGTTTCCCAAAATTGTAATAACTTTCTAAATTATTCATAATTTTTGTTCTGTCGTTCGCCAAAGTTCCATTTCGATGCCTTCAAGCGATTTCCTGATATTCGCTAAAAATCACATTTGCCATTAACTTTACTATGGTAACAATGGCCTCCATGCCCATGCCTTTTGACTTAAGATGTATAATTACAGTTATTTCGAAATCTCGTGAACCGTTTGCCCAATTTTAATGATTTTTTTCTAATAATTCCAAATATTATGCTTTACTGGGTGTTAATGTTAATTTTGATTTCCTTTCGCGCATTTGATTAATTTAGAAAAATGTTCGTGCGCGGCGCTGCCATCGTGTCTCCTTGAAAACAAATTGCCACACTTCACTTAAAGTTTTTACTCTCTGGAATACTGAGTTTTTTGTTTTGTTTTTTAATGATCGCGAATCATAACAATATAAATAGACGTTTTCGAATTTGAGTCCGTTCGGAGTGGTGAGAAGTGTGATGACGACGTTCGTCTTCCTGCAGCCCGACGGCCCGACCACGAGGGCTCGAACGGTGTCGGGCAAGAGGTTCCCGTGTCGACTCCCTTGATCTCCGCTTTGAGTGCCCTTCAACAATCCGGTCACGTTCACGCTAGGCACTTCCGACGCTTGTTGAACGATGTTCATGCTGCTGGAATGACTGAGGTCACATTGTCAATGTACACTGTTTTATATATTACTACGCCTCCCGGCGAGTATGTCTTCTCCGACAAGAACGTCACGCTCGTCAAAGACTTAAACGTTCTCGTTACGTGCAACATTGTCGAGAGCGGGTATATTAATAATCGAAGAGCCCACATTCTTCACCATTTCCACATCGACAAGCGACCGGCTTCCATTTTGGAATTAAGACCTCCGGAGAAAGTCTTCCATCGCGTCACTCGCAACTGGATAGATGATATGATAAGGCCGTGTCCTGCGTGAGCTACATCTTGCGACAGCGACACGCGACAGCTTCAAGCGACAAATTTCAAACACTCAGTTCCTTATCTGCCCGTCCTGCGTCAGCGACATCCGCAGCGACGCGACGAAAGCGCTACAAGCGGCGGCGTCCGAGATTCAAACGTGTTTGAATCTTGTCGCTACTTGTCGCCCGTTGTCGCTGCTTCTCGCTGTGTCGCCCGGATAGTTTCGCTGTTTTCTATTTAATTTATAGTTTTAAAGATGCCGAATAGCGACACAACTGAATGTTTAATTGAAGAGATGAAGAATAGAAGGGAATTTTGGGACAAAAGGCTGCAAAACTACCACAATAGATTTGTGAGTGGTGAATTGTGGAAGGAAGTAGCGGATAACCTGAAAATAACAAGTAAGTATATGTATATATTTCTTTATTGTTATTGAACTAGATTGTAATCATACATCACAATGTATTATGTTAGATCCTTACATAATAAACCTGTATTGAGGTAATGTTTACATAAACCTAAAATGAGGTTATGTTTGTATTTAACCACTTGAAGGACTATTGAAATATTTGCAGAAAGTCTCTCTTATTTCCCGGGCTTCTGTCGTCGATGCATTGAATCTATTAGAAAGTGGTAGAGTAAATATTTGTGGAGAACTTGATACGTTATTTATAATAGCATCTACTCCCTCTTTATCAATAATAATATTGTGCAGCAATGTGGTGCATTGAACAATTTTGACTGCATTTTCCACTTTCGTTTCGATACATTTGTGAAGTATTCTCCATTTTGCCGACAAAATTTCGAAGGAACACTCCACTACTTTCCTTGCACTGGAAAGTCTTTGGTTAAAAAATAGTTTTTCTGTGTTGAGTTGCCGTTTTGGGAATGGGCGCATCAAATATGGTTTTAACGTGAAAGCCCAAGAAATACCCCAAGAAATACATATGGTAACCTGAAATCAGTATGGGGAAACTCTATTGTGCGGTATTTGTCCACCTTCAAGGGCAGAAAATATTGGTGAATTCATAAAAACCCCACCATCACTGTCTTTACCGTAGGCTCCAATGTTCACCATACTTAGCATCAGTAACAGCTAAAAAAACAATGGAATAAAAATTTTTATAATTATAATACATACTGCCGGACCGGATTAAACAACCGCACATGTTACCCATCAATGCAACCAATGCAGTTGATTAAGTTCCATTTCTCTTCAAACTCCCTTGCTGTTTTCTTAAAATAATCTGTATCCGGCACAGGCATATGAACTGGCTGGAGAACCGTCCATATAGCATCGCACATGTCGTGGATAATGGTAGCAACTGTGGTCTTCCCCACACGAAATGAAAATGCCAATTGGCGGAACTGAACACCAGTTGCAAGAAACCTGGAACAATGCATTAAAAATTATTGTTTCATTTTCAGAGGAGGAGGCAAAAAACAAATGGAAGTCGGTAAAGGACTCGTTTCGAAGGGAATTGAAAAAGAAACCCAAGTTAGTGAGTGGAAGTTCCTCCCAATTGTGGTACAGCAGATGGGCTTACTTCGAATCTCTGTTTTTTTAAGAGATATGGAGCCCAGAGAAACGAGTGGGAACATTTTGGAGGAAGTTCCAATCGTTGAGAGTCCATCAGCATTTTCAGATGTGGACTTTTCACAAAAAGAAGTAAAATTAATTTATTGCTGGTAAAGAGAAATAAACCAAGGTTTTATATTCTAATTCAGCAATTCAAAGCACAAAATAAAAGAATGTTTCAGACCTCGTCAGTTATAATATGACATAGGGCAAAACAATTTACACTGAAATGAATAGTGAAAAAAAAGATTGTGTGTATTCATTTCAGTCTGTTGTAAATTTAAGTTTGGTACCATCTTTTTTTGGCACTGAAGTCTGTGTACCTGGGAACTAAAATGTTTACAACACACTATATTTTTGGTTTTGATTTGCTGCAATCTAAAATAACTTTGAATAATACTGTAACGAATATTGCGTCATCCCCCGGCGCCACTTCGAGGTGGCGGGTTACGTCATCTGCCGGCGACCACGAGCCGCCGGTGAGCACGAGTTGCATCACCTGCCGGCGGACTCCTCCAGAAGAGTCGCGGTGTCCGGATGGTTCTGGATTGTCCTGACGAGAAAAATACGCGACGGCCGGCGGCCGCGAGTCAGTCTTGAGTCCGCAGTTGAAGCTGAACTGTGAAGGTGTGCATCGCGGTGAATAGCTGTGCAGCGAGTGTGCTCAGTGAAGTGAACCGTGGTCAGTGCATCGTGCTGTGGTCGGTGACGTGAACTGTGACCAGTGCATCGAACTGTGATCAGTGCAGTGAACGTGGCCAGTGCTTAGGACTGTGCGAGTGTGGGGAGAGGAGTGTATTTAAAAATCAAGAGAAGTGTAGGTAAATAACTGAAGAGAAGTGAGTGCAAATAACTGAAGAGAAGTGAGTGTAAATAACTGAAGAGAAGTGTAGTGTAAATAAAGGAAGAGAAGTGTAGGTAAATAAAATCAGTGTTTCAGTGATTGTGATAAGAAACAAAATAAACGTTTTTTGTGAAAATAATAGAGACTTTTAATTCACCACCTAAAAAACGTAACAATTGGTGTCAGGTGGGGTATAACGAGGGTGAATTAAAACATTAATCAAGATGAGTTTCAAAAAAGTTTTAGGGGATCTGAAAGTGGCCGAGTTGAAGAGAGAGTTAGAAGAGAGGGAACAAGACACTTCCGGAACGAAAGCAAATTACAAGAACGTCTTGCAAACGCGATGAAGGCAGCATGAGATCCAGAGACTTTTTCCCGAGACAACGGGAACTTTTCAGACCTATCCAAAATATTGAAGGAAATTCCAGAAATTTAGAAGCAAGGTTATGGGAAAATTCCAGAATACTAGAAGAAAACTGGCAGAAAATTGAAATTTTTAAAAGGAGAATTGACGGAAAATTCCAGAATTTTAGAAGGAAAGAACAGAAAATTCCAGAATTTTAGAAGAGTTAACAAAAAAATTCCAGAATTTTAGAAGGAAAGTTAACAGAAAATTCCAGAATTTTAGAAGAACTGACTGAAAACTCTAAAGCTTTAGAAGAAAATTGATCGAAAATTCCAGGTTTTTGGGAAGAAAAGATGGATGAGAAAATTTTGAAGAACGAAGAAAAAATGGAAAAGAAAATTGAGAAGATGGATGAGAAAATTTTGAAGAATGAGGAAAAATTACTAAATCTGTTGGAAGAGAAGTTAAAGGGTTTTTTACTGCCTCGACAGAAAATCGAATACAAACATCGTACAGGAACCATTGAAATGGCACGAATGGCCACCGTACGGGAGCCACTGGGAAAAAGCACGAGTAAAACCACCTACATTTGATGGCACTTCTTCATGGTCGAATTATTTGAAAAAATTTCAAGGCTGCTGCAACGGTAAATGACTGGTCCGCAACAGATTGTGCTACGGCCCTGATTTTGGCTTTGCGTGGTAACGCGTCGATATTCTCGAGACAATCCCGACCGATGAACAGTCCAACTTCGAGCAAATTGTCAAGAGACCGAAACCCGGTACGGGCAAGCGCACCGGGAAGACATGTATTTTACCCAGAAAGGAATCGTGTTAGAAGCCGGGAGGGGTCTTCAAGAACTGGAAGCGGGATATTTCGTCTGGTGCGCTGGACCCTGATGTCAGAAAATTCCCTGCAACGCACAGCCGTCCGGGCTTTATTGAAGCGCTCCATGATGCAGAAACACAACAAGCATTAAGACTGGCAAGACCGAAAACCTTAGCTGACGCATTAAGTCAGCACTAGACTTCCAGGTTGCAAAAGAGCATGGGAAAAGGGACGGACGAGTGCGAGAATTGCAAACCGGCGTCGATACATATGACGAAAAATATTTTGAGGCACGGTAGAGAGGTTGGTACGCAATTTAGGGGAAAAAAGGCGACAACCTCGATGTTGGAATTGGAGAATTAGGACACGTAGAAGTCGATGACCGTCCACTGAAGCAACATGGGGCAGCAGTCTGTTGGAAACCTAGCAGCCAGCAGGGAAACTAAAGCAGGTTGATGGAAGGGGGCATCCATCGACCGTCAAACAAGAGCCCCCCCTTTACGAAATACACGTCAAGTCCATTCGACACCGTTCTGACAGCGTTTACGTAGATGCTTTTGTAAATGAAAGGCCATGCGTTTACTTTGGGATACTGGTGCAACCAAGAGCATTATACGAACCGATTTTGCCAACATCTCATCTTATGCGTCCAAATGGAAGCTTCGAACAGCCACTGGTGACTCGGGAATGTTGTAGGAGAGATGGATGCCCTCCTGCTATTGGAACTGTTGCTTTAGTCATCCCCTGCTGGTCGCTGATATAGAAGAAGAAGAAATTTTTTAGGAAGGGATATTATGACGACATATGGGTGTCAGCTGGATTTACGACACGGTGTGCTGAGACTCAACGAAGTGGAGGTGGTTCACATTCACGTAACAACATTGCCGTGAATGTAATTACGGTTGACGACGCAATCTTGACGGAGCGTAGCGAGATGTTTATAGAAGGAGCCCGGGAGGGCGACGTTCCAGCTGGAGAGATTGCTATTCTGGAACCTAGAAGTCACGACGAAGACATTGGTCGAGGAATTTAGTGGCCAAAGAACTGGTCAGAGTGAATAGAACAATACCTGTGAGAATAATGAACATTAATAATATCCTGTTAAATTGAGAAAAGGAAACAGTGATTGGTAATTGTTCTACGGTATCCTCGGTTTTGAGAATGTGAACCGTACCGAACCACCACCTAAAGGAATTCCTGAACGACTGCAGAATCTGGTTACAGAGGATGTAAAGGCTTATCTCGGGAAGAGTGTCATAAGGCTGAAGACCAAATACGGCGCTACCAGCATGTCTTTGAATGCAGTGACGGTGTAAAAGGAAAGACTGATATTGTTCGTCACCGAATAGACACGGGGAAAAGCCACACCGATTCGCCAAGCTGCTAGAAGATTACCTCTGTCAAGAAGAGAAGAAGCAGATGAGATTATTAAAGAGATGAAGAAGGATGGCGTAATCGAACCATCAACCAGTCCGTGGGCTTCTCCCGTCGTATTGGTAAAGAAGAAAGACGGGTCGACTCGGTTCTGAGTCGATTTCCGACAGCTCAACAATGTAACAAAGAAGGATAGCCATCCATTGCCCCGTATTGACGACATGTTGACACGCTCTCTGGGGCCAAGATCTTCTCGACACTTTGACCTGGAAAAGCGGATACTGGCAAGTAGAATTAGATCCCCGAGATCGAGAGAAGACTGCATTTACCATCGGGTCAGGTTTGTAGTTTACAGTAATGCCCTTTTGGACTGTGTAATGCTCCAGCTACATTCGAAAGATTGATGGAAACCGTGTTAGAGGTCTGTCGGGAGACATGTCTTGTCTACCTCGACGATATAATTGTTGTTGGAAAATCTTCGAAGACCAATCAATAACCTAGAACAGGTGTTCAAGAGGTTGAAGGAGCGAACTTGAAACTCAGCCCAAAGAAATGCCATTTATTTCCGAAGCAGGTGAATTACCTTGGACATGTAGTATCTGGCACGGGAGAACCTGATCCGGAGAAGGTTAAAACCGTAAGGAATGGCTGGTCCCAAAGGATAAACATGAATTGAGAAGTTTCCTGGGTCTATGTAGCTATTATCGCCGCTATGTTTTGGGATTTGCCAACATCGCGAAACCGCTGACTCAGCTGACAGAAGAAAAGCGTTTGTTTCAATGGGATCAAGACTGCCAAAGCGCTTTCGAAAAGCTTAAAAGCGCCATGCTGAGTGCCCCCATATTGAGCTATCCACTACCTCGGGAATTATATACTTGATACTGACGCAAGTAACGTTGGTATTGGAGGGTATTATCGCAGATAAAAATGGACGAGAGAGGTAATCGGTTACTTAGTAAAGTGCTATCAAGCCAGAACGCAACTATTGGTAACCCGGGAAGAGAATTACTTGCTGTGGTGAAATCCGTTGAACACTTTTACAAATATCTCTACGGTAAAAAATTTCTTTGAGAACGGATCATGTGCTTTGAAATGGCTGCTGAACTTCAAGAATCCGGAAGGTCAAGTCGCCAGATGGATTGAAAGATTGCAAGAATTACATTTAGAATAGAACATCGAAGCGGAAGTAGTCACCGAATGCCGATGCTCTCTCCAGAAGACCGTGCCCTGAAAACTGCAAGCATTGTTGTCATGCGGAAGAGAAGATGTGTCCACCTTAAGGGTCACTCAGTAATGACCAATGGCAACCCAGAGAACTTCAGAAAGATCAGAAAGAGGACACGGAATTGAAACATGTTTGGAAAGGAAAATAGCAGGACGGAGACCGTTGGCAAGAAATAGCCCCCGTTCTTCAGCAGTAAAATCTATTGGGCGCAGTGGAATTGATTACTGAAGAGGAAGGTGTTCTGAAACGAGTTCGAAAGTGAAGAGGCTCGCAGAAGAGGACGCAGATATTGTTACCGAGAGAAGGGTCCCTGAAATATTGAGAGAATTGCATGATGGAACTTCGGGGACACCCGGTATAACGAAAACCTTAGGAGAAGTGGGGAAAGATTTTACTGGTTAATTGCAAGCAAGATGTAAAGATGTGGGTACAAAGGTCAAGTTTGGCACAGCAATGGGCCACATAAAAAAAGAAGAGCGAAGATGAGGCAATACAACGTTGGGAGTCCTTTCGAACGAATTGATTGACTTGTTTGGGCCCCTTTCCAATGTCAAATGATGGAAATAAATACATACTGTGGCTATGGATTATTTCAGCAAGTGGGTTGAAGCATATCCCTACCTAGCCAAGAGGCCACTGCTATTCCGAAGTAATGGTTAAGGAATGGGTGAGCCGATTTGTGTGCCACTGGAATTGCATTCAGACGGGACGGAACTTCGAATCTGCAGTGTTTCAAGGTGGAACTTCTTGGAATAAGAAAAAAAAGAACAACAGCCCTACATCCGCAGTCAGACGGAATGGTGGAACGCATGAACAGAACAATGGGAAAATATTTAGCGAAGGTCGGGCAGATCACCAACGCGACTGGGACCAATACATACATCTTTTCTTCTAGCCTACCGCTCATCTGTTCATGAGACAACGGGCAAACGTCGCAATATCCTTTCGGGCCCAGAACTACGTCTACCATGTGATCTACAGTTTGGTTGTAAAACTAATGAAGAAAAGCCGGTGAAGACTTTGTAAATGACCAAGACGGAAAAAGGACGTAATTCATAACCAGGTGCGTGAAAGAATCCAAATCGCAAGTGACAGGATGAAAGACCGGTATGACATCAAAGCTAAGGGGGAGGTTATCAACCTGAGATCATGTCTGGTGTTTAACCCCAACGTCGCCGCGGTTTGTGTCCAAAATTACAACGACAGTGGGAAGGACCGACGAGGTCGTAAGAGGATAAATGATGTTGTCTACCGAATTAAAAATTGCCGAATGGAAACCACGAGTCGTTCATTCGAATCGGCTGGGGCCCCGACGCAGGAAGTAATGAAAATGATGAAGAAAAGACTGCACGAGTTTGTGAGCTGACATGCAAGAATGCACATTTCACGAGTTTATGTCTCAGTATAATGAAAAGCATCAAGCGCGTTATGGGTAACAATGGAGGCAACGGGTCTGTTTGCGCTTACCCAGGAATATGCATTGGCGCATTGTGTCGCCCAGGATTTAGATATGACCAGAGGTGTTGCTACTGTATTCAAGAGAAAATACGGAAGGATAGAAGAATTAAAGAACCAACAACCAGATATTGGGAAGGTTCTGCATCTGCACGACGTCAGTCACTATGTTTATTACCTTGTCACAAAAAGTAAGTCATATCACAAGGCATCCTATGAAAATATTTGGGAAACTCTGATGGAATTACGCCAACAAGTACTGCAAGACAACGTCCAGAAGATTGCCATGTCAAAACTGGGATGTGGGTTTGATGGACTGAACTGGAGAATAGTGAGAAGCATGTTGGAAGTACTGTTCCGGTACACTGGGGTTAGCATCTTAGTCTGCAGCTACCACCATGGAATGTTGTCATATCCAAAGAAGACAATTGACTGCCACTTCTTCTTAACCTCCAACTGCACTAGAGGCTCCAGCTGCAAGTATCGGCATGATTTCACTAAACGCGCCCGAGACGGATCGCACTAAGGAGGGGTAGTGTAACGAATATCCCCAGCCCCGGCGCCACTTCGAGGTGGCGGGTTACGTCATCTGCCGGCGACCACGAGCCGCCGGTGAGCACGAGTTGCATCACCTGCCGGCGGACTCCTCCAGAAGAGTCGCGGTGTCCGGATGGTTCTGGATTGTCCTGACGAGTATAAATACGCGACGGCCGGCGGCCGCGAGTCAGTCTTGAGTCCGCAGTTGAAGCTGAACTGTGAAGTGTGTGCATCGCGGTGAATAGCTGTGCAGCGAGTGTGCTCAGTGAAGTGAACCGTGGTCAGTGCTTAGGACTGTGCGAGGTGCGAGAGGAGTGTAGTGTAAATAAATCAAGAGAAGTGTAGTGTAAATAACTGAAGAGAAGTGTAGTGCAAATAACTGAAGAGAAGTGTAGTGTAAATAACTGAAGAGAAGTGTAGTGTAAATAAAGGAAGAGAAGTGTAGTGTAAATAAATAATCAGTGTTTTCAGTGATTGTGATAAGAAACAAAATAAACGTTTTTTTGTGAAAATAATAGTTTTAACCTTAAATTTGTTGCACAGATTTTTGAAATAACTCCGGAGAGTTTAGGGATTGAACCTGCTGTGGCGGAAGAAGAGGTAGAAGAGGCTGCAACAGGCATAGTGGAGGCAACACCTCAAAGAAAGAGAAAGAGGTTGAATGAAGAAAAAAAATTGAGCAGGCTCTGTGGTCGTTGGAGGAAAAGAAAGTAGAAATGTTTGAAAAATATAAGAGGAATGATGATAATGATGATGATAATGATCTGAATTTTTTCAAATCATTAGTGCCTTATGTCAAAATCTTGTCCCCAGTTAGGAAACTGAAACTGAGGGGTGAAATAAATGACCTCGTCGTAAATGCAATGGGAAGACAATAAAGGTTGTTTTATTTCCTTTACTTTATATTTTACATTTTTTTTAAAATGGTTTGGTTAATTTTTGAACGACATAATACAAAATTGGGTTTAAAATTTAATTAAATCATTATATTTCAGCTTGAATATTTCAGATACTTGACCCGTGGAACAAACTAAATCCAATGGAAACCTAAGATTAAAGAAATTAATGAGAAAATAATTTCACTATCTTTAAATCATCCGATCATATTAAAAACCAAAAAATTAATGAAAATTTAAAAAAAAAATCTAAGAAAATGAATTTATTACTGCAATTGCTAGTGCTTATAATTGTGAACGTATATTGTTAAACTGTTTTTTATATCATAGTAACTATTTGTGCATTTAGGTCTTGCCATTTAATTTAATAAATGGAACGAACACAAAAAATGTATTTCACATGTGATCACAGTTAAGCCACCTATTCATTTTCAATCATGTACGAGTCAAATATGCAGGGGTAGAGCAATTGCACACGTTTTCTTGAGTAGCATATCATAATTATTTTCAATAAAAGTAGAAAGAGGCATTTTAAAATTTCATAATTATTCATTCCTCTGTAATAGAACTGCATGGAGTTTTATACAGAACAGGGAAAACAAATGTTATATATTCATTAAGAGTATATTAGTATTAGTAAGAATACATTCTTTAACATAAAAATGTTCCATGTTTCCTCTGATAGGTTGGTTGAAATTGTTGCTGAACAACATAGCAATGAATATTTACCTTAAAGTTATTACAAACCTTTCCTCCAGGCTTATTGGTTGCTGGAAGTTGGTGAAGACGTGGCGGACTTTCTGCCTCAGGCACATCACAATGTAATCGAATGTCTGTATTGACATTCGCGTATACTCAAAAAATTTATCCGGTGCTTCTCTCAAATGTTTGTACAAGTGATGAAATTCACCACATAAATGCCTCTTGGCATATATAGAATGAGTCGATGACCGTTTCCGTCCGCGCAGCATCTTCAGTGCACTGCTTTCAAATAAAAACATTTCCAATTCCCTCGGCAGAGGCATGGTGCACACAGCTGATGGCAGTAGACGAGAGAGACTGACCACGCGGCGCGGCGGGTGTCGCTGGTCGCTGTCGCAACTTAGGACACCACGCGCTGTCGCGCGGCATCGCAACTTGTCGCTTGAAGCTGTCGCAAGCCGTCGCTTGTCGCCGGTTGTAGCTCACGCAGGCCACGCCCTAAGACTCGGGAACGACGAAGGAGAACTCGTTCCGCTGAGAAATGATACCGATCTCGTCGTTACGCTGTTGCTTCGCACCGCGCACGATGATATATAAAATGAAAATCATACCACGACCTAGGCACACTACTCTATCCTAGCAATATGTTAACACACGCCAAACGACTGGTGATGCAAGCGCTAGGCTATGTTCTCAGAGAAGATGAAAAGACAAAAAATCGCATCCCGTCACCACTGGCAGCAAATACTATCTCCTAGACATTCTCCTTCATCAAATTCCCAGCGATGATTCCCAGCTTTTATCATTACACGCCGTTTACGAACGAATATAATCCAAAGGATGAAATGCGTATTATATTCAAAACAAAGACACCTTCGCCGTACCGTGCGAATCGTATATCATTATCGAAGGAAAGGCCATCAAAGCAAGCGGAGGCGGGCGCAAACCTGCCAACTTCATCAATAACGCCTACGCATTTTTAATTTCGGAAATTCGATGAGATCAACGAGGTTCTCGTCGACAGTGTGAGTCATCCTATTACTACATTACGCCGCGTGGACGCCAACTGAGACCCTCAACTACCTCGATCGTTTATCAAATGTCAAACTGATCGACGCCGACGGTTCGTTCGTGGCCTGGACTCCTCTCCTCCGTTCGCGGAGGATCACAGGTGCATCGTGGCCGGTGTGAAGCATGACCTCATCCTTACTCGCACTCGAACAGACGCCGACTGTCTTCTATCGCAGGAAGAGGAAGCGGCGACGCCGTCGAAAATAGAAATTCAACGCATCATTTGGAGAATGCCGCACGCCAATCTCAGGTCGCCAAACACAACCGATTGGCGGTCACAATGGTTCTCATAGGGGCGGGCGCCCGTATGGACGTCCGAGATGCCAACGAGCGAACCCCCATCCACTTGCCGGTGGAGAGTGCCGAGGAGGTCGTGAGGATTCTCATCAGCTGTGACGCCAACTGTAAGATACGGGACAAAACCGGTGCGACGGCCGTGGACATTATTTTCGGACTGCGGCCCTCATTGGCACCTCCCCACCCCGCGTTGAGATTAACCTTTTCACTGCTACGACCCGACCCAGCGCGCCGCACCCTGGTGCTGAGTCACCCCACAGGTCGGCGACCGCTGTGGCGGCGCAGTTTCCTTGTTCCGACCGGCGCACCTTGTAAGGGTGGCCCACCCGGCAGCGAACAAAGCGCATATTTCCCATCCTTCGTTTTGATCCGGGCTTTGGACCGGCACTGGCGAAGTTAGAAATATATATTTTTGTATTTATTTTTTTTTAAATTTTAAATGCTGTTTTAATGAGTAATTTTTTTGTGTAGTTTTCATCTTCTTGTTACAGTTAGAAACTTAGTATAAAACGAGAAATTAATAAACATTTTTTATTATTATTAGCAATTTAAAAATTCACTTTCGTGTGATACACTTTGAAACATGGTGTAACACACAAACCCACATTACAATCATCACAGAAATAACGTGACTCACGCCGAATATTGTGCTTTGCGCAGACTACACACCTTCTCATTGAATTTTTCTTTTTCCCCTCTGCTGTTGGAAGTATTTCTGGAAAGTGACGCTTTGTCAATCTCCGTGGATTTTCTTCTGCTTGTCTTCTACCAACATATCCTTTCTTTTTTTCTGTCGAATACTTCTCCAAAATTTCCCTGATAAGATTCGCATGGAACTTGGCCATGCTTATCTTCTTTTCTGTTGTCACTTTATGTAGTAAGTGTGAATTTAGCACACACATATCTAATATACGAAAAAATAGTTTCTTATACCATTTTACGCTTTTGCTTACAGATTCAATGGAACTGAGTATCATGTCCGTTCTGTCGACGGCCCCCATATTTTCAGTGTAATCTAACACGCACTGAGGCTTCTTTATTTTATCTCCGGTTTTCCTGTCTTTTTTGTTGCTTTCGGCCATTTCAGCGGTGTTGCATGTTGTTAGCATCCAAACTTCACGTTTATCACACCACTTCAGTGCCAACAATACATCCAACGATCGGAAGTGCGTTTCCCCTTTCTTCAACTTCTGTTCCATTGTCGGCATATCTTTCCTATTCTTTCTTACTGTTCCACAAGCGTTCGTGGCTCTGTCGTGAAGCCACGAAAAGAGGGCGGGACTAGTATACCAATTATCCATGTATATTGTGTGCCCCTTCTGAAGGAATGGCTTCAATAATGTAGCCACAATATCTCCTCCTTTCCCCAAATTGTTCTCCTCTATATCACTCAATGAGCCAGTATACACAAAGTCAAGGACCGTTCCACTTTCACAATCGCATAATACGAAGAGTTTGATACCAAACCTGTTTCGTTTTGAAGGGATGTACTGTTTGAAGAACAGCCGTCCCTTGAACAAAATGAGACTTTCGGCTATGCACAAATTCTCGAACGGGGAGAAAGCGCTGCGGAAACTCCGGCGAATTGCATCTACGATCCCACGTATTTTGAAAAGGCGATCCCCGTCATTGCCTACACTATTGTCACAGAAATGAAGCATTCTTAAAATTTGCAAAAACCTGTCTCGAGACATGATCTCCCCAAAAATAGGTGTTGCAAAAAGAGGGTCTTTCGACCAGTATTCACTTATTGAGAGTTTTTTTACTCTTGGCATAAGTAAACATACTGCTAAAAATATGTACATTTCGTCACACGAAATATCATTCCATTTTGCAAGTCGCGAATGAGAATTTTCAGTCGTTTGCAAGGCATATCGATAAAATTTGTTGCTTTCATTTACAATAAAATGAATCAACGACTCCGTAAAAAACAAGAGAAAAAAATCCAAAATTGCACTGCCTTCATTGAGCCCTGTTTTGTTTCCGGCGCCTGAACTATCGAAGGCATGCACAAACGGTCTTAAATTCCCTGTTACTCCATGCAATAGAAGTTTTCCTTTTTGCTGCAGTTCCCCCATCTTCATCACTGTCGTCTTCAAAATCAGAACTGCTACCCTCAACTTGTACTCGTCTTCTGTCATTCGACGAACGAACTCCCGAAGATGTGCTGGGCTCGTGGATGCTTGTTCTCTCATCTTCTGAACTTGAATCCGTGAGTGACGACAGTTCATCCTCGTCGCTCCTCGATAGAATTTCTTCTAAGTCTTTCATCGTGTAAAACGACTTGTCGGCCATAGTCGTCAAAAAATGAAAATCTTCGAAAATTACCGGAAAATCAACGTCCAGAAACAATGCAAAAGGTCAATAATAAAATCCGTGTAATCGTACGAAGAAATAATCCAAAAACCGTAAGAAAAGTCCACAAAACAAGCCAATATTCGTACCGTAACGCATAAAAACAAGAACACTCACAGCCAGAAATCTCAACACAAAGTGAGGATAGTGCTCTATACTCGGAAACCGCACATGAGGTTTTATGATGGGCATTTGGGACGGGCCTCCTTCAAGATGCGCGCTAATCCCTCAGGAAAGGCAAGACCACTGCGCGCAGGCCGCGCGGCAGCCTACCAGTTTACAAACATTTGTACTCGTAGCGAGAAGAATTTACATACTAGCACACTCTAGGAGAGTTCAAACTAAACTTCAAACCCTTACAAATCGAACAGATACCGCCACATGTCCTTCAGGCCCTCCGCCATTCAGCAGAAAGCGCAAGACAACCGCGCGAAGTACAAGACGCCTATAGGCATCATTAGCACAGCAGAAGCAAAACCGGGCGGACGCCTATAGGCGTCGTTAGCACGAGGGGCACGGAAAATCTGGACGCCTATAGGCGTCGTTAGCAGCGAAAAGGTTAATATATCTCAACGTGATGTTGGGGAATCTGGCATACGCCCTAGGCGGTGAAATGAAGCTCATTTTTCCGGCACCGTCGCAAGGCCAGCACAAACAGACGCTTCCTCCACAAGAGGAGTTTCATACTGCAGCGAGACGGACATGTGGTGGGAAAGTGAGTACGTGCAGATGGAAGGGAAAATCGAGGAACTTCAGCGTGAACTGGCAATAACTCAAAAGATGCTTTTATTATCGGTAGATCTCAGTAGAAGAGACGAAGCCATCCTCTCCTCTGCTTCGCTCGCACCGCTCCCGATCCTGCCGCCCTCGTCATCTTTTCCTTTGTCGGAACTCTCGACAGAAGAGCTGGAGCGACTGCAAGTGTTACCATTTTTTTTCAGTGGTAAGTTTTTTCATTTTTATTTTTTTCATTAATGATTTATTTCATTCATCATTTTAATGATTTTTTGTTTTTAATATCAGATAGGAAGGAAGAAGATGAAATTGAAATATTAGAATATTAAAATTGTAAATAGTATTGAATAAAAAAGTACTATGAAATCGCACAACGCTTCTTTGCCCTGTCACTACCTACATAGGGCTCCTATAAAATTAGTTTCCATTTATGAAAAGTAGGAGGAAATTTATCATATTCAGAAGAACGAATAGTGAATTAATTTGAAATACATCTTCAATTTTTATCCATTCATTTTCTATTGAATAAAAAAAATATTCCTATAAAATTATTTTTCTATTTATGAAAAGTATGGGGGGTGAAGAGAGGAGGTGGCGGTGAATGAGAAGACGATAGAGAGGGACAATTGTAGGCAAATATTGCATTTTTTCTTTTGTACTTATTATATAATTGTCGATTTAAAATATGAATGAAGACAATATCGTAATGAATGAATTAATTTTACTTACATCTTGTTTCAATTATAATGCATTCATTTACTATTGAATAAAACGAGATTCCTATAAAGTTAGCTTTCCATTTATGAAACGTAGGTGGGGGGAAGAGTGGAGGAGAGGATCATACCTGGTGGTGGTAGGGATGTATGAAGGTAATTGAGAAGACGAGAGAGAAAGACAATTGTAGGTAAACATTGCATTTTTTTCTTTTGTACATATTTAATTTATCCATTTTAAAATTAATATTTTTTGCATATTCTATTATTGTTTTCCATGTTGTTTTTAACTTTAAATGCTCATACCGATATATTTATATATCACGTAGGCTTTATTACTATTGCTAATTCCAAAATAGAACATGTACGGCTTCGACTCCAAAAAATGCTCGACGCCCATGACATCAATAAACGGCGTAAATCTATAATTCATAATTAATTATTAGTATATTTATAACACATAATTAGCAGAGAAAATAATACAATTATAATCACAACGTACCTTATCGGTAAAAAATTGAGTATTTGATGTTAAACAATAATTCGATGTTTTATATCTTTCGGAGGTGTATTCAGTGAGAGTGAAGACTATTCACGACGTTGTCGTTTCCATGCATGCCGAAGTACTAGCTATCGTGGAAATTCCCAGCCATGTTTTAAAGATCCAATTCAGTCGGAGGATCTACAGCAACGTGTTGATCTCGTCCGGCGAGTTATCCAATCACTCGCCTCCCCAAACGAAAATACCCCTCTGGGATATGAATCGAAAAACTTATCTTTATAAAAAGTGAAAAGTCATTCCTCTCACAACTTCATTCAGTCAGCGCCAGGCATCATGGGAACACGTGAAGCGAGAATAACGGCCGCGAGGCTGGCCTACGAAGACGCTCTCGACGAGAGCAGTGGACGGAAAGACGAGGCGAAAGAAGATGTGGAATAACATCGCGAAGGCTGCAGACGATCTCTCCGTCATCGTTTTCGGAAAAAATTGATGACACAATCTGTAAGGTGTGGGAGATCTGTGGCTTACTGTGGACCGCCGCATACACCGCAAAGCATCTTCGTCAGGATCAAACCTATAATATCTACGATGATAAAGGAAAGTCTATTTATGATATTGCCGTTTTCATGCGTACGGAAGTTCTTCCCATCATGGATCAACTTATTTCTCAACTTTCAGATTCGATATACAAAACGCAGTTCATGCCCGAAAACCTATCTGCGGCAACGCATGACCTTCACATGGAAAGATGTACAAGCTCTCCCGTCTCCAACCGTCACATCTTACGAGCATAAAACGGAAGCGTGTCCCACATCCAGCAATGATAACAAGAGAAAAAGTGCGCAGTAGAAATAAAAACGACGCTCATTACGAGAAAAAAGCAAGTTAGGAAATTATTGCAATAAGGAAAAATGCAAAGGTAAAGATTGCACATCCTGTCGTGACAAAAAAGGGAAAGAGTAGTGCCCAGCGGAAGGCAATACTCTCGATCGTCTCTCGAGCAACACCAATGTCTGTAGTCGGTGGAACTTTGATGTTCGCAACAGTCGCGATATTTTCGGAGACACATCTCGCGGGAGAGACATTTCAAGATTGTGGAGAAATGCATCGACGTTGGTCCGCACCAACGTCCGCACGTGACCCTCAAAAGTTATCAGAGACGACAAAAGAAGATGTAGCGCGTGATGTTCGCGTCAAAATGCTATTGGTCAACGCCTAACGCAACCAATACCTCGAGCAACACCACGACATCACCATCATGGTTGGAGGTGACGAGATGAAAATGAAGGACCCCGTCAATATTTTGAATAGCACTAATAATGACGGAGACACTGCACTTCACATCGCCGCTCAAAAAGTTAATCTCGACATTGTGGAGGTGATTCTCGAAGGTGACGTGGACGTATCTACCAACCCCAATATTACCAATAATGCTGGAGACACAGACCTTCACATAGCCGCAAGTGAGGGCCATCTCGAGATAATGGGAGTGCTTCGGAGACGTGGACATTTCTGTAAAAAATAACATGGTGTTGACCGCGGAAGATGTTGGAATCGACGATCGCATCAATATGCTATTGGTCGACGCGAAACTCAAGCAACAATGATCGTTAAAAATATATGTGATTGTACATGCTGTATTTTACATTTAGAAAAAAAAATGTTATGTTTTTCATTCAATTCTCATATTCTTATTTACCCACGTCACCGCCAGGCAGGGCCTTCCCACCCTCCTCCTCCCCTAGTCACCACTATTTTTTTCAGAGGTTGGTAGGCAGAGCAAGTTGGACAAAACACGCCACGTCACACGATCGACCGCCCTCCACGCGAGACCTTGTGACGTCGCTGGTTACGGCAGGGCGGGGAACAGATGACCGAACAGCTGAGGTGCCTTCGCAAGGATACGCCGATGTCACGGCGGCCTTACAGACGATAATTGTAACGTCACGACGGCGAATGTCAACATCCAGTGACCACATCCGGTGGCGCCGATTGTTGACACCGGATGTTTGATTCAGAACCGGCCAATCTGTACTACTAACAACGTAACAGATAATTTACAAACGCAGCTCTGAAAAAAATCGCAGTATACGTCAGCATCTGCCGACCTGCGTTGGCGGTGTATAATGCAAAGCAAAAGGCACATGAATTCTCGCATTACGTCTCGGACCCGAATGAAACATAGCCCTGATGGATTGTAAACGAGAGATTTCCAATGAAGCTCAGTTCATATACTCGGATTTTTCTAACGTGGCAGCTGTCTTCAAGATGGAATATGACACTTTTTGCGTCTTTCCCTAAGCTGCCGCAAGATGTCGCATAATCGCGGCCGTATCTAGCAGTGCTGCATATCAAGTGACTCTCGCGGCACGACCGAAAAAGACACGAAAAGCTGTGCCATATTCCATCTTGAAGATAAGCCGCCACGTTAGGAAAACCCAAGTATAGTATTCAGTAATGTGCATCAAGACACTCTTCGGGGTCGGTCATGGACAGTTCTACTTTCTATTTATTTAGTCAAAAACAGTCACAAACTGTATGTGACGTATGGGGGAGAAAATCATCTATGCACGCTTTCTTAAATTTCAGAATCTCTTCCCAACAATTTAACTATTAATATTTTAAAGATAAATAATAATAATAATAATAATAATAACAAAAACAAATTTAAAAGAGCGAGGGATTAACATTTCAAATACTAGATGTTTTCATTGCAAATTATAGAAAACTTATTTTTAACGGTAAAGGAACAAACATTTGATTTTTCTGTATTGTTAACAGAATAGAAACCTACCCTAAGCTCTACTACCACTACAAGCAAAATAAAAGTTCACCAAAACGTGCGAATAGTAAAGCTACATTTACGTCCAGACGCAAATCAAGGGGCCATCTCAGCATTTGCTCAATGGATCAGGGAAACTGGACAAAAACCCTATCGAGATGGGGGTCACTGACCCGGAAGTACATTATTTGTTACAGGCATATTGAGTTTTTTTTTAAATTATATATTGCAAATGTAGACTAATTCATTATAGTCTATCTTGTTTTTTTATTTTTCTTTTTGAAGATCAGTATAGTCTCTAATTGTATAGAAACAGTTTTGCAGCAGAAAAGATTTTACTTTTAACTTAAATTTGTGTACCAATTTTAATTGTATTTCATCTGGCAATGCGTTATAAAGTAACGTACATGTATTGCATGTGGATTTCTAGTAGTGAGCTGTTGATACTGACACTTGATGAACATGATTTCTACGTCGAGTGTTGTAACTATAAATATCAGTATTACATGAAAATAAGTTCCCACCGTTAAGTAAGTTTTGACAAATACTACAGACTCGTAAATAAATAGGCAAGGCAATGGTAAGATTCCAAGCTCAATGAAAAGAGGATTGCATGGATCACGTGGATGGGATTTTTTCATTATTCGGATAATTTTCTTTTGCAATCTAAATGCCTGGGGTTAATTAAAAAAAAAAAGAGCTTAATTTAATTTTACATTCCTTTGGTTTTTAGAATGTTCTTAACATCACAATTCATTTTCAATGGTGCATACGATTGCCGATTTGAAACGCAAAATTGCATTGAGACAGTTTTTCCTTCGTTAACTATTAATTTGTTATTACAAAACCAATTTGAAACTTCTGAAATTTCTATTTAGTGTTTCTTTTTTGCAAAGAACATTCGTGTCATCGGCAAACAGAACTGTTCTTCCATTTTGAATAGATGAGGGCATATCGTTTACGTACAACAGATAGAGGATATGACCTAAGATCGAACCTTGTGGGACCCCATGTTCAATTGGCAAAGAATTGGAGAGATAAGTAAATAATGTACTTTCGTGCCAGTACGGTATTTCTACTCTTTGAGATCGATGTTTAAGGGAGGAGGTTATCCAATCTAGGGCAATACCACGAATTCCATTAGAAGGTAATTTTGAGAGCAAGATGTTATGGTTAATATCGTCAAAAGCTTTCGAAAGATCTAAAAATATCCCAATGGGTTCATCATTTTGGTCCATTGATGAAGCAACATCTTTAAGGAAAGAAAAAATGGTAGTTTCCGTAGATTTTGATTTCCTGAAACCGTGTTGTGACTCTGAAAACGCTTCGTTTTTCCTGGGGAAGGTTTCCATTCGCGTATAGAACAGCCTCTCTAATATTTTTGAGCAAACTGACAAAAGAGAAATAGGCCGGTAATTTTGAATTTCATTTTTGTTCCCTTTTTTAAAAAATGGCTTAATTTTTGCTGTATTGAAAATATTTGGAAATATTCCTGTGCACAAGGAAGCATTGAAAATGTGAGTTAATGTGTGTATAATGGCAGAAGCACACTTTTTTAATAAACAATGCGAAAATTTATCTAAACCTGATGAATATTAATTTTTTAATTTACTGACTATTCTGAGCATTTCGTTAGAATAAGTTTCGTAAATAAACATCGTGCCGAAATTTTTTTGGTAAGCATATGATGTTGAATTTTGTGGTTTTAGTCCCTTCGTGAGATCAACCGCAATTCTAGAAAAGTATTCACGTTATTAGTAATTGTAAGAATTTGTGCATCGTGGTCACTGTAAGCTAGATTATTCGTTATTATTTCATATCTAGTTGTGGTTTTGTTAATTATAATTTGATCTATTGCTGTTTGTGATTTAAGAGTATTCCGTGTAGGTACGTTCACTGTAATGTCTAAATTAAAAGAATGAATTAACCCATTAGTGCCCGAATAAATTGTTTCTTGATTTTTTTGGTTTTGGTGATTTAATTTGATTAATGGGACCATAATATAACTAGAAAAAATAATTTTAAAAAATTATCATTGTTATCTTAATATTTATTAAATGTTGCCATATGGCAACACTAAGCACTTACCATGATACATTGGTGTAATAACAAAAAACTTTTACAGTCAGCAAATTAGAAATGAAAAATGTTTGTTACCATCATTTAGACTGAAATTCTTTGAACTTTGTAATTTTTAATGTAACTTTATTTCTAATTTAAGTTGTGTGAAATGGCACAAAACAGTCAATGCAAAGCCCTACTCCACATTTAGAACACATTGTTCTCACAAAGGAAGCGCAGTTTCTGCCTGCGCATCTCTTTTTCTTGTTCTCTTCAGTTTTCTTAACAAGGTGGTTAAGATTGTCTAGTCGAATTTCATCTAAGACACGAACTGCGTTGGAAAACAATTTAGGACGTCCAGGGCTCTTTGGTGCCTTTCCGTATCGAACAAGATACGTCTGAGCAATCTCACGTCGAAAATCCAGTTGTGGTGTATCATTACCAGACCTTCTGTGCAAAATCCATGCGTTTGTGATGCACACATCAATCAGCCATGTGAGAATCGGCCAATACCATTTTCTGTTTCGGATCTGTATTCTGTAAGTGGCTATATTTTGGTCCATTTTGTCAGTTCCGCCCATGCATGCATTGTAGTTTTTGATTACATTTGGACATTGCACATTGATGGATTTGCGCTGTTCCTTTGAATATCTCTGTACAATATGTAAAGGAGAAATTCCATGACAATTTGAAGCTACTGCCACAACTCTGTTATCCTTCCATTTGCAGAGAGTACTCCATCTTCTTTGGAAATTTTAGAGACAATGAATCCTCTTTCTTTCTTCAACAGTTCTTTATTTTGAGGAATTGGAATGTCATTAGGAATTCGATTTTCTCTAATAGTTCCAGTTGCTTGAATCCCATTTTCACGAAAATAACTCAGCAAGTCAAATGACGTAAACAAATTATCAAAATAAACCCTGTAAGGAAATTTGGGGATATTTTTCATCATAGCTACAAGTGGTGCAGCAGCTTTCCCAAAACATTGTTCATTGTCCGAATTGTCATTGATAGACTTTCCTTGGTAAACTTCAAAGTCAGCTAGATATCCATCTGCTTTATTGAGGCACCAAACTTTATAGCCAAATCTAATGGGTTTGCCTCTTATATACTGTTTGCAGGAATGTTTTCCAAAATATCTTATCATTGATTCGTCGTAAGACAAGTCTCTTTCAGGAACAAAATGCTTTCTACAATTCTCATTCACTTTGTCGATGAGTGGACGAAGTTTAAAAAGTTTATCTTTCTTATTCAATTTATTATTATCTTGAATATGAAAGAATCTCAAAATTGTTCAAATCTATTTCTACGCATTGCATTTGACACAAGTGGATTTCTCAGATCGTCTCCCGTATCCCAGAAGTGTCTCTTGCTCGGAACATCATTATAACCACTCACGATAAGTATTCCAAAGAAGCAGAGAACTTCTTCTTCGCTAATTTGGGGATCAGAGCAATTTAAAAATTGTGCATATTTTCCCGTTTCCTTTACGATCATCTCTAAAATATTCGTGTCTAAAAACATTTCAAATAATTCAACTGGTCTTTTAGATTCAAATTCTGAAAAATCAGGACTGGAAATGTTTGACACACTTGTGTCAACTAGGTCTCCATCAATATAAGTACGCTTTCCTTTAAATTTTGTGGGTCGCATGTCATCGGGAATTTGCTCGATATCTTTAATTCGTATTTCTGAAGGTGCAGACAGCTGATTATGATTCAAGTTATCAGGAACCCCTCCATCCTCTTCCCCCGAATCCTCATCTGTTAAAATAGCTGGTTCTGGAGGCTCAATAAAAACAGACTTGATGGGAAAAACGCAATTTGCCTCATTTCCTGATTTTTCATCTTCAAACAGAATGTCCAGCGCTTCAGCTACCGTTATATCGGGTGCTAGTAAAGACGCGAAATCTCTGTGAAAAATGATGTTAGTTTCAGCTACAACACCTATTTATCCTAGCGTTGCCATGTGGCAACGGTGTAATTCATGATTTTGAGAAATCATTATCTTTTATGTAAACAAAAAGGTATCAAACAAAATAAATTGTCTTAAACTTTTACAACAAATTCCAAAGAAAACAAATTATGTTTTAAGTATTTTTATAGTAGAAAAACGAAGAAAAATACCTGCAGACGCAGTCTGAAAAATCCATGTTGAAAGGAGTACCGGTTTCTAACACGTTTATTACACACAGATGAATAGCGACTGATTCATATCGGCCTGAACTCCTTCCCGACACATTGCAATCGCAACGATGACTCACCGCGCAGATAAGAGTTCGAAGAATGGCAGTGAAACAATACCGCTGCGCCGTTGCCATATGGCAACGCTAGGCGCTAATGGGTTAAATTGAGAATCTGCTCCTTTTCGTGGGATTCGCTCAGAAAATCAATATTGAAATCTCCACATGGATTTAAAAGAGAGATTACAAATTTTGTTCATAGTTATCTCTAGATTTTCTAAGAAATTGAAATAATCTAAAGCTCGCTTTGTTGGAGGTCTGTAGATGCAAAGTAAGATAATTTTGAGCGTAGTAAGATGTACAACTGTTATACAAAACTTTTTCAACAGCATATAAATTGAATTCTGACAAGAAGGTAGAATCAATATTATTTCTTACATAAATACACGAGCCTCCGTAAGCAGGGCATTTATTTGATTCCCTTGCTCTACAATAAGATCCTGCAAGGTAAAAACTAGGAATTTGGAGTGTGTTTAGATCATATTATTCTGGCTACTGCTTTCGCAGTAACAGAGGAAGTTATGTAATGCTGTACGCGAATTTTCGTCAGCTAATCTCTCACCGGACCCTGGTAATAAAAAGTGAATAAATCCAGTTGTTAAACATAGGAAAAAACCTCAAACACGTGCTGTAAGCTGAATCCTTGTTTTTTGAGTTCTTGTTACCGAAAATCCGATTGACGACCAAACGTCTGTCTGTCCTTCCGTTCGTCTGTGAACAATGGCTAAACCATTCAGCCGATTTTCTCCAAAATTGATATTCCCTAATCAATCTGCCTGATGTCGTGGCCCCTTGAATTTGAAACGTGACGCTCCTGGAACACAAAAAAGGTACCGAATTTTCTGATTAAATTTTGTTTCGCACAGCGTAATGGACGCTTCAGAGACTGGTGCATACCTCATTTTCGTTAAAATCCCTGATTTTTTGAAAACAGCAAATATTTCTAATTTTTTTCGACGTATCCCTAAGTAAAACATTGAAGACAGAGACTTTTTCTTCAATGGAACTGTTCAATATGTTGAAATAATTAATGTATAATTTTTCGAAAATTTGTGGGTTTTGCGTAATTTTGCGTGAAATTAGGCAATTTTTAATTTTGTTTAAACATTTTTTCTCATAAACAGCACCCTTTCTTTAATTTTTGACATCGTATAGCGTAAAGTGCGCTTAAGAGAATGGTGCAGGTTTCTTATTCGTTAAAATCCTTGACTTTTCGAAAATTGCACAAATTCAAAGCTTTTTCGGCGTCCTCCTAAAAATGCAATTATGAAGATTATTTCTTAAGGAAATGTGTTCATCTAAACCTCTTACGTTCAATTTTTAGAATATATGAGTATTTTTTGCGTAACTTGTGAAACATAGGCAGTTATTAAATTTTGAACAATTATTTTGTCAGAAATGTCTCCAATATTTTCTCTAGTTTTTTTTTTTTTCGCCAAAGTAGCAAAGAATGGTGACGAAAGTGGTACTGTTTCAATTTTCGGTGCACTCTGTATTTTAGAAAAATGAAAAAAATCGAAATTGAAAATTCGATTTTCGCGCGTTTCGTTTCAGGCGTCACTCCAAGAGCAATGTAATTTGTGTAATTTGGAGACAGTGATTAGACGCTTGAAAATGAGAATTATATTTAATATTCTTATAAACATCTACAACATCTTTTCATTGAGTTAGATGTAAGGTGCGCGAATGAGCAGTAATTCGTGTAGAAGAAAGTAGTTTTGATGAATATAACAATATTATATTTAATTATTATATTGGGGTTCCATCCAATTGCGTTTTATGCTAGCGTTATCAAGAATGGTGATTTGCAAATGTGTTTGCCATACTATCCAGCGGCCATTGTTGCTTGCTGCAACCCCTAGTTTAACGCCGCACAGATAAGAGATGGTGATAGTGACGGCCGACGTTGGTTCGCGTTAATAAAAACTATAAAATTGAAGATACAGATTTTTCCTTCGAATACAATTTTTTCTCTACAGTTACTTCTTTTACAAAAGTCATATTCATGTTTTGAAAATTTTAGAAGTTTTCACGAAATATTGCGTGCAATAGGTGCAATATTAAAAAATAACAATAACAAGGTTTTCTAGAAATTTGCATTTACGAGGTAAAGTGCTTCAAATGACTTCCAATAAAGTTTGTCGAAAACACTAAAATGTTCTCGGAAAAAGAGCTTAAAATTTCTTATTTAAATTAACGCTTAAACGCCATTTTCTTAAAAAACGGCTTCACATTATTCAACCAAAATTGCCATCTATGAGGTTTTACTTTTCTATATTTTTGCTCGTAAAGTAATATTTCGGTTTTACCGTTAGGAAACCGAAACATTGAGAACATTTAAAAAAGTCGAACTTCGGGCGGTGATTCATGGCAGCTGACAAGAGTATGTGGCAAGTCAGAGTAGTTAGCACACACAATATAGAAAACTAATACGAGAAAATCTGTGCCATTCTGTAGTATCACTACTTACTTTCTCATATACATACGTATATAGGGAGAAATATACATAGTATAGAGAAAGTTGTGTAATGCCGCGGAAAATCGATTTCGATATTTCAACGGAAATATACGTTTTGGGGCCCCCTGATACCGAAAAAGTGGTATTTGCAAAACGTCTGTCCGTTCGTTCGTTCGTCCGTCCGTCTATGAACACCACTAGCGCCAATGCTATACGTAGTTATTTTTTTTTTCAAAACAGATATTTCCCGATCGAAGCTTCCGATTTTTAAAAAAATATTTAATATTAAGGGGTACTTTACAAGTCGCCCTTGGCACATTTCCAAAATTTTCTCAAAAATGGCTTTAAATTTTATCTTTAAATTTCTTACAAGAATAAAGAATATTACACTTCTAAAAGTGGAATAGGTTTTTCTTAATTTTTTTTCGAAATTTAAAATTTAATTCCCCACAAAAAATTAAAAGGGTTTTCCTTCCAATGAAATTTGTTTTCAATAAGTTATGAATTTTTTTAATATTGTGTATATGCGCATATTTAGAAAATAACAAAAGTAAGAATTTCTCAAAAACGATTCCATTTTTTTAAAAATGTTTGATACTGATAGTGCTTAATGTACCCTAAGAGATGAAATAATCGCATTTTCTCTATTCTTTTGGTTTTACAAAAATATGGTGTTTTGACTAGTCGGTCACGTCGATATTTACACTAGTGGCGATTTATTCACGTATTTGCATTTACGGGTACATGTGATTTAAATGATGTCTGATAAAGTTTTCTCGAAAACTCAAAACTTTTTTGGGAAAACGAGCTCAAAATTCCTCATTTTCAGAAGCGCCACAAACGCCATTTTCTCAAAAATGACCCCAAATATTTTCTTCATACTTTTGTACGTATAATGCTAATTGCACTGTTTAATATGACATAGTTTATTTCGGTATATTCTTTCGTTTTTTTTAAATTACACAAATATAATTCTTTTTGAAATATCTCTCGTGCAGTATGCACGTGATTTGTAAACACTATTGCATTTGTAAGTTAAAGTGGTTGAAAGGACTTTAAATGAAGTTTTTCCAAAACTCAAAAAGTTTATGTGAAAAAGATCTTCAAATTTCGCATTTCCTGTTACGCATAAACATTTTCTTACAAGTGGTACAAAACTTTTCAATGAAAATTGTTATTTAGGACGAGGTTTTACTCTTTTTTAATGTTCTTAAATTAATATTTCAGTTCTACAAGTGCGAAACCGAAAAACTGAGAAAATGTCAAAAAAATGTAATTTGGGCAGTGATAGTCGACAGTTGACAAGACGAAGGGGCAAGACCGTAATGCCAGTCCACGCGAATGAAAATAGAAAACATAACTAGGAGAAAGTCTGTGTCATTCTGAAGCACCACTGGTTGTAATATATCTCACACCGTTAACACGCACATTTGCAGCGATTTGTATACATTATTGCATCCGTGAGTGGAAGTGCTTCAAATAACTTCCAACGGAGATTTTTTAAAACAAAAGATTCCTGTGAAAAAGAGATTCAAATTTTAAAAATTCCAACTCCAAATATTTCAACGAAAAGTTCCACATAGGCCGAAGTTTTACTCTCTTTGAATATTTTAACAGTAATACTTCGAAACTACCATTAGGAGAGTGAAAAATTGAGAAAACTATAAAAACATTTCTTGGGGGGGGGGGAGGCGATAGACGGTTACAGGATGGCAGGAAGATGGGGCAAGACGTAAAACTAGCACACACCAAGAAAATTAGAAAACTTTACTACGAGAAAGACTGTACCATTCTGTTTTCCTTCAAAACTATTTTATATTTATTACATTGCAAATCGAATTCCTATTTTGTGTAATTTATCGTTAAATTTATTATATTTATTCGTTATATTTTTATCGTTAAATTTGTTATTAATTTTGCGTTAACTGGAGGGAACCAAGATCTAGTGCACCATTTCTTTTAAATAAATATTAATCCATTGTGACGAATGTAACATGCGTATGCAGTGACGTATTATACAGAAGACCTAATATTACCTTTGAGAATATCCAGGTATAATTGTCATAGCGAGTAGGAGCGCCCATAGAAAAAAACAATTGGTCTGGGGTAGTTGATCCACGGGAGCCACTTATTTCAAATACAAAGAATCCCTCCTGCCCCAATTCATAAACAGAATTCATTTCTCCAGGAATCAGAAATAAATTGTAGCGTTAAATTTGGATTAAAAATAAATATATTTTTAATTTCTTTTGAAAGGAAAAAAATCGGGACCCCACTTAAGTCGGGGTCTTGCCCCCTCTCCCCTGATTGTGAGCCAGCACACCATTAAACATTTTGCCGGTAAATGGAATGTAGTTTCCTTAGAGCATTGTGTCTTGTGGTTGTACAATGTACTTTGAGAGAATACATAATTCGTTAGTTATCATAACAGAATTCTACTCATTGTTTATTTAATATAGGCATTTCTGTTATCTGGTGCATGAAACTCATTTTATTCATGCTAGCGGGGGTCGGAATATGTAGAATATAATAATGAATTAATTTTCAGATTAATAGTGCAGAAAGGTTTTTTTTCCTTTTTGAAAGATTATTTTCAAATTCTGTAAGTGATAACATATACTCCTATAATATCCAGGAATATTAAAGATGTGTGGCAGATATTTTCGTTAAAAAAAACCCACATTGAATGAAATGCTTTTAAAAGCTCTTGAAATAGTTTCATTAGAAAGCAGTGACGTCTCGTGCCCTCAAAAATTGGTGGTTTCAGCACCCCTTAAACTATAGAATAATGAGATTAAGGGAGGAGGATCGTTATTTAAAATTGTAAATAAGGAACCTCTGTACTTACCTATTTGTAAAACAAGTCGGAACGCCTTTCCTTGCAGGTCGTAAAGGGTACTCCGGGATAAGATGGTAAAAAGTCCCCCTAAATCAAATGACCTATGAGTAGTACACTGTAACTCTAACATAAAAATAATATTTTTGAAAGGTTTCTTAGACTCCGTTTCACCACCCACACCCCTCTATAGCCAAAAACGGTGTTTTTTGAAAATATTTTCAACTCAACACTATTTTATTTGATTGAAAAACAAAAAACATGAAAAATAAAATAATTTATACAATCAAAAAAATATTTTGATATTTTCTCACATTCAAACGCAAAACATTTTTTTGAGAAAACTATTTTTTACTGACTTAAAACCCGAACAGGCTCGAAAAAATATCTCATCAGTTCCTCACTAAATACTGTTACGTTCCTAGGTGGTGAATTAAAAGTCTCGTATTATTGTAACAAAAACGTTTATTTTGTTTCTTAACACAAACACTGAAAACACTGGATTATTTATTTACACTACACTTCTCTTGATTATTTATTTACACTACTCTTCTCTTACACACTCGCACAGTCCTAAGCACTGGCCACAGTTCACTGCACTGATCACCGTTCGATGCACTGGTCACAGTTCACGTCACCGACCACAGTACGATGCACTGACCACGGTTCACGTCACTGAGCACACTCACTGCACTGCTATTCACCGCGATGCACACACTTCACAGTTCAGCTTCCACTGCGGACTTTAGACTGACTCGCGGTCGCCGGCCGCCGCGTATTTATACTCGGCGGGCGATCGAGAACCTTCCGGACTCCGCGACCGTTCTGGAATAATCCGCCGGCAGGTGATGCAACCCGCGCTCACGGGCACCTCGGGGTTGCGACGGCAGATGACGCAATATTCGTTACAATACATATAGTTGCGAATTTTTCCATATTTATTCCACCGCTGGTCTGTAGTTCAAAAGTAAAAACCAATTCCAGCCTTTAAATCACCTTGACTATACACTGAAAATGACTGTAACAGTTCTGTGCATTTATTTTGTATACATTGATGTAGCCCCCAGTAATATTTTGACTTTGAAATGTAGTTACAAATTATGATTTTTTAAAGCATTATAATCATTTGTATAAGTATCATTGTATTTCATTGTCATTTGTATAAGTAAATTGTATAAGTATCAAAGATGGCAGTTTTTTTGAGAAACCAATTCTGTCACAGGTGAAGGATAAGTGGGGACATGTGGGGAAAATGGATCAGAGGAAGACCCGGATTTACAAGAACTGTTTTACTGTGTCTTAGAACACCGGCCCAGGCACGAAACAATCTTAAAACACCCGTTGTGATTTTTTTTCCAGATTTTATCAATTGTTGGGCCATACTTAAAAAACTAAGAAATTTGTAGTTAGCTTCTTCACTGTCCGTGAGATGCCGAGTCCTAGGCACCCGCAACCTTCCTCCTGGATGGGAATAACGAGGCCAGAACGTTGGCACCTGGGCCTGTAGTTACTCCTGCAGCGGAAGCCTACGTTCTCACATCTGTAGTTGTTTCAGACTAGAGTAAAAGTTGTAGTTTCTCTTACTTAAGTAGTTATTGCTTTCTCGCCCCTACGAAGGAACTTCTGAAGAAGAGAAAGTTATGTAATTGTGCATCAGAAAACGGCCAAATTTCGCCATATTAACTCTTATTTCCGGGCTCTGGTAACAAAAAAGTGAATACATCCTGTTGCTAAATTTAGGGGGAAAATTCTCTAACACGTGGTGTAGCCAGAATCTATTTTTTGTTGGTTCTTGAAACAGAAAAATCGATAGTCGGCAAAACGTTCGTCTGTGGTCAACGCTAGCGCCTAAGCCGTTCAGCCGATTTTTTCTAAAATTGATACACCCCAATCATTCTCGCTGATGTCACGGCCCCTGGAATTTGAAACCGATATTTTAATTTTGGGGGGTAAATTACATTAAGCATCCCACGGACATTTTCAAAAAAAGGCTTCAAATTTGTTCATTAAATTTTGTTGAATAGTGCGAAGGGCGTTTAAGCATGTGTTATTTTCGTTAAAATTCCAGTTTTCGAAAATTGAAAAAAAAAGCGAAATTGAAGATACATTTTTGCGTTAGATAAAGCATGTTGTACAAAATTAGCTATTTAAAAAAGTCATTTACAATTTTTGAAAAAACAAGCAGTTTTTGCGTAATTCGCTCTTGAATTATATTACGAATTAGGATTTTTTCTCAAAAACCGCTCCAATTTTTTTCTTTTAATTTTCTCAACATTTGTAATTAAGGAACGGCAAGAAATATGATACCAGCCTCATTTTCAGACATAGCTCGTTTTTTTTTGAAAATTGCAAAAAATCAAAACTACAAAATTGTAGACTTTTGACTCAAGACTATTGTATAAAATTAGCTCTTTAAAAAAGGTCAGGTACATTTTTTTAAAAATGAGTAGTTTTTGCGTAATTTTTGCTCGAAATTAATGAAATATATACAGGTTTCACCCCAACTAGGCGCCACGAGAAAAACGGAATGAATGATATGAAAACTAATTAATTTAATTTTAATTATAATTTACTAATGATGTCAATATTAATTCTATTTTTACTTTTACTTTTATTTTTTACTCAATTTTTATTCCCAATGTATTGATGTATTTCTTTTTAAGCAATCCGCAAAGCTTAATAGAAATTTCCGCAACAAAGCCGCATCGATATTTGAGAATCTCATTGTTTTTTAATGTTGAGATTGTGGTGGTGATAAGATCCTGCTGTTTTATTTAGTCGAGTTGGTGTTTCGAAATCAGAAATTATTCGAATCCTTTTTGATAATCCATACTTTTTGTCAGGGCTTTCACTCGTGCCCTAAGAGGACCAGTGTCGACAATTGCATGATTTGTACAGCGTAACTCCTATGCCTAGAGCCACGACCACGTTTTATAGTGAAAGATAATTTCGATAGATTTCCTTCAATTTTTTTACATTGACATTGGCGTCTGCTCTTTTATGTTGATATATCTATGGATTATAAAGAACATATTCTGCAAATTTGTAAAAGAACGGATATTTTGTAGAATACTGCCTAAGAAAATAACCCAGGTCCAACCTATCCTCCTTCATTTCCCCTCTGTATCCCACGTATGCTTCACCTGTACCCAAACTGTCTCTAATTTCTACCCAAACACATGTCAGAGTTTACTTGTCCCCCCCCTTAAAAAAGTCGTGTCCCAGGTTCATCGCTTCCAAGTTATTCGCAATAGCAACATGTGTTGCAATAATATTTTTTTCTATGACAAACTTCAAACTATTTTTTTTCTGAAATCTGTTCAATTTCAGATTGGGATGTAATTTTCTTTCCACCAGCAGCATACTTACATGATTTTGTGTTGATGGTTCTTATACACTGCCTAAGCATCTATACTTAGCGTACTTACTTAAGTATTATAAAGTTAATCAAGATAATTTGTAGTGACATCCCGAAGTCAAAATATTACTGGGTGTACAATGTATAATAAACACCAAAATAAATGCACAGAAATGTTGCAGTTATTTTTCAATCGTATATATTTAAAGTCACGGTGCTTTGCAGGTGGAAAAATAATAAAAATTGTTATCATTTTTAACAGCCCAGATGTCGAAAATTCTGAAAAAAATTCACAATTAGTTTTGAGAGGAGCTTTTGAGTTTTCGAGCCGGTTCCAAGGTTTTAAGACCATGAGTCATTTTTTCTCAAACATTTTTTTTTACCTTTGAAATTGGCGTTGAGAAAACATCGAAAACTGTATTTCTGATAGTTCAAATTATTTTATTTGTCTATTTTTTTACCAGATAAAATAGTTTTAAATTATATTGAATATTGTCTGACTTTTTAATTGTAAATATATTTATTACACCTCTTTCATTTTAACAAACTAAACATTTAAATTAACAATGTTCTTAAATTATGTTTTTTTATTAAACCTGGTAATGTATAATGTTTCAAGACCGTTCTGATATATAATATATATATTTATATATTCTGTGAGAGGGAAGCAAATATATGAAATGACAGATGAAGCACACTGGACAATTTGGAAAGACACCTGGTTTTCTTGTTCTAAAAACAAATCTTCAAATTACCTTATACACCATTTTTAAGTAGATTTTGAAGTAAAGACATGTTTCTCCTCAAAAACGGATCCCCAACTTTTCAATATTTTCCACCTTTCAATAGACCACTGGACATTTAAAAAACGGTGCAGGTCACATTTTCGTTGAACTCAGAATTTTCGAAAATTTTAAATTATCCGAGAAAGTGCGTGCACGTTTTCTTAACGAAATCTGTGACATTTCTTTAAAATAAGGTCATGTACATGTTTTCGAAAGTATGAGTAGTTTTCGCGTTCTATTCGCGGTATTCTGTCATGTAATTTTCGATGTAACTGACAGGAAAGTATTGTTAACTTGTCCAAGTCTTTTGTTACCTTCGACGCTCCTCTCAACTAAGGAAATTCCTATAGTTTGAAATAGCAATTATTAAGATTTAAATTTCCACTAATATTAAAACTGATTATTAATGATATTCAAATTTAAAAACAAAAGTGTACAATGCACATAAAGTTTAGTACTAAATAAATACTGAAAAAAATTCAGGAAAATATGCGAGGGCTTATTTTGTTAACTATTCATAACAATATTTCAGTGTAGTTAAGTAAGTTAAGTCTGTGTAAATTTTACGTGTCACAGATTACGTCGAATGTACTTAGAAGGGGAAATGGATTTAAATGATGACTCAATTCACTCAATCAATTAACAATATAATTTATTTTTATTATATTTACAACAGCAGTCAATATCCAACGAATTCAAAGAACAATAAACAAAACACCCTTTCAATTTTTTACAACATAATGTAGATTGGATTAATGAGATTGAAAACAAGATTAAAAGAAGCTATGACAACAATAAACCCATGTAAGACAATCACTTAAGATATTGAAGAATGTATTATTTGTAATGGATTATAGAACAACTTCATATAATATCAAAAATTATTACAAAATGTTGTAAAAACATGAGTTTCACATAAATGCACTTTCTCGCAAAAGGATAATAGGATAAATTGATTTCGATCTATGATAATATTGGCTCATAGCATATAATTCCATCAGAATGCTAGTTCTCCCAACATCTGTTTAGAAAAAAAAAAGAAATTTTTCTGCTCAACTGATCATGTACAGCTAAGCGAGTTAAGACAAACTAGGGAAAATATCTTGTTATTTGTTGTTATTGTTGTTCAAAAATAGCTTTCCTCCAGTGAATTCGATACGCAAAATCAGCTTTCAGGGATTTCAAATACTGAAAAGCGCAATTTTAAAGTGAAATATCTGTATTAGTACAACCTTCTGCAAGCCTAAAGAAAATCATTTGTCATCGCTAATACATCTGCAGAAGTTTAGAAAATAGCGAGAAAGTAAAAATTCATTGACTTTTCCCTCAGTTCAAGTTTTCTCTGTAGCATTCGGCGTCTCCCGTTAGTGTGATTCCACTCAAACGACTTCCCCTCAATGACTGTCGACTGTCTGAGTTAAGATTGGCCTTTTATAAAGCCTTTGCCCTGAATTTGTGTAATATATTTTCCTCCGCTTTCAACATAATCCTTGCAATTTTGGGCGTCGCAGCTATCACTCCAAAAGGTCACTTCAATTAGAAACTACACAAATTAACGGTATCTCCCGCAGGTGCCTTTCCAACGAAAGGCACGACGCATTTGGACTCAAAACGCAGCCGAACTGCACTGGCGATCTGCTCGAGAAGAGACAACCTGAAGCAAGGAGGCCTAGTGTGTGCCGCAGCGAGGATTGGTAGTACCTACCTACCAGCAGCGTCTGCGTAAGTAGCATGCAACAGCCTTCGACCAAACACGGACTCTCCACAGCCCTCGCGCTCCCTTTCAGGCGGTCCACGCCCCGATTTGTCTTTGACTTCTTACGCACTACTTCGGACGCCCTGCGAAGGTGGGTATTGCTTGAATAAGTAGAGGATTGGTAAACACGCGACTTTTCTTGTTTGGACTCCAAAACTCAAAACTGGAGATTTGCGTGTTTACACGAGAAACTTCAGTTCCGCTTTAGACATAGGAAAAATTAGTGTCAAGTCACTCCATGAACCTTCATGAACTGAGCTACTAACTGCCCTAAGTGAAACTCTTCGGAGATAATTCACGAAGCTTTCAAGAAAGCGTTAACCATTGTAGACCCGCGTGTGCGAAACTAAATGAACTCTTTATGAAGCACTTTTGGCAGACGGGGCATTCATTAGCGGTTCTGTTGGTCCGCATGGTTACTAAATGACCTCTCGGAATCTTGACAGACTGGACATTCATGAGGGGGTTCGTCGATGTGGGTTCGCATGTGTTTAGCTAAATGACTACTGCGAACGAAATTCTTGTGACAGACTGAACATTCATGAGGGCGTTCACCGCTGTGGGTCCGCATGTGCGTATTTAACGAAGATCCTTCTGTGAAGGTCTTTTGGCAGATGGTGCATACATGAATGCGTTCACCAGTGTGAGTCCTCATATGCCTGACCAAATTACATTTTTCTGCAAAACTCTTTTGGCAGATGGAGCATACGTGTTGGCGCTCACCAGTATGCATACGCAGAGCTTATCTAAATTACTTTTACGTGCGAATTTCATTTCGCACAGGGAGCACCCATACGGACGTTCACCGCTATGGATCAACATGTGTCTAACTAAATGACCTTTCTGTAAGAAGGTGGTTTTGCAGACCGAACATTCATGACGGCGTTCACCGGTGTGGATCCGCATGTGCGTAGCTAAATTACCTCTGTGTGAAAAATTCTTTTGGCAGACAGAGCAGGCATACGTGCGTTTACTTTTCACTGCCGCATTCGTTAGCTCGCTTCCTTTGTTCCAGATGCCGTGACACATGCCTAAAACGCTTCTCTCACTGTTGGTATCTGGGCCACATTCTCCACCTGCTGGCAGAAAGCTTCATTAGTAGGAAATCAGAGTGCAAGGGTAATGAGTAAACACTGTGAACGTGTGGGTCATGACTGCATTACAAGGCGGCTCTTTTACTTTCTAATGATCGCCATTTCGCCAAGTATTTCTTACCCCTTTGAAGCATTATCTTTACATTTAGTTTTCGTTTAATTGTAAAGAGCATCTGGCACAAACAATATTTAATTTATTTCAATTAAAAAAACAGGAGTATCTTTTGAACGTGATGTGATATAATTTTGTTTTAAAAATTGTATTCGTATCCATCAAAGAGCAATTTTATTTCAGAGAGGGAATCTTTTTGTCTAGTGTAACTGGTGTAGCAATCCAAAGCAGAAAGCTTGCGTAAAGTGAGTAGCAAGAGAGAGAAAGCTACAAAGACTAGAGAAGGAGTTAGCAACTAATACCTAAAGCCTAGGGACGCCAGAGAGCCAAGAGGTTTCACAGGTACAAGTCCGTAAAAAATGTTCCGGAATGTGGCCTTTATCTTGGAGAAGCGACGAACGATAAGTCCGGAAATAACAGCATAACCAAAAGCAAGTACCCTTTGATTTTGTCTCCTTCAAATGTCATTTCGGTACCCGGAGAACAAGGAGGAGTGGGGCGTCAACGACAACTCTACAAAAATTGTAATTACTTTAGAAACATTTTCAATATTTAAAAAAATACATGTCATTATGAGTCTTTTTTGCAAGCGAGTTAAACTTCAAGTTGCTAAAGTGTGAGATGGTCATATATTTTGATCGTTATCTGTGCTTGCAGTCGTTACCACAGAGGCGAAGATGTCTTTTTTTAAGAATACGAGCACGAGTGAAAAATCTGAAATATACACATGAAGCTGTATGGGCATTTAACAAAATGGGCATAAACAAACACACCAAAATTGGGTTGCTCATATTTAATTGTATTTGAAATGACAGTACTGGTTTCATGTTCCAAAGAATTTTTGCATATGAGAATTTATTTTTTTTAATTTAATGTTTTTACAACTTTAATCAATTTTCCGGGATTGCTGCATTAAAAAATTCCAAACTAAGACTGTATACATAAAGTTTCGCCTAATATTTTGCCAACATCGATGCCAAGCAAAATAAAATAAAATAAAATAAAATAAAATAAAAAAAATTGCGAAACAAAACTTTTTGAAAGCCACTACAAGGTCATAGACTGGAAAATGTGAAGAAAAAAAATCTCCACAAAACTTTTTTAAAATCAGTAAAATATTTAAAAAAATCGATTTGAAAAACCACATACTCTTTTTTCGATTTTCTAACACCAAAATACTCCTGGATACGTGTACTTCATGCACACAAAATTTTACCCTTGGGCTTTTGAAAGAATTACGAGCTACAAACATTTTATTACACAATTTGTGTTGATAAGTTGTTTTTTATCTGACAAAATGATCGTTTATTGCGGAAACGAGGTCCTTTACAATTGTTTGCTAATTTTTTAACATTCAGCTGATACGTTTTGCGCCTTTTATCACTTGGACTGCTAGATCCGTAAGGAAAACGAATTTTTTAATTTTTTTATTAATAAAGAAATTAAATTAGCAAACATTTCTGAATCCATACCTTGTTTCTGGTCGTTTAATTGGGGTGTCTTGTAAGTAGTGGTGTTTTTTTCAAATCTTCAAGAATTGTAACACAGACACCATCTTGTTGCATGGAGAAAGTTTTAATCAGCAAATCTTTCACACCCTGGGGGATGCACGCGTGGCAGGATCTGATACCTGTCATAAGGACAGCGAACCGAAATCTTCGTTCCAAGATATGTTTGCGTGAATTTCCCCTTCTGCTGGGAAATCGAACGTAAGTCCTTTGATATCGTCCTTAGCCCAGGAGTGCAGCTGCAGAGGGTCTGAATTTATCGATCAACTAGAAGTTGGAGGCTGCCTCTTGCTACTAGTCTTTCAAGTCCCGGTCAACCCTTCGCCAGGACCTCATCCACGAGTACTTTCGAAGAAGTGCCACTCAGCTGTTGTCTGGAAATCATCATGTACTTCTAGATTTAGCAAGTTGCAGTGATTCTTGTATTGTTCAGCGGAACCATCGGTGATATAAATGATCTTCTCGACCACTTCCAGTTTTAGTTTCAACATCTCAATCTTCATTGACTCAATTGAGTCAACTTTTGAAAATAATGAACAGCCGCAGTGTTCTGGTTTAGCTCATCCGATATAACGCACGCTTGCAGGTTGCACGCTTCGACTTTTGGATCTCGGTAGTAACAACCAAAAGGTTGTACAGTAGCCTGAGAGTTACTCCAATGAAATCTTTGCAGAACAAACGCGTAATTTCCAGCAATATCTGCGATAAAAAGGACTTCTCCATTCTTCAAACGTTCCTTCGACTTGTAGAACTCAGTTTGTTTTTATTGGCTACGTAATTATGGCTGGATAGTTACGTCGAAGCGTTGACAAATTCGTCGACAAATTATTCAGATGACTTTCAGATGATTTCCAGCGAACAGCGGTCTACTTGAAGCCACTGATTGTTCGTCGATACTGCTCTCGGAAAACATATTCTATTGCTGTTTTCAGTTTTCCAGTATTTTCGCAATCATGACAGGTTTCGAAATGACATTATTCCTTGGATGGCTTACATTTGAATGCCATCAAAAGTTTTTAAAATTCAGAAGATTTTTGTTTCCACTTGAAACGGTGACAAATTTGCTCCAAATCTTGAAGTGCTGGTGGGTCGTGCAAACTACACTGGTTGAGTACCTGCTGCTCCCGCCAAACCGCATTATTTCGGCCTTAAACGTGTGAATTCACAGAACGACACTTTTACAGTGAGTAGAGTAGGGCTTCCAGAAGGTTTCAATGGATCGCAACGGGAACAACGGCATTTTTAGCGAGAGGGGAGAAAGGACCGCAAATGGTTAATACCTGAAAAACATAATTTTTTAAAATAAAAATGCTGGTAGTTCTGAATTCTTTCAATAAACAAGGATGAAATTTGTATGCATGAAGTACAAGTATCTAGTAGTATTTTAGTTTTTGAAAATCTAAAAATGACCAACTTTTTCACAGCAGACTTTTAAAGATTTTTTACTATGACCTTGCAGTAACCTTGAAAAGAAATTGTGCAATTTTTCTGTTGATTGACATCAGAAGATAGTGTTAACATAATAATAGACGGAACTTTAAGTACAGTCTTAGTTTGGAATTTTTAATATATAAGAAATTTACTAAAATCGTTAAAAAATTAATTATTTTTGGTAAAAAATAGCGTTCCAAAAAAATCCCAAACATTTTTTCTTGTTTTTATATCATACTCAATCCCAAAATATTGCATGATTTCCGAGCCTACGAGTTTTTGTTGACCGCTTTGACAAGGAATTCTCATACAAGAGCTCTTACAGTTCCAAAAATATTACCTACCCGTTCTAAAGGCCTAATGCAGAATTATCGCACGTGCCCCATTGATTCGCACATTCATAGTTGGTGACTAACGCGCGTCCCCAATGAAACTCTTCTGCCCATCTCGCGACTGTCCGGCGTGGAATGTATTCCCAATTCCCTGTGACATTCTCAGTCATTTCGCCAAAGAGGAAAGGTAGTCTTGGAGGACGAGCGCTACTCGAATTATGTCACATTCATCTCGCACGACAGTAGTCAGGCAACTGATTTTACGTGGCTCTGTGCTAATAGAGACATTCACATAGTCATATATTGTGAACGCACTCTACTGCAGCATTTCTTTCACACTACAGACGAAAATGTGCTGTTCGATGACATTTCTTTTACAAAAAAGAAATAGTTGCCACGACGACTGCTCCAACCCTTTTATTTACAATGTTGCTTCGATAGCACAACGATGACGTATGATATATTAAAATTAGATTGTTATGATATGGGGAAGTTTGACTTCGATAACAGAGGAATTTTGTATGATTACGCACGGTGCCGTGAAGGTTTCGAATTGTTTTGTAAATATCCGATGAGCTTTGAACGAGAAAATATTACTTAACACATTCAGGTCGTAGCCTCTGCCTAAGTTTTTACTACCACAGGTCGTAAGGTTTTGAAATATTTTTAAAAGGTCATATCTTCTAAACCAATAATCATAAAAAGCGTCTTGTTCTTATTTTAAAAGCAACAATCTTGTACTTTTATATGAAGTCCCAACATATATGTTTACATTAATAATTCAAAACTACAATACAAATAACAAAAAATTGAGTCCCCAAAAAAGTTTAACATGCTTATTTTAAATAAACTGTTACAAATGTGTTAATATTAGAATATTATAAATAACATTACATTAGTGTCTATTGTAATAATGAAGAAAACATTACTTTTTATTCCTAATATATGGCTTGGATGTAATTTTGTCCAGCGTTCTTTAGGTGTCAATGCAGAGTGTAATGTTGAAGGTTGTGCAGATTCAATGGATGATGAAGAAAGGAGACCCAGACGTTTTAGAAAGTACAATCACTGAATCACAATTGTGTCTCGGTGCAAGACAATGGGAAGCGCTACTCCAACCATTTTCTAAAATGAGATGATCACTTTGTTCTATTGTCCTATTTTCCATCTCCACACTCGGTTTCGTCATATGACACATAAATAGCATTTTTAGAACCAGCCTAAAATAGTCTGCGATTGCATTGTAAGCAACATTAAGGTAAGCGCCATTCTCTTTTAGAAAATGGACGTTAAAAGGAAGAGATTGGTGCTTGGCGGTGGAATTATGTAACTAGTTCTCCCAAGTCTTAAGAAAATTTAGAAGTTGTTACAAGTAACGCTTAATATTGCAATGTATCGCGCTAAACACATTGCAGGCACTCGTTCGTGCCATTCCGCCCTCCCTTAACGACTTCGTCACACGCCACAGAGGGTCGTGAGTGCCAAGGCCGTTCGTAACTGTCCTTCGCGGGCCCACTCTCATCCTCACAAAGAAGACATTGTGGCTCCCTTGGCGCCGCTCCTTCAGAGCCGCAAAGACGCCACGCGCTGCAGTCATTTTTCTTCGATACTGACATTTTCATACCATGATGTGTCAAATTATGGAAACTGAATAACTCCGAACCCCCCTTTACCTCATAGGACGCATTGTAACTCAAGCACAGTAGCATAAGCATCGGCTGATTCTCCCACTCTTTCCCAAATGGCTGAGAGGAAACAATGCCGGCCAACAGAATTTTCTCGAAAATATTTGTAGATCATTAAAGAAAAGAGTTCTCTTAACGAATGATCACACCATCAACCAAGAAGAATTGTAAGAACCTTCGAGAACATCCAACATCCATATTTTCATGCAATACTGCTATTTATAATTACATCACACGTCCTAGAAATCACGTTTATCAAGTATCGGTATCAACAACTCAGTACAAGAAATTCACATTCAATACATGTACGTTACTTTACAACGCATTGCCAGATGACATTAAACAATTAACGTAGATTCACAAATTTAATTAAAAGTAAAATCTTTTCTACTGCATAACTGTTTCTATACAATAAAAGACTATATTGATCATCAAACAAAATATTGACTAATTGATCATTTGACAAAATAAAGACTATATTGATCAAACAAAAACAATAATTTTAACAAAACAATGATGTATAATAGATTAGTATACATTAGTATTGTATATTCTTTTTAAAAGACTTAATATGACTTAATATGCCTAGACTTAATGTACTTCAGCGTCCGTATCAACGACACCATCTCGATCACGTTTTTGTCCAGTTTCCCCTGATCCATTGAACAAATGCTGAGATGGCCCCTTGTTTTGCTTATGATTGATTGATTATAAGGGCGCTTCAACGGCTAAGGTCATTTGCGCCCGTGTCAAATTATTTTAAGACCAGTGTACAATATTGCAGAGCCAAGCTAACAAAAAAAATATTTAAATAGAAAGCAAAGTAAAACTGAAAAGGAACGTATCCTAATTTGCTAGAGTTTAACAGAAAAATGCGATTTTTTTTAATCTCAGGCTAAAAGCCAGTAATTGGGATTATCATCTTCTCTCAGATAAGGCTGTACAAGCCAGTCTCTCGCAAAAAGCCAAAAAGCTTGCAGAGAGATGATTCGTCATTTCTAAGAATCTACGCTAAGGAGCTAGCAAGGTCATGCCTTCGACGGCTCTCTCTTATCTTAACACAGTGTAAGAGAACATGCTCCACGGTAAGATCTATTTTGCAGTATTCGCATATACGGGGTGGGTCCCCGTGGAGGAGATAACCGTGGGAGAAATGGCAGTGACCGATCCGGAGGCGTGTTAAAATGATCTCCTCTCGCCGAGCAACACGAGATGAGGAAGACCAAGGATTTATGGAATCCTTGATTCTCGTGAGCTTAAAATCTGAGTTATCCCACTGCCATTCACTGCGGAATGAGAGTTTTATAAAGAGCTTAGTGTCTTCCGTGGGGACTGTGAAGATGTCTAATTCTCTTTTCTTCGAGACAGACTTTGCCGCCTGGTCAGCTATTTTATTTCCTCTTATTCCCACGTGTCCAGGAACCCAGCCATCTAAAGTTAGCAGCGCCCAAAAACGAATCTCTTCCAAACTATTTCCAAAAATAACGGCTAATTAAATGCTAATTAAGTGCTATAATCCCAAATTTTCCGCTCCTATAGTTTTCCCAAAATCGAGGGCTCAAATCCCAAAAATGCCTCTCGGCAGAACGCTGTGCGCAAGGAAGAAAGACACACCTTCCAAACCATTGAAATTTATAATACATACTCTACGCAAAAAAGTGCCCTAAACAAATACTAAAAGTAATCTATAATTTAAAAAATTACCGCTCACCGCTTAGTGTGAATAACATTGGTTCGAATCCCCAAAATGACCCAGGAGAACGAACGAAGAGAGACGCTCCTTCCAAACCATCGCAAACCATAATTCATACTCTACGCCAAAATGTACCATAGACAATACTAAAAGTAATTTTAATAAAAAATTTCCGCTCACCGTTTAGTTTGAGTCCATGGGCTCGAATCCCAAAAATGAACTCGGCCGAACGCTGTGCGGAAGGAAGAGAGACGCTCCTTCCAAACCATAGTAATTAATAATTCATACTCAACGCCAAAATGTGCCCTAAACAAATACTAAAAGTAATCTATAATTAAAAAATTTACCGCTCACAGGTTAGTGTGAATAACATGGGTTCGAATACCCAAAATGACCCACGGCAGAACGCGGTGCGCAACAAAGAGAGACGCTCTTTCCAAACCATCGCAAACCATAATTCATACTCTACGCCAAAATGAACCATAGACCAATACTAAAAGTAATCTGTAATAAAAAATTTGCCGCTCACCGTTTAGTTTGAGTTCCATGGGCTCGAATCCCAAAAATGCCGCTCGAGAGAACGCTGTGCGCAACGAAGAGAGACGCACCTTCCAAACCATCGCAAATCATAATTCATTCTCTACGCCAAAATGTACTATAGGCCAATATTAAAAGCAATCTGTAGTAAAACAAATGTGCCGCTCACCGTTTAGTTAGAGTACCATGGGCCCGAATCCCAAAAATGCCCTCGGCAGAACGCTGTGCACAAGGAAGAAAGACGCTCCTTCCAAACCATTGCGATTTCTAATTCATACTCAACGTCACAATGTACCATAGTCCAATACTAAAAGTAATTTGTAATAAAAAAATTTGCCGCTCACCGTTTAGTTCGTGTACCATGGGTTCGAATCCCAAAAATGCCCCTCGGCAGAACGCTGTGAGGAAGGAAGAGAGACGCTCCTTCCAAACCATGGCAATTTATAATTACTACTTTACGCCAAAATGTGCCGAAACAAATACTAACAGTAATCTATAATAAAAAAATTTGCCGCTCACCGTTTAGTTTGAGTACCATGGGCTCGAATCCCAAAAATGAACCTCGGCGAACGCAGTGCGGAAGGAAGAGAGACGCTCCTTCCCAACCATAGTAATTTATAATTCATACTCAACGCCAAAATGTGCCCTAAACAAATACTAAAAGTAATCTATAATTAAAAAAACTTACCACTCACCTGTTAGTGTCAATCACCTGTTAGGGTTCGAATCTCCAAAATGACCCTCGGCGGAACGCTGTGCGCAACGAAGAGAGACGCTACTTCGAAACCATCCCAAACCATAATTCATACTGTACGCCAAAATGTACCATAGACCAATACTAAACGCAATCTGTAATAAAAAAAATTTGCCGTTCTGCCGAGGGGCACTTTTGGGATTCGAGACCGTGTACTCAAACTAAACGTTGAGTGGCATTTTTTTTTATTACAGATTACTTTTAGTATTGGTCTATGGTACATTTTGGCGTACAGTATGAATTATGATTTGGGATGGTTTGGAAAGAGCGTCTCTCTTCGTTTAGCACCGCGTTCTGCCGTGGGTCATTTTGGGGATTCGAACCCATATTATTCACACTAATCGGTGAGCGGTAATTTTTTTAATTATAGATTACTTTTAGTATTTGTTTAGGACACATTTTGGCGTAGAGTATGAATTAAAAAATTTCAATGGTTAGCTAGCAGCGCCCACGATTTTGGGAAAACTATAGGAGCGGAAAATTCGGGAATAGAGCACTTAATTAGTATTTAATTAGCCGTTAATGTTCGATATAGTTTGGTAGAGATTCGTTTTTGGGCGCTGCTAACTTTAGATGGCTCAGGAACCCAACAAAAGACTAAAATATAGTGGCGGAACACTAGACGATGGATTTGGCGTTGGATGGTCATTGTCAATGGATCACAAGACGAGAAGGAGATGGATTCAAGACAGCTTTTGGAGTCACTGCAGATCACTACTTTCTTAAGTAACATCGATTCAGCAACGCTGCACGAAGAGTCTAATCGAAAACCTTGCGTGGCTCTACTGCAGTAGAACGCACATCCGACTTTGCCGTTTTGAGGAGCCATCGGTGTAAATGAAGTAATGGCCAGGATACGTAGATTTTATCGCCTTAAATTCCGGTAAGAATGTACTGGGGGGAGTTAAGGATTTAGGAAGGTTAGTAAGACCTATTATCGGCCAGCGTAGTTTCCAAGGGTAAATAAGGTTTCGGGGGGGAGGGGGGTCACAGGGTTGGGTAGTTTTATATGAAGCTTCTGTAAAAGCATCAACAGCACAAAGACGGACTCCCAGGGGATGGGGTAACGATGGTCTAAGTGCATATGAGGTCAAGAGGGTTGGATGGAGGACTGCTTGGCGCGAGGGAGTATCAACATAGGATAATTTCGCGCCATTGGACGCACTCAAAATATCCCGCCTTCGACTCAGAGATGGTTCTCCAGCCTCGGCCAAGAGGCATTCATTGCGACTCGTGCGGTAGGCGCCTGTACTAATCCTTATGCCAGCATTGTGTATGGTATTTAATGGCTGGAGGGTTGATGGAGACGCTGATCCATACACTATGCATCCGTAATCCAAGACAGGGCGGATGAGACGTCTATACAAACGCAAAAGACAAACACGGTCTGCGCCCCAAGAGCTACCAGTAAGAGTGCAGGGGAGATTCATAGGTGATACACATCGGCCCTGTAGTTTACGAATATGTTTTCGCCAGATAGGCTCTTGTCGAATGTGAGCCCAAGGAAGGTTGCGGATTCAACGAATGGAAGCTGCTGTTCTCCAAGAAAAAGGTCGGGGTGATTATGGAGGTGATGGATTGTGGAAAAGTGCATGCAAGTGGTTTTTGTGGTAGAAAACGTGAATACTGTTTCATCGCTCCATTCCTGCAGTTTGAGCACAAGTTGTAGATGCCTCTCAATAACTTGCACGCTCTTGGAGGAGAAAAAAATTGCAAAGTCGTCAACGAACAGTGATGCCTTCACAGGCTCCCGGATAACTGATGCAATACTATTGATAGCAATGGCAGAGTGACATCCAAAATCGATCCCTGGAGAACACCGTTTTCTAACTGCTGACTAGAGGATAACACGTCGCCAAGGCGGACGCGGAAAGATCTTGATAAAAAAAAACCTACTAGAAACAAAGGGAGCCGTCCCCTAAGGCACCAAGTATGCAAGGTGCGAAGACTACCGTACCGCCAGGTGGTGTCATACGCTTTCTCTATATCGAAGAAAATTGCTACCAGGTGCTGACGTAGCACGAATGAAGTGGAAATCTGCATAGCAAGGGTGACTATGCGGTCCATGGTTGACCTGCGCTTCCTGAAGCCACATTGGAGAGGTGTAATTAGGTTCTTTTGTTCCAGGGGCCAGACCAGACGTGTATTTACAATTCGCTCTAAAAGCTTGCTCACACAGCTTGTGAGCGAGATTGAGCGGTAACTTGAGTGGGTTGTTCTGTTCTTTCCTTCTTCAGGGATTCAGAGAACAATGGCCTCACGCCGAATTCTTGGTATTGCGTGTTCAGCCCAAATCTTGTTGAAAATGCCGAAGAGAAAGGAACGGCCGTTTTCCGGTAGGTGTTTCAGCTTATCGTTATGTATGTGGTCTGGTCCTGCAGCAGAATCTTTCGCACAAGCGAGGGCACAGGAGAGTTCGTCCATGGAGAAAAAGGCTTCCTCCACGCGACTCGAGAAATCTAATTCACAGTTTTCCAGTTTTCTTTTGGTTTTTCGAAAGCCAGAAGGATAGTGTACGGAGCTGGAGATGTGTTCGTAATGAGAGGCCACTTCTTCAGCAATTTCTTGTGGAGAGGTTAGGAGATTGCCATTTACCGTAAGCCCTGAGATAAACGGCGGAGTCTTCCGCCGATCTGTCGGACCTTTTCTCCGCACAAGTTTAGGGGATGAACGGCAAGAGTGACGCGATGTAGGCTCTCCAGGACGGAGCCTTACTTTCCCGTAACGTTAATCTAGCTCTGGCTCGGGATCTTTTATAATTTATTCGGTTTCCTATGGTTGGGAACCTACTAAGTTTTGCGAATGCCCTCTTCCGATCACGGACCGCGGAGGCACAATCAGCGTTCCACCATGGCACAGGGAGGTGTCGTGCATGGCCCGACGACTTGGGGATGGCAAATGAGGACGCGTGAAGGATGGCGTTATTAAAATGGGCAACCATAGCATCGATGTCGTTTGAGCAATTTTCCGATATTCGTAATTCGTTCTAGAATGTTTCCCAATCAGCTCGGTGGATTACCCAGCGAGGAGGCGGGCAACGTTCAGATGGGGAATATCGAGGTTGACCCGAATGGGAAAATGGTCACTGCCATGCAGGTCGCCATGGACAGTCCACTCGAAGATGGTAGAAACAGAGGGACTACAGAGAGCTAGGTCCACGGACGAGAAAGTGTTAGAAGCTACGGAAAAGTGTGTGCTTTCGCCAGAAGGAGAATTAAGTTTTGGTTATCTATTGAAGTAACCTACCTCTCGTGCACGACCTTGTGCCACCCCAGGCAGGGTTGTGGGACTTGAAGTCCCCCACAATAAGAAAAGGTGCGGGCACCTGAGAAAGCACATCTTCCAGTTCTTTTTGTGACACGACTTGTGCAGACGGGATATAAACGTTGCAAATGGTAACAGAAATAGTTCGGAAATTGACACAAACGCAAGATATCTGGAGAGTGGTCCGTATGTGTATTTCTTTAGATACCAGAGAGTATGTGATAAAAGTGGCGACTCCGTCACGGGCGCGGGGGCCATCGTCTACGTCTTGCCTGTAGCAACAAAAGCCGCGGAGAGAGAGGAAGTGCTCAGAACGGAGATGTTTCCTGCAGGCAGATAACCACGGGTCTATGCATAGACATTAACTTCAATTCGTCCAAACGGGTGCGAAAGCCATTTAAGATCCATGAGAGGAGAGCCATAGATTCTAGTTCTTAGGGTTTTGGTTCTAGGGTCGGTTATGTATAGGGTTTCTTTTTCTTCTTTTTCCTTCTGTGTTGGAGTAATAGGCCGTTTCGTGCGGAGATCCTCGTTCCCTGCAGAGTCGCCTTGACTACTGCTAGAGAGTCGCATGTATTGGGAGACCACGGTCTCTTGAGACAGGCGACCTACATCTAGCAACAGGGCCTGTCGGCATCGGCTTCTCTGGATGTGTTTGAGTGTTTGTTGAAATATTTATGCTTTTGGTTTCCGTTTTTGTTTCAGATTGGACAAGAGATTTGGGATGGACATCTCCACCGATGTCATCAAAGGACACCTGACAGGCAGCATCGTGCACGGCGTCAGCGAAACTTCGGGCCATATCCACGGGGTTTCGCGTCTGGTAACGACGTCGTGCTTCCAGAAAGGAAACTTTCACAAAGACCCTGATCATCTGGATCGCCCTTTCTCTTAAGATGGGGCTCTGGTTAGAATTTGATGTGTGTTTTTCACAAGTTCACGCACTTCGCCTCTGCGGAGCAGTTACAGGACTCCTACAGCGCGCAGACTGCAGCGCTTATGCAGCGAGGTTGCGTATGGCCAAAGCACTGGCATTTAAAACAGCACAGAGGGTCTGGAACGTACTGCTTGACGCAGAGATAGTAGAAACTACATATTATTGTTTCTGGTGGAGATGGACGGTCAAAGGTCAATATCAGAGTTGAGGTAGGAGTGAGTACCCCATTTACTCTCCGCTGAATCCTGTAAATCTCGAACACACCATATGGTTGGAAGAAAGCTTTCAAGTTATCTTCCGATTCGGTAGAGAAGTCTTCATGGTTTACCACACCCTTGCAGAGGTTTAAGGTCGGGTGGGCAGACACATGCACCTGGAACTCAAGATTTACCGTTTCATCAACAAATCTCCTCTTTCTTATGGAAGAGGGCGGGGGGAAGGTTTTTTATCCATTAAGAGGATATCAGATTCATCCCCGTTGTCCCCACCCACCACGGAGCCCAACAAGGGGACACTCCATCTTAGTGCCAGGGTTGCCACGGGGATATAGTGGAGGTTACCACAGCGCTGCACCGCCGTGGATCCCCCCGCTCACCCTGGAGTTCAGTACAAGACCTACTCCATGCCATTTGATTGGGAGTGGGTTAGCTCCCGACCGCCCGTCTAGAAGAGTCCGTAGCCAAAGCAAGTGTATTGAGTCCTACAAGGAATGTTCCCCAAAATACGTAACAACGTATCCCTGGATGCCAAGAAAGAAGTAGCTCGAGGAGAGTAATTGGGAACCAGACAGGCCCCTCAACCGCCAGGACATTCATTCCCTCCGACACGGGTCGCCATGCACGGCAAACACATGGGTGGGCGTTCAGCATACAGAGGGGGCCAGTGAAATAGAAGAGGGAGAAGAAAAGGGACAGGATGGTATAGAAGAATGAGAATGTAAAATGGGGAGAAGAAAAATGACTTGTGAAGGAAAGGAATACTTGAGAGCCCTCTCTGTATCCCCCCGTCAGGACGTGGACCAACCCACCTCGACGGGCTGGGCTTCGTAAACACAATGAGAGGCTTTTGGAAACAGTTGCTATTCTTATAAAAGAAAGTAGATTGATGGAAGCTCATAACATTATCTTCAAACTAACAAATTACTTCTGTACTTCAAGAAATTTTGATAGCTAATTATGGTAGGTTTCATTTGCAAAAGTTTGAAATGACTACTGTTCCTAGCTATCCAAATGAACGCTGGCATGCACCACAGGCGCTTTGTTTGAATTGGTTGGGTTTGGATTATATTAGCAATATTTCTAAAACTTTACTTGAAAGAAACATTTAAAAAAATGAGTACCATAAATTTGTACCAAAATTTTCACTTTAATTTCATATTACTACCAGCGCTGCCTTGAAGAACAATGCAGCGAAGGAAATAGGCTCTACTCATTTCCTGGCGCGCAACCCTGTCAAGATAACATATTCATTTTCTTCGTGCTTTCTGTCAATTCTTAATTCCCGTGTAGGTAGGCTTAGATAGCTTTGACAGCGCTCTTCTAGAAAAGAAGTTCCCTTTGAATATCATGGACGTGATAACTTGGTCGTTTCGATCGGAAAAACAGCAATGTGGTACCGCCCATGTCATCAAATATGAGGCGCGACACTAATTGAAACTCAGCGATTGAGTTCCCAGTGAGACGTTTGTTCCGCAAATATCTCGTCCATGCACGTGCAACCCTCAGACAACCATATAGTTGCTCTGAGGTGCTAGGTATTCCACCTACACAAGGGGCAGTGTTTGAAGTAATGTTATGCGCGAGTAAAGAACTTCGCGATCCTCAAGTAAACATCTGACACTTCTCACATGTAAACACTTTCCATTATCATGTACCGAGTTGGATTCTGCACTTTATTGAACACGAACGATGTCGTATGTGAATATGTGCTAAATGTTGGAAAAAATCTGAAAATAACGAAAAATCCAGGTTTTCAAATCAAATTTCCGTTTTTTTCAGGCTGCCCATTTTTCCCGGTTTTCAAAGATTCCAGGTTCGCAGGCCACACTGTATCACTATCAACACACAAAAAATAATGAACAAATTTGGAGCCTTTTTGAGAAAATCTTGTTTTTGTAATTGTTTAAAATTGCCAATATTGCACAAAACCTACTAAAATTTTCAAAAACGTGTACATGACCTTAATGAAAGAACTATTTAATGGGCAACAAATTTCATTTGAAGGAAACATGTGTCTTCATTTTTATAGTTGCTCCAAAATGTTGAAAAAGATTTTCAAAAGTTCTATTTAGGACAAAAACTTCTATTTAGAACGAGTTTTTACCATTCTTTAATAGTTTTGAAGAAATAATTATGTTGTACTACTAGGAAAGCAAAAGGTTGAAAAAAGAATGTCAAAAAATGAACTTTGGGTGTTAATAACAGCTTGACAGAGAATGGAGCACGACCTTAAAGTCAGACCCCACCAAGGAAATTAGAAAACTACTAGTCTGAGCCATTCTGTAGCACCTCTAGTTATATTCTCGTACATCCATGTATACGGAGTAATACTGGGTGTTTCAAAATTAATAGCGGGGTTTTAGTGTGTTATAATATTTATTACATCAAACTTACAGCCACAAGGGATATATCAAATGAAAGAGAAACTCAAACAGTTTTGTTTGTTGGCATCAATGCGGAATGTTTCCGCCGCAATCCGATAGAAAGCGCTAGTAGCAAAGATGGCGACTAAAGAACAGAAAGCGTTTTGTGTTTTACAGTTTGCAAAGACGGAATCTGTTGTTACTGTGCAACGTGCGTTCCGGATTAAGTTCGGTTGTGATCCTCCAGGTGATAACAATATTCGTAGATGGTATCATCAGTTTGAAGACACTGGCTGCCTTTGTAAAGGCAAGAGTACGGGACGACCAAGAACTAGTGAAGAGAGCGTTGAGCAAGTGTTCGTTCACGCGTAGCCCTATGAAATCCGTTCGGAAGGCTAGTCGTGAATCAGCAATTCCTGTGACGACTGTTTGGAGAGTTTTGCGGCGACGCTTGCAACTACGTCCTTATCGTTTGCAGTTGTTACAGGCTCTGAAGCCTACTGACCATGTTTTACGTGCCAACTTTGTTAACGACATGTTGTTGAATGACAATGAAAATTTTCTGGATCTTGTATTCAGTGATGAATCGACCTTCCACCTTAGTGGTCAAGTAAACACCCATAATGTTCGGATTTGGGGTTCACAAAATCCCCGCATGATGGTACAAGTGCAACGAGACTCACCTAAATTGAATGTTTTTTGTGCCATATCCCGACAGAAAGTTTATGGTCCTTTCTTTTTTGGTGAAGCAACTGTAACAGGTCACTCTTATCTGGATACTCTACAGCTATGGCTCTTCCCTCAACTGACACAGGATGAACCAGAGAACTTCATCTTTCAGCAAGATGGTGCGCCGCCTCACTGGCATAACGAGGTACGCGATTGGCTTAATCTGACAGTACCCGACCGCTGGATTGGCCGTAAGGGGCCTAATGATAGCGCTTGTTTCCCATGGCCTCCACGGTCACCCGACCTAACGCCGTGTGATTTCTATCTTTGGGGGTTTATTAAGGATCGAGTGTATGTGCCTCCAATGCCAGCCAACCTTCCCGAATTAAGGAACAGGATTGAAACAGCTGTTGCGGCAATTACTAATGAGACACTAACCAAAGTTTGGGAAGAACTCGCATATCGTCTTGACGTGTGCCGAGTAACGAAGGGTGCTCACATTGAACACTTGTAGGTTATTGTGTAAAACTGTTTGAGTTCCTCTATCATTTGATATATCACCCGCGGCTGCAAGCCTGATGTAATAAATATTATAACACTTTAAAACCCCGCAATTCATTTTGAAATACCCTGTATATTGTATAAAGAACGTTATGTAATACTGCGGAAAATCGATTTCGAGATTTCAACAGAAATGCACATTTTGGGGTCCCCTGATATCGAAAAGTGTTTTTTTTTTCAAAACGTCCATCCGTCGAAAGAAATGTCTGTCTTCGTCCGTTGTCCTCCGGTCGATTGGTCCGTCTGTCGGTCCGTTGCACAAAGGAGTATTTGACCAAAAACGTTGGCCAAAATTATTTTGACATTAATATCCATGGGAATTGATTTACAATGGAGTTTAACTACATTATAGATAATGTTATAAATGCAATGTGATATAAACATTTTCCCACGCGAGAAATAATTTTTGCACTACGAGTACATTTTTCATTTTTTTGTACAAAACTTTTGCGACAGTGGCAATTTTCAGTGACATAAGGAAATGATCCGAAATTAAATCATACAATAAATTATAATAAAAATAAAAATTCCATTAAATAAGCATTGTCTTCATAAATTTCATTGCAAATTATAGTTGTAATACGCATATAAAAGTGATTGAGTAAAATAATCTTAAAAATATTAGTGAAAATATAAAATTTAAAAGAGAAAAAAATACAATAGGATGAGCAATCAGGGACGACATACCTGTGATGAAGACTAAACCGAGTGCAGGAAGGGACGGTCATCGACGCCGGGTGCAGCGAGGCCTTTCCCTTAACGTCAGCACGGAGACGGATTCAGGTGTCTTGCTTCAGGCACATTTCATAGAGAACGAATGTCGGAATGTTTCTTCTTTAGAGTGAGGTACACTTTCACTTCGAGCGAAAAGTTCTGAGAATTGTTTTTGCGCATTCAGTTCTACGTTTATAATTTTACATTTCCTCACCAGAACTCATATTTTCCATATCAGATTCTTTTTGCTCTAGTTCTTGAATATTTTCAACTTCCGATGGTAAAAACATTTCTAGGGCTTCATTGGAGAACGGTTTTCTTCCTCTATTTGATTTGGGTCATGAACAGGAGAGCAATGGATCAGAGCTAAGAAGCAATCTATTGAGCACGTCCATGTTGCAGGCTTTCCTGGAAAACTTTCGGGCGAAATCCATTCTGTATCGGCGGATATGTTTATTTCTTGCTTCAGCTGCTTCTTCCGAAAGTTGTCCAATTGGAAGAATGACATGCTCGATGATAGCTGAACCATGAATTAACACTTTATGAACAGTGGGTATCGTTGGATACCACTCATAAAGTTGTACATAAATATGTGCCGTCCCCTTGCAATAAGTAGAAATTTTCTCTACGTGTATTCTGTGGCCACTAGATACAACTTCTAAAATTGTCTTATACCTTTTAATGAGCTCCAAATCCACACCGGTAATCTTGAAAGCCATCTCAGGATCTTCGAAAAATCGCCCTGACGTGTTACCATCATTAGTGTTGCCATAGCCAGGTGTAGGCATGTCTACAAGTATCGATATAGCCTCTCTAAGTTGCTGCTGGATACGCTTCTTTGAGTCATGCTTTTTCTCTGCATCAGATCGAGCTTGCCACTTTGTGATGGGAATCTTATAAGACAAATGTAAAATAGATTCAAGGAATCTTATCCGTGCGTGTAAGATAGATAAGCCAAGTTGAAATGTGTCAGGAGTAGTAGGCATAGTATTATTCCGTTTATTGAAGTCCTTCGATGTGACCTTGCATACGTAGCAGCGCATAGTGGATGATGTTTCTGTCGCTGCATTCCACACTTTACCATCCACCATAGTCGGCAGTAGCATGTGCTTAACATCAATGTCTACATTATCTACCAATACTCTTGTATGTTTCAATTTGTCCACTTGATGATAAATATGGAGCATTTCCTCCCTCGTCATGTCGGTTGTTTCAGACAAATCTAAGACGAATGGGTCTGCAGAACCGTGGGCAGGTACCGGATTTTGCCAAATTATTTTTTTTTATTTCCTTCGGCATTTGCAATAAGTCTTAAACGCACAAACGAACATTGAAATATGGTCGCATAACTATCTACATTGATTTCAAATTTCTGCTTGAATGTGACCCATCGCAACCCCATTTTGAAATTAATTGGACATGTTGGATTTCCTGATGGGAAAGTGTTAGAAGAACATCTTCCAGAAACTTACAGTCAATGTTGTATGGTCCAACAAACCCCGCAGATTCACTTCAGCACATGTCTCGGTCACCGTATAAGTATCTGGCTTAGGGTAACATTCGACTTTCGCTTTCTGCAACAATGAATAGCAGGGGTACACATTTTTGCTTGCAGAACAAATTATTTCATATTGTCTTCGTGACAAATTCGCTTCCACAAATACGGACAGCGCTTCGACCGCAGATAGTTGTTTTTGTTCTTGCTTGGGACTCGCTAGAGCTTTGCGCACCTTCGATGCCCTGTTCGGAGATTTCTTTCTTTCAAAACTGCTACCACATCGCTTTTGCCAGCAGCACGGAGATTCATTTCTGCAGCATACATTAATTCATTATTTGGTATTTGTTGCCTCAATTCTTCGGTCCTACGCCTCTTACTGCGATCACTACATTGGTCGAAATCTTTCGACGGTCGCTCCTGTTTACGTTTAGACCACATTGTTAATTTTACAGTTTCCTTTAACGAATTTTCATTATTTAATCCGTTTATGCCAGAGTTTATTTTTTAAAAATATTAATACTTTTAGTAAATAAATTATGTCATAGGTGATATGTAGTAATGTTCTACATGAAAATTATCATTTTCTCTGTTATCGTTTTCAAATTTTGGACTGTTTCAATATTGGAATACCAGGCACGAACGGGTCCAGGGTTTTTTAATAAGTAAGGACACATCTATAATATATTTTTATTTAAACCTTTATAAAAGGCAATTTAGTTATTTGCTAAATAAAAATAAATGCTAAATAATTAAGTTGGAGTATGAAACAGTTTTCATGCAACTTTGGTACATTTTTCACATTGCTTGGTTGTATTCTTTTTACACATGGCACATCTTCCTTGCTTTGTAGCTGGTGAAATCCAGTGTCCTGTACCATCATATCTCACAGAAGTTAATATGTGAGATATCAGTGACTTGCTACTTTTAGGTCTTCCACCTGATGAGGGTACAATTTTATACTTTTGTAGATAATTTTGCACAATAGATCTTCTGAAAGAAAGGTGATCAATTTTTTGACCTTGCACTGTCTTTCTAAATAGCTGCCAGCTATTGTGAATAGCGGTATGAATGCAGAACATAAACACAGGTCACCACCACTTTTTCGATTTAATTCCAATTCTATAACACTCCAAATTTTCGTCCATTCTATCAATACCACCCATGAATTTATTATATTTTCCTACTGTGTTAGGTTGCACAATGGGGACTTTCTGTTTCTCACTTGAAACCCATCTATTAGCAGATCTTGGAAGATGAACTAGTGTCACAAGTACTTATGTGTACAATGCGGTTGTCGTGCCATTCCAAAATCAGACAGTTACTACTTTTATCAACTCTGTAATCGAAAGTGCCTCTACCTTTTTTTCTAACATTTTAGTTTCTTCAAGTGGACATTTTTCAGTTCGATTTTTGTTTATTCCAGTGTAGCCTAAACCCAAATTTGCTAGATTACGTGCCAACGATAAGCTAGAGAATAGCCTGTCACCATATATTTTGAAAGAATTATCCTTAGTGGATCAATTGAAGGACAACATGTTCTCCGAGACTCATTTCCTTTGGTCGGCTTTTATCTTTACCAGAGTAAGGGTTGAATTGAATTAGATACCCCAAACGGTCGCACAAACACCATATTTTGTAGCCATATCTAATGGGTTTACCGCGAATGAACTGCTTGGCTCCATGCCTGCCATAATACGGAACCATGCTCTCATCTACAGCCAAGTGTTCTTCGTAAATGCAGTATTACGCGTATCGTTTGTTCAGTAAGGAAATCAAAGGTGTTAATTTTGCAAATCTGTCATTTTGTTTTAGGTCATTATTGTCTGCGCAATGAGCATATTTTTTTAAGAATTCAAACCTGTTCCTTCTCATTGCCGAACTGACAGCTTCGTTGTGTCTGAATCTGTTTCCCAAAACATTCTCCATCTTGGTACAATATTATATCCTGATAAAATCAGAATTCCAATGAAACATTTTACTTCCTCAGACGAAAGAATAAACGTGTAATCACCTTTCTGCTGAGCGTACAATATGAATATTTTTGTAAGAACGTCCCAAATGTCGTCATCAAAAAATATTTCAAAACATGACACCAGGTCATTTGGTACTGTAGTTATGTCACTTGTAATATTGAAATTTGTAAACCCAGGATTTATGTCAATTTTTTCCCCACTTTCTTTGTTCTTTCTTGCGTTGGGAACAGACACGCGTAGATGGAGCTCTTGAATGCACTCATCACGGTGTTTAGAGCCAATTTTACTCTCTAGTTCAGTCACAGATGTGAGTCTTTCAGTCTCACTGAATTGCATAATTAGTGCCTCACCTTCTGCTCTAAGCTGGCTTCCTGGTAGGTTATTCAGTGTGCCACCAGAGTCTTCATCGCCACTGTCCTCAGCACTGATACATCCATCTTCTGGAGGCATAATGAAGATAGATGCACTCGACTAATCATTATCCTCTTCCAGAATCGCAATTATTTATTCTGTTGTTAATAATCTAAGAAGAGAAATGATAAAATAGATGAATTGTAAAATAATTATTTATGGTATCGTTCATGCCTGGTGTTCCAATATTGGAACATTTTAGAAAAATCGTTTTCAGCCCAGCTAAATAGTAATATTTTCAAGATTTTTTACTGTATTAATAAAAAGACAATATCATTAACTATACTCATAAAACAAAAAAGGTTAATGTAAAAAAAATTACACGATTTTTTTACCTTTTATCATTCATGGTGCCAGCAGTAAAATATCGGCTCAATTAACCTCCTCTCGGCGTACAAACGAGAACTGAAATCAACTCTTGGCACTACCGGGAAATTCGATCCCTCTGTTGAAGTTCTAGGAACATACCGAAGCCATACCGTGCGCTCCGCGATAAAAAAAAAAGTCAGGGACAAAACCACTGTCGCTTGTTCCAATAATGGAACATCGGGCAAATATGGGTTAATAGAAATCTTTCTTCAATGTAATTCTATGTTCTCCACTTATGTTTAAATTCACTTTTGAAGTGACGCAATTCCCGCTTCAAAACACTGTCTTTCTCGGACGGACATTTACAAAGTTCTAATAAACAATTTTGCATATGATCTATTCTTTCATCAATAAAAAGTTCAGAACTATCTTTAATGAAGTTAAATAGTTCTCTCCTAGTTAGTTCCTTGATATTTTCTTCTGATTCTGCAAAAGAAAATACCACTTCGTGCAATTTCTTAATCAACCTCGTGCCACCGTCTTTACAATAAAAATGTATAACAAATGTAAGTGGACTTGTGTGGATTATCTGACTCATGTTCCAAATAGCTAATGAAATTGTCTATCGATTGGTGCAACAATATTGACTCGACACCGTCCGGCAATAGTACTAAAATGCTAATGTTGGCTAAAAAATACTTGAAAATAACTTACTTTACGCGTAAATGTGAAATATTCAATAACACCAGTAATTATCAATATCCGAGAAAACTTTTATCCTATAATAATAGTACATACCTTTCACATCAATATCCATTACAAATGTAACAGTTCACAAAACATAAAAAACATTCAAACGCGTTTTTTAAAACCACTCTCAGAGAAGCACACTGGGTGAGCTATACAAGCAGTACCACGGCTGAAAGTAAACTGATGGTAACAGCCGTTAGTCCTTTCCAAGGGACAAAATATTGCACAACATGATGAAACAAACCTTTCACTTCATGTTGGGCATGCTAAATATTCTCGCTGTTCAAATTTTGCTTTTCGACTTATGGCCAGGTTTTGGCGTCAAATGCGTGCTGTGCGTTGGTCCGTCCGGTCCGTCTGTCTACTGTTCGTCACTAATAGCGCCTAAACCATAAGTACAATCTTCTCTAAATTGAAGATTTGTCGATATCTCTCGAGTTGAAGCTTTATTCTTTAAAATTTGAGGATACAAGAAGCTCCCGTACATTTTAAATTTTATAAACGGTGGCGTAGGTCCGATTTTCACTGTTAACTCTGAATTTTCAAAAATTAAAAAAGTTTCAATTTTTTTCGGCGTGTTCCAACTACAAAATTGAAGACAATTTTTTCGTTCAAATAAAATTTATTTTAAATTTCTTTCATTGAGGTCATGTAGATTTGTTCAAAATTTTAATAGTTTTCGTGCAATATTTGCAATTTTAAATAATTACAAAAACAAGATATTTTCAAAATTCTCCGAATTATTTCTTTAAATTTTTGGTACGGTTAGTGTCAAATGAACTTTATACGACAACATAAACGCCATATTGCTCTTTTCAATTGTTTTTTACAAAATAACAAAAATTTGTTTTTACTTCTCTCACGTCGGTAATATTTACATTAGAGGCAATTTCTTCACATTACATTTATGAGTACATGTGCTTTAAATAATGTCAAATAAACTTTATCGAAAACTCAACAGTTTTCTGCAAAGAATGAGCACAAAAATCCGCAGTTTCAGAAACGCTCCAACGCCATTTTCTCAAAAATGACTCCAAACATTTTCTTCAAATTTTTACAATGAATACTTTTAATTGTTTGCACTGTTTAATATGACATAAAGTCCATTTTGGTGTATTCTATTGCTTTTTAAACATTACAAAAATGTAATTTTTTTTAAATGTCTTTCTCGCCATTAATATGAACATTTCCATCATTTTGTAGACATTATTGCATTTGTTAGTGGAAATAATTTAAATGACTATAAATGAAGTTTTTTTGAAAACTCAATAGATTCTTGTGAAAAAGAGCTTCAAATATCGCATTTACAGTAATGCTGAAGTGCCATTGTCTTATAAACGGCTTCATAATTTTCAATAAAAATTTCTATTTTGTTACTCATCTTTAATAATGAAGTCATATTTCGTTTCAACTATTGAGAAACCGTAATGTGGAGAAAATGTCAAAGCATGTACTTTCGGCGACGATAGATGGCAACTGGCCAGAGAATGGAGCAAGACCTTAATGCCAGTCCACACCAAGGAAATTAGAAAGCTTTAGAACGAGAATGTCTGTGCCATTCTGTAGCACCTGTAGTTATGGCATTGTATTGATATAGTAGACATTAAATTGTATTGATTGTAAATATAGTAAATAGTTGTTGGTTTGTTTGTAAAAAGTTGATTTTAAATTTCTTTTCGGACTCTTTGTTTACCTTAAATTTTTTCTGTAAATGTATTGTTTTGTGCCCCTAAAATTATTACCAATTAATCAATAAAGTGTTACTTTTCAACCAATTAATCCTTTAATTGAAATTATATTTTCTTTCGATTATAATTAATTAATTACAATTAACTGAAAGAGTTTAGCGATCACTTTGATCCTGTACATGCGTTGAGCGGCGGAGCTACCAAGCGGCCGACAGTGGCCGAGCTCGCTCGGCGACCCTCAACTGTTCTGCAGATAATCGGGAGCCGAAAGATGGCCGGTCGAAATGTCCGTTATACTGCGGAAAAATTGCCTCCCCTAACTTATGACGTCACGTTCGTGATGAATTACGTGCCATTAAAATTATTTCAGTAGTTATTTTTTACAATTTATTTCAAACGCCCACGCTTTGCTTTTTATAAGTATGTACTAAGTTACGCATATTGCTCCACACCCCGCCACATCTAAAGGTTCCCCTATAACAAATACTAAGCTACTGGCCAGCTAAAAAGCCGAACTAACGGGACAACTTTTGAAAAATGTCACTGCCGGATGAGAACATACATTTATACTCGATTTAGGGGAGTTTCGTTTCGTTTTATGTTGGCAAAAGTTGTTGCCAACCGTCACACAAATACCCTGTATATATTACCTTCAAGCGGTAGGGACATTTTTTTAAATTTAAGTTTGCAATGAAACAATGACTACTTCCGTAGATTCCGCCAACATTCAAAGCCATCCAAGTGAAGTTGTGTTAGTTTACGAGAGTTGCTAAAGATTTGCATTTGGGTTTTGGTGCTCTTCGTTCTTTGCGTTTTATCGTTCAATTTATTTATTTAGCAGTACTAGACGTTTTTGAGTTTTATTTACTATTTTCCAATTGTTTTCTTTAGTAATAATAATAAAGTTAATTGAAATAGTTATAGTTCATTATTTGTTGATGTTAAGTGTCCCTTTAGTATTTCTTGTTTTAAATTAGTTATATTATATTTATTATTATTTTCTGAATTCATTTTAATTATAACTGGAAAATAATGGATAGCCCAGCAACATCTGGGTCTATACTTAATATTGAACCTTTGGAGATAACACATATTCAAAGACTGTCTCTGGTAACAATGGATAAGTTATTGAAGACTTACTTATACTAATGATGATTTTCATTATTTCTTTTAACTTACTTTTAAAAGTTAATGTATAATTGAACTGATAAATTAAATGGATGCATTTGCATTGATATTGACATAACTGGACTGTTAGGAATAATTTTCACTTAAAAACCATGTATACACGTTAATTAACTTCAATAATTGTGGTATTTATTTGCGTTCAATAAATTCCTTAAAAGTGAAGGAACTGTTGACACACATCTCAAAAGCATTAATAACATAGAAGTATGACCGCAGATAACTTTTGAGGTTGTATTTTTCATTTGCACTTGACACTTAACACTTCTTAAGCTCGCAATAGTTGATAATGATAATTCTTAATTTACTTAATAATTATTCACAGAGTTAATATTCGTTTATAGATGAACATCTCTTTTTAATTCTACCGAAAAACGAAACATGTATTATTGAACAGTGGACAAGACTCGAGACCGCGCGAGGATTGTGAATGAGACAACAAACAAAACAAAAGCGAGAGACTTGATCAGAGTTATAGTTTCATAAGTTGGCTATTCCGACAGGAGATCTTTCAAGCTGCCATATTGCGAATTTCGTGCGGCCTAATACACGGCCTGGAGTCTGGGGAGATAATACAGGACAGTTCCTCGTTCTTCCACGCAACCGATGGAAATAGTTCCCACTAGCGCTCCTAGTGACAGAACCTGGTGATTCAGCGCCAAATAGAAACGTCAATGTGATTCTTACGGAAGAAATAATTTTTTTTTAATCGACCAAACGAAATGCGACTAATTTTTACCTGCTCTCTTTGTGATTTATAGCTATTAACATACCTAGAATTGTGTGTTATTACTGCCGAGACCAAAAGTTAAAAGCCGAAGCGGGTCAATGACCCCAATCTCGATCAGGTTTTTCGTCCAGTTTCCCTGATCCATTGAGCAAATGCTGAGATGGTCCCTTGTTTTGCTTCTGGACATAAATGTAACTTCATTTTCTGTGCACGTCTTCTAGAATTCAGTGGGAAATACAATTATTCAAACTATGGTTTCCATGTTGTCGCGGCAGGAAGTAATAAGAGCCAAAATTTATTGTTTATTTATCTTTGAAAATAGATTTTTACATGGGAGTTTTTTTGTTTTTTTTCTCCCTTTCAAAATTCAAAATTTATTGCTTATTTATGAAAATAGATTTTATTACATGGGAGTTTTTTGTTTTTTTTTCTCCCTTTCAAAATTCAAAATTTATTGCTTGTTTATCCTTGAAAATTTATTATTAGTAGTATAGACTTAGTGTAGGGATCACAGAATTGTGAAAATGTGCACACAATTCACTTTTCCCCATAGCACGTCATACGCAGTTTTTAACTGTTTTTTGACGTAAAATAAATAAAAATAAATAAATAAATAAATAAATAAGCGGAGCCGATATTTTTAATTTGGACGAGGACGTAATAACACTAACATTTCGTGGTATGTTCAGCATTTTCTCGATTACCATAAAATCTCACGAATTACGCGAAAAATTACATTACTGCAATAGTGAACACGTGAATTCTGTTGCTGCGGCACGTTAGTACGATATTTTGGGGTGTTGTTTGCGATATATCTATATAAACAATATTTTTATACTGTGGTTCTAGAAAGATGGACGCAAATAATTCTCTTGAACCTTAAGGTACCTAAAGAAACTACGTTCGGTTAGAAAATTGGGGCGTTGACTTTCAGAGGCGACACCTTCACATCGTTAGTACATATGATTACCGGAGTAGTTTCATTTGGTGGAATGTGAGGAAAATGAGGTTAATTTACCTAATATACATTTTTCTAATTTTAGTATTAATAATATTACACAGTTTTTGTACTATTAATAATTTTACAATTAAGAATAATTATTCCCCAAACCAATGTGAATTACTTCTGAATTGTTTGAATCTGATTTGTTTTGCATCGCCATGTTTTTTCCTTAACAAACATTTGTCTTGCGATGAATTGATGGTTGTTTACGTAGCTAAAAATGTTAAAACCCGTTGCTAAGGACGTTAAATTTCTTAACATACAGGTAGGTACTACAAGTGTACTTAACAAACCTGCAGAGTTGCACGTTAACAGGGGTTAAAGACGCACGGGACCGGTAAATTATATTGAAAGGCTCAAATTAAGGTAAACATAATGTACAAAAGTGATGTTTATTTATTCCAAGAATAAAGTGGTTACAAATGCAAGATTTTTCTTGCCTTAACACTTTCAGTGATACATTTGGTCTTTTTTCATTTACTTTCTTTAAAACGCGTAGATTATTTCGTAGAGAATGTTGTTTTAAAGGATAATGAAAAAGAAACAAGTAATCCAGAAAAGGTTGCAAATATTTTCAACCAATACTTTTCTAGAATTGCGGTTGAACTCACGAAGGGACTAAAACCACAAAGTTCAACATCATATGCTTATCAAAAAAAATTCGGCACGGTGTTTATTGATTCATTTTTTCGCGTTTCCGGGCACGTCAACTGCTTTGGTAATTAGTCCCGTTAGTGTAGTGCATGTTTTTTCTCGGGAGATAGCGGTGATCATCCCCCGCTGGATGGTGAGATCCGGCGCCGACCTACCGTCGGCTAGTGGGGTTTCCCCCTAACCAGGACTCTCCCACCAGCGGGGCACCGCTCCAGCCGGGACAAGCTCTAAACTCCCGACCTGTCTCCCGAAATATGTGATAGTGTGGTGCATGTTGGTGTAAGTGTGTGTGTAAGGGGAGAGGATAGGACAAGGAATGGGAAGGACAGATCGTGCGCGGTCCGTGGCCCGTTTGGTAGGGTACTGCTCCGGCATTCGCCTGGTGTTGATCGGAGAAACCACGGAAAACTACCGATCAGAACAGCCGGCCGCTAGAATTCCCCTCCAGACAGCGACTGAATTCTACCTAGCTGAAAAGCTAGTGTCGAAAATCCTGCCGCCGTCAGGACTCGAACCTAGGACTTCCCAGTCAGAGGCGCTGCAGTGACATCAGTTGATGCACTGAGCTACCGCTACAAGTGCACGATGACTATTCTGAGGATTTCGTTGGAAGTAGTTTCGTAAATAAACAAACTAAAAATTAAATATTCATCTGGTTTAGATGAATTTTCGGATTGTTTATTAAAAACGTGCGCACCTGCCATTATACACCCATTAACTCACATTTTCAATGCCTCCTTGTGCACAGGAATATTTCCAGATATTTTCAAAACAGCAAAAATTAAGCCACTTTTTAAAAAAGGGAACAAAAATGAAATTCAAAATTACCGGCCTATTTCTCTTTTGTCAGTTTTCTCAAAAATATTAGCGAGGCTTTTCTATACGCGAATGGAAACTTTTCTCAGGAAAAACGAAGCGTTTTCAGACTCACAACACGGTTTCAGGAAATCAAAATCTACGGAAACTGCCATTTTTTCTTTCCTTAAAGATGTTGCTTCATCAATGGACCAAAATGATGAACCCATTGGGATATTTTTAGATCTTTCGAAAGCTTTTGATGTTATTAACCATAACATCTTGCTCTCAAAATTACCTTCTTATGGAATTTGTAGTATTGCCCTAGTTTGGATAACCTCGTACTTAAAGAATATCGATCTGAAAGAGTAGAAATACCGTACTGGCCCGAACGGACATTTTTTACTTATTTTTCCAATTCTTTGCCAATTGAACACGGGGTCCCACAAGGTTCGATCTTAGGTCCTATCCTCTTTCTGTTGTACGTAAACGATATGCCCTCATCTATTCAAAATGGAAGAACAGTTCTGTTTGCCGATGACACGAATGTTCTTTGCAAAAAAGAAACAATAAATAGTACAATTTCAGAAGTTTCAAATTGGTTTTGTAATAACAAATAGTTAACGAAGGAAAAACTGTCTCAATGCAATTTTGCGTCTCAAATCGGCAATCGTATGCTCCACTGAAAATGAACAATATGCAATTAGCTGATGTTAAGGAAACAAAATTTCTAGATATCTCAATTCAATCAAACCTCAAATGGAATGTACATATAACAGAATTGAACAGTAAATTAAGCTCATTATGTTATGCATTCAGAATTCTTTCTAATTCTGTCAGCCTTCATGCAGCTCGTTGCGCGTATTTTGCAATGTACATTCCCGCCTGAGATATGGCATAATATTCTGAGGAAGCTCATCCTTTAGTGTCCAGACATTTAGATTGCAAAAGAAAATTATACGAATAATGAAAAAATCCCATCCACGTGATCCATGCAAGCCTTTTTCATTGAGCTTGGAATCTTACCATTGCCTTGCCTATTTATTTACGAGTCTGTAGTATTTGTCAAAACTGACTTACTTAACGGTGGGAACTTATTTTCATATAATACTGATATTTTTAGTTACAACACTCGACGTAGAAATCATGTTCATCAAGTGTCAGTATCAACAGCTCTCTACAAGAAACCCACATACGTTACTTTACAACGCATTGCCAGATGAAATTAAACAATTAAAATCGGTACCCAAATTTAAGTTAACTGTAAAATCTTTTCTGCTGCAAAACTTTTTCTATACAATTAGAGACTAAACTGATCGTCAAAAAGAAAAATGTTTACTTTAACAAAACCAAGATATAGTATAATGAATTAGTTTACATTTGCATTGTATAATTTAAAAAAAGACTTAAATGCCTCTAACAAGTAATGTACTTCAGCTTCCGGGTCAATGATCCCCATCTCGATCGGGTTTTTGTCCATCTCAGCATTTGCTCAATAGATCAACTATTGAGCAAATGCTGAGATGGCCCCTTGATTTGCTTCTGGACGTAAATGTAGCTTCACTATGTGCACATTTTGTCGAGCTTTCCTTTTGCTTGTAGTGGTAGTAGAGCTAAGGGTGAGTTTCAATTTTGTTAACAAGACAGAATAATTAATTATGTTCGTTCGTTTACCGTTAAAAATAAATTTTCTACAATTCGACAACGAAAATCTCTAGTTTTTGAAATGTTAATCTCTCGCTTATTTAAAATTATTATTATAATTATTATTATATTATTATTATTATTATTATTATTATTATTATATCTTTCAACTATTAATAGTTAAATTGTTGGGAAGGAACTCAAACTCAAGAAAGCGTGAGCAGATGATTTCCTCCTCCATACGTCACACAGTTTTTTGACCGTTTTTGACTAAATAAATAAATAAATAAACGCACTGTATCACAATACATTACCTCTGCTTACATACAGATTAGAGTACTCCTTACATAAATATTCTTGAATTGAATATTAGTGATTTGCATTAATTGTTTTTGTCGACAAGATTACTTTTGCGTAAACTATTTAAAAAGATTATTTTTGAAAAAATATTAAATCTTAGAAAACAAACTAATAGCCAATTCATTTGGATAGAAAAGGGTGGCATTCACATACTGTTTAATCAGAATATGCGAGTTTCTTAATTTATGCTTTTCATCCACATTCGATAGAGCATTCCCACAACCATCATGTGGCAAGGTACTACATAACCAGACACATACATAGGTCTTAGCATTTTCCACAAATCGACGAGAAAGATAATGAAATTAAAAGAAAGCAAGCAGAAAACAAACATTAACACAGCACTGACCGAGTTTTCAACAGGTTCTGCCACTAGATGGAGCTTGCATCAGTGTTTCTCGATATATCGCGAAGTGTACTGTATTGTCTCCATAGTATTTGCCCCTCCACCGTGGGTTTCCCCTCGCCGGAGCGGCGCGAAGTGCTTGTTTAAACGGCTTACTTAGGTTTACCAACCACTGCACCTAACTTCTTCGCATGTAGAAGAAAAATGTACCACTGCAATTAATGTGACAAACAACTGTACAGATTAGTCTTAATACGTAAATGATCATTCCTAAATTACATACTACTGTTCAAACTGCCTTCGCATATTGAAGAAAAAAATTTACTGAATGGACTGAAAACATACACATTTTCCATTTTAACATTTTGAACCTAAGAACTGTGTAAATAGTCAAATTGAGAGTCCTAATAAACAGCTGCCCTACTACTTAGAGAATTATTCACAATTCTCCCCTTCTTGTTTTCAATGGGGCGAGTGAATACTTCAGCAAGTCGATCTTCCCTCAGAGTAGCCGATTCAAAATTTTAGTAGACTGCCCATCTCTCGGCATTTGTAATCTGTTTTGACAATTGTGACACTCGTTTAGTCAAACAATTCAGTTGTCACAAATTTCTGTAAAAGAAGACGTCGTTTAAATTGTAAATGATATGTGTATATTGTACAATGTACATTCCTGTATATTACTGTACTTTTTATTTTCTCAGCCTACCTCAATTATTAAACACTTTCAAACTCACAATGATTTCTTGCCACTTAGTACCACTCGCGCAATTTTTCTTGAACGATAGATTGGCGAAATGCAAGCGAAGTGGGGGTATTAGTTACAAAGACAGCCACTAGAGTATTTTCATTAATGCCAACCTGTGGTTGATGAAAGTCAAACCTGCTACGTTTGCACCCAGGTCATCGCTCTGGGTAGGCAACAGCAGGGACACTAGATGAATTAAAATGTATTTAAGAGGTCGGCTTGTGTAGATCTTTGCTAATTTTGACAAGCATTCTTGTCGATATTACCCAGAACTCACCACAAGGTGGTGTCTACACATCGAGTTCCCCACTTGCCCACTGAATCTTATTTTATCAAATCTTGTTTTATTGTATTAATTGCTTCTTAAAAATTGTGACAATCTAAAGAGTTACTAACAAGGTAAACATTAAAGTCTTAAAATACTATAAATCAGCCTTTCGTTGAAAGTGTAAAGTTGGTGGAAAAAGTATGTAAAAAATATAATTACAGAGAGTATGATAAATGGGTTTACTTGAATATTACCTTTTTTACCGGGCGTTTCTGGGGATTGTGAGGGGTCTTTGGCTCTTTGCATCTTTATTCTACGTATAGTGGAAATACTACCACCAGTATACGCAGAAGCCCGATCTTCAGCATGACTGATGGGATGCAACAAAACCTTGTTCTCCTTTTCCACTTCACAAGATTTCACAACTTTTTCTATGATTTTGCGTTCACAGCTACGACACGTCCTCCTAACTTTTTCGGGAGTTTTAGGTGCCTCCCTTGAAGGACCTGAACCTACCTCAGCCTTTCTTCAGATACTGATAATAAACCTGAACAGACGTTCTTTACTAAGAAAGCGCTTATGTTTCGCGCCAACGAAGTTTTAATGCTGGGAATGTTGTCATCAGTGCTCGCTGCGATCTTTTGCCTTCAGCTGTTTATGGCTCCAGGGAGGGGGAAGCATGGTCATCGTTCCAGAAAAGGTGGGCGAGTAGTACTAGTATTTAACACGGACAAAGAGCAATGCATGAACAATGACATTATTTACCACTTCAGTTACGGCTTTCTTTCAAATGTTCACACAACGACATTACATAATCTTATTCAAACTCTAATGAATTTCGTAATAATTCTGGACATTGATGAAATCAGTAGTAGATCTCAGATGTCATCCTCTGATGGCGTGCAGCTAAACTATTGGCATTGATGCACTCTTGAATCTGTGATGTAAGGCTAGGCGAAAAATGTCCAGAAAAGTAATTATTTTGAAAATATATTACTGTTAATGTTTGTAAACCATAGCCTATAGTACTCCAGGCCTTTAAAGGATGCTAACACAAAAGTTTCATCAGCATTGGTTCAGTAGCTTCAGAGATTACCGCGCTGGAAGACAACGCACTTCTGTCTTTATATATTAGTATAGATTATTTATTTTCTTGTATATATTATATATTAATAATTAGAAATAATGGATAGCCCAACTACAACTGCACCTGTACTTAGTATTTCGCCGTTAAGGATAATGCACTTTCAGTTTCCTTCAAAAGTAGATTGTCAATTTATTTTGTGGATTGTGGACGGAATCAGTGAAAGAAGTAGTCCATGTCATGCACACTCGTTTGATAATAGTAGTGGCAAAAATATTACAGGTAAGATTAATGTGTTTTCTTCTTTCTAAATCTTATATTTTAAACCTGACAATTGTAATTTTTCTTAATTAGATTAATGATGAGTGTAGTTGTTGATTATCTAAACAATTAATTATCATTAGTCATGTATTAATAGTAATAAATTTAATTTTCTTTTTTCAAGTTATTGGATATGATGTTTGTTGAAACAATAATCAACAATCACAAAATACAAGAAGCCCTGACCACATAAAAAACAGAACTGCAAGAGACAATTTCCTTTGAATGGAGTTGACAGTGAAATAATTTTTATTCATCCAAATGAACAAGTTTCCTAGAAAGAATTCCAAGAATTTTCAAGTTGCCCAGAACATCCTAACGGCTAGTTTAATTTTTGCACAGATTTGAAGAGGGAGCCCAGGATTAATATGGTGCTATGAAGAGTGGGAATTTTGACATCGTAATTGACAATGCTTCATTTGTAGTAGATGGAAGGAAAGATTTCATCAAGGTGGAAAAAAATGATTTGGTGGTAAGTAACCATTAAAGTTTAAAGGTTTAATTTGAAATATAAATTTTTATAGAGGTGGTTACAACAAGGCCTGATGCCACCAAATAATGCCACTGTGTTCTCTGGAGGCAACTTTACACTTATAAGTAGTCAATTAAAAACGTTTGCTGTCGTGTACAATTTGCATTTTCAAAATGTTGAATGAAGAAAATATGTTTGAAATTAATTGTTTTTTTTTTCTAGATATGTTGTTGACAAACCTTTAGATGATAAGGTGCATCAAGTATTTTGCTATCCTTCACACCACTATGTTTTTTAATGCCATAGAATAATCATGGTGTGAGAGAAAATGTAATAGTTTCAAGGACAGGGAGGGGCATTGACAGAATTAACACGTTTGGGGGGAAGCATTATATAAGGTGTGTCTAACCTTTCTAAGAGAATATTTTACTTATGAATAGCGACATTTCCACCTTCTTGATATTGATATAATGTCTTAATTACAATTACAAAGACTTGAAGAAAAATGATAATACTTTTTAAAATTAAGTGCTATAAATTTTATTATTATTACTATTATTGTTGTTATTACTTTATTATTATTATTATTATTATTATTATATTATTAATAATAATTAGTAATTTTCACATCTAAGTGCAGGTATTTTACAACAATTATTTTTTGTGTTTTGTTGCTTTTCTTTGTGTAGCCCATATTGCATATTGTTATCATTATCTACATATTTAAAAATATTAGGTATAATTTGTCTGGCTTCGTTTAGAGCTTCTACTGAACCGATTGTAATATTTTTTCCTTTAAAGGAAAGAATGTGATCCCAAGATGTGTTATCAGATATTGTTTGTGCTGATTCACCAACATTTACAGTGTAAATTAATTAAATCATTCTTTAATAGTACGCTTATCAATAGTCAATTGTTTTCCTCCAAAGGGTGGCTGTTTCAAAATCGATTATATGAAATGATAGATGTGAGTACACGCTGCTTCATAGTGGCGCTGCTTGATGTTTTGTTTTTATTGTTGAGATTTGTTTACAATTGTCGAGGTTTTGTTTCAGTGTAATAATTGAATTGTGGTGTTGACAGTTTGTATATATTTGCTTTTCTGGTGTATATTGTAGAGAACATTCGAACAGTGGGTTTTGCTCAGTTGTACTGAAGTTGTTCACAGGTTATGTCAAATTGTGAATCGTTGCCCACGCGTCCCAAAAGACGCAATCATAGATTAACTGGACGCAGAGAAAGAGAAAGTCAGCATAGGTGTCGTGATAGTGAGGTCATTTTGTTTTCTGTTGGGTCATTGTCCATGAAATGTCAATTTTGTTCTGCTTTGTACTTCTCATGCGAGAGAAATTCTGCAAATGAATTTACTCTATGTTGCTTAAATGGGAAAATAAGTTTACCTTCAAGCAATATGCCAGAAGTAATCAAATTTGTTTATAGGAGATGATGACACATTAGAAAACTTTAGAAATAATATTGGTCAGAATAATAGTGCTCTTTCTTTTGTGTCATTTGGTGTATTACAATATGTGGGTCATATTGCATTGCTACTCGATCATGGGTCATACGTGTTCAAAATTTTGGGAACTCCACATCACAGGATATCTTCGTTATATCCTGAAGATCCAAACAATGCAACATATTGTGAACATTAGTCTGGGCACAGTATTTTATATTTATTTCAGATCTCATCATCAAATTTTGACGGGTTCTCACTAGTTCTTTATTATTTTCAATATGTATCTCAATAATTTTAATTGTAGTACAGAATCCAAAATCTAATTTTCCTTTTTGACACATATCCTTGCAGGCGACTCCATAAAAGTGGAACAATTATAAGTAGCACACCGAAAGAATAAAGAATATCGGAGGAAAGAAATCCAAGATGTTCCACAAATTGATGAAATCATAATAAATTTGGAGTAAATTTCTGGAGAACAGAATGACAATGACAGGAACGGATAACAGGTATGATATTCATTACAACAATGTTTGTTATGTTTCAAAAAGTTTTATCATGACAGAAATTCATCATTTCAAAACGTGGAATTAACCATTTATTTATATTATGCATTTACAGAAGAATGCACTATGCATTGCATCAGAACTGTCATGCTCAACCTATTTGGAAAAACGTTTAACCTGATGCATAACCTGGTATGGCTTTTGGCTAATGTTGTATTGCATGAAGTACATGCACGATTGATGAAATAATAATTTTTCGTTCGTCAGTATTTGAATCTGGACTAGCACCTCTTAATCTTTTACTGGAGCAAAATTTGTTGACACAATTTTACATTATAATGTTTTTCTTTAACATCAATGAAATTATTGATTTCGTAATAACCTAAACCTATTTTATCTCCCAACATTTGTTTTAACCCTTCAGAAGAATAATTTCCCAAACAGACACAATTATACTATACATTCAATTTACTTCATCATCACCATTATCATTATCATTATCATTATCATTATCATTATTATTATTATTATTATTATTATTATTATTATTATTATTATTATCATCATTATTATTATTATCATCATTATTATTATTATCATTATTATTATTATTTTATTATTACCATTATTATTATTATTATTCCAAATTTTTAGTTTTCACACAAGAACTTGTCTCGTATATTTAAATATAAATGTCAATGGTCTCCACCTAGAGAGTATTTGACCTTGATGCTTGTGGTGAAGCTTGAGAACCCTGAGAGCTATGCTGGCAGTAGCGTGGCTACTGGTAGGGCCTCCCTTGCCTGACAGGGGAGGGATCAGACGAAAAAGTACTCCAGAAGAAGACTTCAACAACACCACAAGTCTCTAATGGCCAAAGTTGGGCAGAACGAGCAACCCTTCACATGGGGTTAATACACATGATGGCAGATGTAAAGGCCATAAGGGAGCAGCCCCATCACACCACAAACTTTGCGAGAAGCTGGTAACTTCTTCAGAGTTAAATTTCGTACTTACACTCACAATCTTCACAAGATAAAGCTGGACGAAAACAGACTACAATCAACACACGAAAAGGACAAGAATGAAGGAATTTCAGAGGAATTAAGAATAGGAACTTGGAATGAGGATGGAGGTGTAAAGAGATGTAGCTGGAAAAACTTATGCCTGAGAGATAGATACAAATTGCCGTCATCACAGAAACTAAGAAAAATTGGAAAGGGACAAAAGAACTGGACAAATACATAATGATTTATAGTGGTGTATCTGAAAATACAAGAGCACGGGAAAGAACAGCCATTCTTATTCATAAAAGTTGGAAATCAAGAATTGAAAGATACAATTTCATCAACGAAAGAGTGATATCTTTAAGATTTAGGATTTCCGCAGGTTATCTGACCATAATAGGACAGTATGCCCCAGAAGAAGGGAAAATGGAGGACACGCAAGGTCTACATCAGCTACTGCAGAAACATATTGATAAAATGAATAGAAATGACCACCTCATTGTATATGGTGACTTTATTGCGAGAGTAGGTAATACACTGATATATGGAATAGTTGGATCATTTGGATTGATTGATTGGGTTTAAAGGGCGCTTCAACTACTAAGGTCATTGGCGCCCATGTCAAAGTATTTCTAAAAAAAATCAATTAAAGTTTGCTAAAAGGGTTGCTGGTGCAATTTTCCAGCTAATTTAAAAGCTCATATATACCCTAAAAGGAAACCATTCATTACGCATTAAAAATTCAGGTAAACAAGACAAATTTTAAAAACAAATCTGGGGCAGACAAAATATTTATTGCCCTTATATGTCAGATATTTATTTTTATTTATTTTACGTCAAAAAAACAGTTAAAAACTGCGTATGACGTCCTATGGGAAAAAGTGAATTGTGTGCACATTTTCAAAATTCTGTGATCCCTACACCAAGTTATATACTACTTAAATTTTGAATTTTGAAGATAAAATTATATACTCCGCTTTCTCTCAAAAAACAAAAAAGCTTTGAGAGCGCGGTATCGTCATCTCCGAGCACCTCTCGTAGAGATTTGCCCAGACCCAGTTCGTCTACTGCCAACAAATTTCAAACACTGCAGGAGGACGTGTTCCACAGAAAGATCCGGCCTGCATTTATCACAGGTAGGAGCAGACTCGCCTCGAAGGAGGAAACTGTGAGAAAAGTGGCAGTGTCCGATACGAAGAGACGGGTTAAAATAACCCTCGCGCCTAGAAGGTCTGGACGAGGAACGCCAAGAATTAACAGAGTCCTTTATTGCACTTAGTTTATAGGTGGTATTGTGCCACTCTGTTCGCCACGCTCTAAAAATGGATCGTTTTAAGGAAGCTTTAACATCAGACGATAGTACAAAAGGAATGTCAACAAGAGTACTCTCCGTCGCCGATTTCGCACCCGATCAGCCATCTCGTTTCCCACGATTCCCACATGGCCTGGGACCCAACTTAGTACCAGGTCATAGTGGTGAGACAAAAGGCGATGGATGAGGTTTTGAACTGATTGCGTCAGGTAGTCTGATGAACGGGAGACAGCTTGTAGTGAGCTGGGAGAGTCAGAACAGAGAACTACTCGGCGCAAACTCGCTGACTCGATGTATTTTAGGGCTTCAAGAATTGCATACATTTCAGCAGTGAAGATACTGCACTGAGAATGTAGCCGATATGATTTGGTGGCTCTGATACAGTAAAAACTACATGCCACTGTGCCATTGCACGATGAACCATCTGTGTATAAGAATACATGATCCGTATAGGCTATCCTCATGTCCTGAAAATGCATCTGGTAAACAAGAGGGCTAGTCGTTTGTTTGGGAAGCTCCGATAGTCTGAGATTAATATTCGGACGGAGGAGTTTCCAAGGGGGAATGGGGTGACTTAGGGGTTTCACAGGGGTGGGAAGATCAACATTAAGGTCACGCAAAAGATTTCGCAATCGAATACCTGGAGGGTGAGGCAGCGATGTTCGAAGAATATAGGATGTTTCATACTTAGGATGGGTAATTATTTGGTGACAAGGATGATTAGGAAGTCCTGATACTTTAGCACTGTAAGATGCTAATAAGATATCCCGCCTTCTTTTTAAGGAGGGCTCACCAGCCTTGGCTAGAAGGCACTCCATTCGGCTGGTGCGATACGCACCAGAGCGCACACGCAACAGAGCACCATACGCAACAGAGTTGCCTCTGTATCACACTCATGCTGCTGGATGAACAGAAGATGGCAAAATCATCCGCAAACAACGATGCCTTTACAGGACCACGCACAGTCGACGCTATACCATTGATGGCGATGGCAAACAGAGTGACACTAAGGACTGATCCTTGGGGAATACCATTTTCAAGAGGGTGACTACGGGAAAGCCTGTCACCCACACGAACATGGAAGGATCTGTTTGAAAGGAAGTTTTGGAGGCATAGAGGGAGCTTCCCCCTAAATCCCCAAGAGTGCAGGGTTTGCAGAATGCCGTGCCTCCAAGTGGTATCGTAGGCCTTTTCTATATCGAATAATATTGCCACAAGATGTCTCAAGACGAACGATGTAGAAACGGCTGTTGCCAGCGAAATGAGGTGGTCCAAGGTTGACCGGTTTCTTCTAAAACCGCTTTGGATTGGCGTCAACAAATGTTTGTACTCCAAGGTCCAGACCAGCCGCTGATTCACCATGCGTTCCAGAACTTTGCATACACAACTTGTGAGGGAAATAGGTCGATAACTAGATGGAAATGATCGATCCTTCCCTACCTTGGGAACTGACACGATGATGGCTTCTCGCCAAAAGGTAGGGATGGTGTGCTCTTCCCAGATCCAGTTATAGAGCCGGAGAAGAAATTGCGTGGCTGTTTCGGGACGATGTTGCAGCATTCAATTGTGAATTTCGTCTGGACCTGGTGTGGTACTTTTCGCAAGCATCAGAGCAGAGCGCATTTCATACATTGAGAAAGGAGTATTGTAATCCTCATTTGCTCGGGTCGAAAAATCCAAAGTGCGGTTTTCCATTCTTTCTTTAAGCAAGAGGAAGTTGGGAACATAGTTTGCCGAACTTGACATACTTTCATAGTGAGAGGCAAGTTCCTCTACAATAGCGTCTCGAGCTGTGATCATTTGACCATTTTTAAGAAGACCTGCCACTAAGTTTGGGGAAGGGTATCCTATATTTTGACGCCCTTCCTCCATACCAGACGTGGTGGCGTATGGCAATTCAGAGAGGAGACATATGCTCTCCATGATGCATTTTTACTTTCTAAAATGGTTCTTCTCGCCTTCGCTCAGCACGTCGAACACACCACCGAGGGGGGCGCGCCAACCCACGAGCAAGTCCATCAATGTGGACGATAATGGGGTAATGGTCGCTTCCGCACAGGTCGTCTAGGATGGACCATTGCAGGACAGTTGCAAGAGAAGGGCTGCAGAGTACTAGATCAATACACGTGCTCGAATTTGTGGCGACGGCAAAATGAGTTGGCTCACCGGAATTCAGAATAACCAAGTTCGCCGTGTCTATTATTGATTCTAATATACTGCCTCTCGGACAGGTGCGGGAAGAGTCCCAAAGAGGACTATGGGCATTTACATCCCCGACAACCACGAACGGAGACGGCAGTTGGTTTATCAAGTCCAGGAGTTCATAAGCAGATACACTCAGTCCTGGAGGGATGTAAATATTGCACACAGTGAGTGTGAGGGATGGGAGGTGCACCTGCACACACACTGCTTGTAGGTCAGGCTGAACAGGCACCTCTGTAGACAGCAGCGAATTATGTACCAGTGAAGCAACTCCGCCATGAGCACGGAGATCATCATCCACATCAAACCTGTAAGAGGAGAATCCACGAAAAGACAAGGGTCAAGTTGGGGTGAGGTGAGTCTCTTGGAGGCAGATTATTAAAGGGTTGTGGCGAGATAACAGAAGTTTAAGATCGTCCCGTCGCGAGGAGAAACCATTCATGTTCCATATGAGAGCCATAGTAAATTCAACTTTCTTTTTTCCTTCGACGTTGGGATCCGGATGCGCGAGACTCATCCCCAACGGGAGCCTCCTCCGAAGCCGAGACCTCCCGGGCACTGCCAGGGGGACTGGATGCTCGCTCAGTGTGGGTTTCGGAAGGAGTAACACGCGGCTTTGATGGGCCTTTCGTTGCCGTGTCTGAGGCAGATTTGCGTCTAACATTTTCTGTTGAAGGAGGATTGGATATGTGTTTAGTCGACTGCAACAGCTGAGTTTTTTTGTTCATCTTATATTTCGTCGGGATGATCACTCTCCCACCTTGGATGGGGAGAGGCATCCACTGGGAGGTCCACTGGAGACACCTGGCATGCGAAACTCACTACTTGGGGAGTAGCTCGTTCAGTTTGGCAGCCCGTTGCTACCTACGGTGTCTTTACTTTCACGGCATCGGAGAAGGTGCGAGAGAGATCAACAGGGTTCCTCGCCTGGTACCGACGTTTGGCCTCAGGAAAGGACACTTTTTCAACTGCTCGAATCTTCTGTATGGCGCGTTCCCTCAAGAAAGTAGGGCATTGTTTGTAATTGGCCGGGTGGTCACCTTCGCAATTAACACAATGCGGTGTAGTTGCACAGGGTTCAGGTTCGTGCATCGTTCTCCCGCACTTACCGCACACTGGGCTATCTGCCATGCACAGCTGCTGTGTATGGCCGAACCTCGGGCACTTAAAACACCGCAAAGGGTTGGGGACATATTGCCTTACGTGAAGATTATAGAAACCGCACGAGATCTTTTGAGGGGGAGTTGGAAGATTAAACGTGAGAATAACGGTGGAAGTGGGGATTTCTCGCCCATGCTCCCTCCTCTTGATCCTATATACTTCCGTCACTCCCTGGCTCTTAAAAAAGGCTATTAGATCTTCCTCACTCTCCGCAGAGAAGTCTTCATGGTTGACCACTCCCTTACATACGTTAAGTGTTGGGTGAGTGGTCACTTTCACTTGGAGGCCGGCAATCTGCTTTGTTTTCATAATCTTATCTATTTGGTCATCTGAGCGTGCTTCAAAGAGAATGGTACCATTCCTTTGTCGCATCACAGCTTGTAGATTTCCATACGTTTCTTCAATTGCGCACGCTAAACGGACAGCACTTACCATTTTAAAGGATTTTCCTTCCTCCGCGCATTCCATGAGGAGGAATCTAGGTTTCTTTGGCCTATCTTCTTCTTTCGAAAAGAAACTATTCAGATCAATAGTTCGTTCCGGACATCGCCTCTTCCTTGCGGAAGGCGGGAGGTTACCAAACACAACGCTGCACCACCGTGAATCCCCCCGCTCACCCTGGAGTTCAGTACAAGACCTAGTCCAAGCCGATTGATCGGGAGTGGGTTAGCTCCCGACCGCCCGTCTAGAAGAGTCCGAGGCCAAAGCAAGCGTATTGAAGCCTACAAGGAATGTTCCCCAAAATACGTAACAACGTATCCCTAAGTACAAAGCAGAACGTAGCACAAGGTGAGTACTGGGGAAACAAACAGACCCCTCAACCGCCAGAACACACATTCCCTTCGACACGGGTCGCCATGCAACACGGCGAACACATGGGTGGGCGTTCAGCATACAGAGAGAGCCAGTGAAATAGAAGAGGGAAAAGAAAGGAAACAGGATGTTATAAAAGAATGTGAATGAACAATGGGGAGAAGAAAAATGACTTGTGAAAGAAAGGAATACTTGATAGCCCTCCCTGCATCCCCCCGTCAGGACGTGGACCGACCCACCTCGACAGGGGATCATTTGGAGAAAATAAACTAAACAATAACAGAAATGAACTTATACAATTTGACAGCACAAACAATTTAAAGATCTCTAATACTTTCTTCAGAAAATGAGATTTAAATAAATATACTTGGTGCACAAGAAGACGTAATGTCAATAATTGATTATTATCTAATAAATGAAAAATTGACATCACAAATGAAAGATGGGCAAGTTTACCGAGGATGTGATACAGGTTCTGATCACTTTATATTAATTAGCAACTTCAATCTCTGGAAAACATGGAGGACTAAAAGATGACAGAAAAGTTATATAGAAGAAGTATACAAAGTACATCTTCTGCAGGAAGAAAGTATAAAAATGCTGTACCAAACTAGATTGCTGAAATACTTATTAGAAACACCAACTGAGAACAAAATAGAGAAAGAATGGAATAATGTGCAAAACTGCATTGAAAATGCGGCAAGAGAAGCTATAGGCAGAAAGAGAAAAGCAAGTAAAAAGGGTTTGAAAATTTGAACAGCGAAATTTAAAACCTACAAATAAAAAGCCTATCTTCAGCACCTACAACAAAATACTGAGGAGAGTAAAGAAAGATACAAGGAAAAACGTAATTTAGCAAAAAAAGGTATTCGACAAGCCCAACAAGCATGGGATACATTTATAAGCCAAATTGAAAATGATGCACACAGAAAACCAAATTTTGCTTATAAGATTTTTAAACATCTGAACAAAGAAGAAAAAGATACAGTGAGAATACTGATTGATTACTTAGTGTTTAAAGGGCGCTTCAACTGTCAAGGTCATTGGCTCCCATGTCAAAGTATTTAAAAGGGTAGATTGAGTAAGTTTGCAAAAGCAACTTACCCGCTAATTAAAAGCATGAACATTACTTAAAAAGGGCATGAATCCCGCAATAGTGTACGACTAAATAAGGCAGAAGGAAAATATAACAGACTCGTAAAATTTATCATAAAATGTAAAATTGGCTGTAAAGGGGCCACAAAACAAACTACATAAGATATTGTCCATGTCACTCAAATAAAATTACGTATTCCATTTTCTCTCAAAAACAAAAGTTTTGAGAGTGCAGAATCGTCGTCCCCAAGCACCTCCTGTAGCGAGTTGCCCAGGCTATGCCTTCGTCGGCTGTCATCGAATTTTGTGCAATGCAGCAGGACGTGTTCCACAGAAAGAACCGTCCGGCATGTGTCACAGATGGGAGGACTTTCCCCTCGAAGGAGGAAACTATGGGAAAAGTGGCAGTGTCCAATACGAAGGCGGGTTAAAATTACTTCCTCGCGCCTACAGAAGCGGGATGAGGAGCGCCAAGGATTTACGGAATTCTTAATCGCGCTAAGTTTAAAAGTAATATTGTGCCACTCTGTTTGCCACGCTCTAAGTACGGATCGTTTCAACGAAGCCTTAACATCCGACAATGGTACAGCAGGGATGTCAATGTGTATCCTACGGGTCGCTGATTTCGCCGCTCGGTCGGCCAGCTCGTTCCCTGTGATGTTCACATGGCCTGGAACCCAACTAAGGACCAGGTCATAGTGGCAAGACCGAAGACGATGAATGAGGTTCTGAACTGATTTTATCAGGTAGTCTGACGACGGGCGTGAGACTGCTTGAAGGGAGCTGAGAGAGTCAGAACAGAGAACACGCCGCCATATTCCCTGTTCCTTCAGTAGCATTTGTATGGGCGCTAACTTCATGGTCCTTGAACATAATAGAATCATTAACATCAAATGAAAAGCGTTCGTCAAACTTTCATCATAAGCTTTCCAGAAATCCACAATAGATTTCGGCTAGATGTAATCCTTAATAAGAGTACCACCATGTTATGACATTCCTTGAAAAAGATTGTGTAGACTCTTTTCCACATCAAGCAGCTAGCAAACCAACATTCTGACACCATTTAATCTACAACACACACAAGTGATGATCATGCGAAGCAACAGGCTTTGTGTAGCCTTGAGAAGAAAATAACCGAGCTTCTCAATTTTGTTAAGCCTCGCCATAATGTTCATGGTGAGATCAAGAAATTGGCGTATTTTAATGAGGTGGTAGCACTGCAAAAAGGACGATCATTCAGACCAGATCCTCAATGCAACAAACCTACTGCGAAAGAAGAGTGCACTCAGACGTCCCCAGAGAAGCGATTCTTCGTGAAACCAGAACTCCCAGGTGGCCAAGGTAAGGAAGGAGACTGCGAAAACCGCAGATAAAATCCGGGCAGACATACCCTCTCCGGAAATGCCATGAGAGGAGCTCGAAGTGGCATGAGAAGAGCCCGAGTGGCAAGTGGTCACTCGTAAGTGAACACGTAAGAGTTCTAAAATGCAGAAAAGGCCACTCTAACCAGATGCCCTGACGATAAAGAAGGACGACGCACTGACATACGCGGACATCCTTCAAAAAATGAAAACTGACCCTGAGCGTAAGGATCTGGGCGAGAATGTCACACACATCCGGAAGACAGTTGGCGGCGATCTCCTTCTGCAACTGAAGCGGTCTTGCCGGAGCCCAAACAACAGATTTTCAGTCCTCTGTAAAGGTGTTTGGATCGGATGCTGATGTGAGGGCTCTCACTCACACCGTGACCACTCAGGTGAAGGACCTGGATGAGGTCACAACTAAAGAGGAAGTGCATAGGGCTCTGGTGGACAAACTTCCCGAAGCCAGTGATCTTCCAGCTACTGCTCTCTGAATCTGAATCAGTGAAATTGTCGCTGATTCAATCAGTGAGCGCAAAGTCACTGATTTCTTCAGTCGAAACGTGCAGTTTCGCTGACAATCAGTGAATATGTGAACCTTTTCATAATGCCCGCCAGCTTTCACTGATTGTCAGTGGCGCCGCCGACTGATCGTCCAAGTGCTCTGTCCAACAGTCTGTTGTGAAGCAAAATCCCACGAGTGGAATAGAAGTTTCCTGTGAGAAAACTGACCTGTGTCTGAAGATTGTTTTAATTGCGTTAGGTAAGTATTTTTCGCTTTTCTGTGACTCGTCTTGTTGATAACTGTGAGACGTTTTATTTTATAGTGAACATTTAGCCAAACTAAGATATAGGTTATGAACACGTGTAAATACCACGTACTTTTTTGTTATTAACTTAAAAACTTCTTATGTAACTTAAGAGTTTTAGTGTAACTGATTGGTGATACAGTGTGAAATATCTGACGTGCAATGTATAATTTCGTTTATGAAAGTTGTAAAAAGTCCAAAATGCTCTCGATTACACCACAGCAGAGCCAGCAAACTATTAACTCTTTCTTTGGTTTTTCCAATTTAGTTTAATGACACCAGTCCAGGAATGGAGTTTTGAAGAAGTGTAAGAGAAAGTGCGGGAGCTTACTGGGGACTATAACACTGTGAATATTTTGAAAGGTATTTTAATTTGCCAAAGACTGCTGTAATACTGATTTATTTTGATCAGTGTTCCTTGCTTTCCTTAGTCACTAAACACATTATATTTTACCCATTTACATGGCGAGGCTAGTTTGGCAAAGTAGAGGGAGTGCAGATGGTACATCAAAGCCATTTGCCACTCCTGAGGTTCCCTATCCAGACCTCATAATTCTACCAGTTAGTATGATTTTGTATGTAATCTGAAAATAAAGTAACCATTTTTTCCTCACATAACTTCTTGACCTATCTATGTTTCTGTTTTAGGATGGCTCTAATTTGCATCTGGAGGAATTGGAAAGGAGAAAACCTTCAAGAAAAATGTCCAGCAATATTTGATATGGGTGAAAGGATAGAAAAATATTCTTGTTTTGTTCAGGGTGATGGTTGGTTTTAACATCTGCCCTTTTTTAATAATAAAATATTCCTTCACCCATGGCAGCATTTGACTTACTTTTTAAATTAATATTTACAACAAATTTGGCATACTCAACATTAGCAATTTTTTCATTTTTAGCAGTATATAATGATTATATCCTTTGAGTATTTAATTTGAAATAAAACTCAGTTGGGTTTCTGTAATAAACCTCCTCCTGGGAAATGAACAATGCTTCTGCAATTGTTCAATTATCAAAACCTTCTACTATTGGAGTTAAGTTTTGTTATATCATAGAAATTTGATTCTTTTGTTCTGTGTCTGGTATTGACTTCATAGATTGACTTAAAGATTGTCCCAATATCGAGTATGGCCCAATTCTCAATTCATCTAATTTCTTCATATTCAGGCGACTTTCATGTTCTATGTACACAAGATCTCCTTTTTTAATTCAATTTGTCTCCTGTGTAGGTCGAATATTTTTGTTGTCATTATGAGGTTTTATTGTATTCCTGAGTGCTATTTTCCTCTCTCTCTAAATCTTCGTCTGTGGATTTTATTTTTAATTCATGTGGTAGGTTATTTATGGTTTTACCTCTAGAAAGTATTTTGTTGAGACTTATGTCACTGTATGTTCTGTCTCATATTTCTCACAGCTTTTTCACAATAGTTGTCCATAGGAATAGCAGCCTTTTTGTCAGTTTCATTCATAATACATCTTATTTTATTCACCAAAGTCTGGTTTAATCTTTCATTGAGACCATTGCCGCATCTATGGCAGTAAAAAATCTATTTTTTTAATTTGGAATTGTTTTAATTCTTCTGAATTTATTCCTGGATATTGATCTGTTAGTACCATCTGGATATCATGGTTTTTGTTACTTCTCAGTTAGTTTTACAAAATCATCAGCGTTTTGATTTTTGATGTTAAAATATAAGCATATCTTGTGAAATGGTCGACCAGTAGGTGTGGGTATTTTTTGTTGACCGGATCCTCCGTAACCTCTGATGGTATCTATAGAAACTATCTTAAAAGGGTACGTTGTGACCTAGGTGTGACATTAATCCAAATTTTGATTTTCTTCATGATTTATTCTTTAGCCGATGTCACAAGTTTCACTAATCTTCTCTATGTTTATGTTTATATTTTGCGCTGTAAAAGAATGGTGTTACTTTATTTATCATCCACGCTCTTCCCAGGTAACAATAAGTATTGTGTACATATTTTAGTAATATTTTACTAAATTCTTCTGATAATGAGAGTTTTTCTTCTTTTCAATTTTTATAATAAATTTCATTTTAGAATATTAGTTTTTTCTTATTGTTTTGTAGTTCTGTGCATCTTCTTTGATCCTTTTTATGTCTTCTAATTTCACTGGGTTTACAATTTTAATATGTCATCTGAATTTTCATCAGGCTCTAGAACTGGATGCCTGTTTAAACAGTCTGCCTCTTGGTTTAATTTTCCAGCATTATATTTAACTTTAAAATTGTATAGGGACAGATAGTATGTCAAATCACCCAGTTCTTAATGTGTTCTTGCTTTTATATTTAAATTTTTAAAAGTTTATAATTGGAGTGTACCAAAAATTCTCTTCCAAGTAGCCAATGTTACCAATATATCACAACCTCTTTTATTGTCAAGCACTCAAGGTAAATTGTTTGTTTTTTTTCCCTTGTGAGCTTCACTCAATTTTTTCGAAAAATATGCCGCTGGCTTATTATCCCCATTTTTGTCGTTGTTTTAGAACAGCTCCGATTTCTTTTATGCGTGAGTTCTTTTTCCAATTGTTCCATTCTGATTCTACTGTACTTTTCAAAATCATACTTGAGTACCAATCTGTCAAGGGAAAATTTTAGAATTTCTCTTCCACAAAACAGCGTTCACACTCATTTATCCATTGGCATGCGTTGAGTTTATCCATTGAAATATATTGATTGAATCATTGGCAATTTTTCTCAAATCTTTTACTTCAGATATTTGTTGCTTATCTTCTAAAACTTTCTTTAAAAGTTTCTCAATTGTTTCATCTGAAGTACTCGGGTAGATTTTTCAACTTTTTCCTCTGTAGTCTCTTCTATGTAGTAGTTGTAAAATTGCAAATTTTCCTCTTTATCCAAATATATGTGTCTTCTTATTTACGAATCAGTGGTTTTTTTAAAAATGACTTGCTCAAGGGCGGAATATATTTTCAGAAAATGCAAGTCTATTACTATAACACTGACGTAGAAATCATATTCATCAGGTGACAGTATCAACAGCTCATTACAAAAATTCACATACAATACATGTACATTATTTTACAACACTTTGCCAGATGACATTAAACGATTAAATTCAATAGAAAAGTTTAAATCCCAAGTGAAATCGTTTCTGCTGCATAACTGTTTCTATACAATTAGAGACTATACTGAGCATCACAAGAAAAGTAACATTAATTTTACCAATGATACATAATGCATTATTTACAATTTGGACTGTATAAATGAGTATAAACAACCTGTATCAACTATTGTACTACAGCTTCCGGGTCAATGACCCCCATCTCGATCAGGTTTTTGTCCAGTTTCCCTGATCCATTGAGCAAATGCTGAGATGGCCCTTGTTTTGCTTCTGGACATAAATGTATTGCTTATTTATCCTTGAAAATAGATTTTATTACATGGGAGTTTTTTGTCAAAATTCAAAATTTTATTGCTTATTTATCCTTGAAAATAGATTTTATTACATGGGAGTTTTTTGTTTTTTTTTCTCCCTTTCAAAAATTCAAAATTTATTGCTTATTTATTTTTGAAAATAGATTTTATTACATGGGAGTTTTTGTTTTTTTTCTCCCTTTCAAAATTTAAAATTTAAGTAGTATATGACTTAGTAAAATTATGACTTAGTAAAATTCAAAAATAGTAAAATTCAAAATTTAAGTAGTATATGACTTAGTGTAGGGATCACAGAATTTTGAAAATGTGCACACAATTCACTTTTCCCCATAGCACGTCATACGCAGTTTTTAACTGTTTTTTGACGTAAAATAAATAAATAAATATACTTTTGGAGTTACTATACTTGGAGTTTACTATACTTGGAGTTCATCTGGTAAGCCATTTAAAATTTTTACCTCAAGTGAATTAATATCTTAGAACTTGCGCTTCTTGATCATCATTCATCAATTGTATTCCTGTCTTTGAAATCAGTAGCCAGGTGCCTCCATTGTGTCAGGTATCAGTCATTTGTTCGGTACCATGGCAGATTCGAAATTTTAGGAAACAATACACAATAGTCTTTGTTTTCTTTATACACATGTGTATATATACATGTGTACATGTATATATGTATATATGTACATAGAAACAAAGGCATGCAGTGCTGTTAGCATTTCCAATTTTAAGCTTGGCAATGCTGCTGATTTTAATTATGAAAATAATAATTAGCAGAGGAAGCTGATTAAGTTGCCCTAAAACTTGCCACATACTTGTAATAATACTAAATGTTTATTTGTATTTTTACTTTAAAAATTTTGACAGATTTAATGTCCTTTATTTATTTTTATTGTAAAATTCACATAAAAATCCATTAAAATGTATTTATATATATTTAAATTATAAGAGTCCTTTCTTTCACGACTTTCTTCCCATCTTTCTTTTCAGAATTTGTTGTATTGTCACCGAAATTGTCAATAATATGTACATAAAATGAAGAGTGTTAACTGCAGGCCAATTTTTCTCTGTAGTGAGTTTTGAAAAGTTCCTGAACATTGGTTTTCTTCTCTGTTGTATGTTTTCATTGGTTTAAATAAAGACTTGTATTCTCCTATCTCACTTAAAAAGGCAGTATCTCCCTTTAAAATTACCTTAATTCCAACATATCTCTTTACCAGTATTCCTTTCATTGAAAAGCCAATTGTTTGTAAGTAAATGATGTAACAAAACTCTTCCTACCCCAAGGATAATGTGACTTAAGGAACTAAACCATAACATTGGACAATTTTTTCTACGTGATAATGTTGAAGACAATAAATGAACAGATAAATGGATTGCTCATATGAAATAGAATACAGGTCTGTTATTACCTCAATTTTCAATTTTTTTTCTGAGTTAAGATATTGACTCAATATCTTTGCCATAATATGTATATTTCTATTGTATTTGTTTTGTAGTTAATATGTACAGTGCTGTTCAAGATCATTTTCCCATAAAATCTTTCAATAAATTTGTGCCTAATTAACTTTGACTTTCTTTACACTATATGTCGCTACCCCTGTACTATACTGCACAAACCCAAAATCCTACTATTGAGATATCAAGGAAAAATACTTCAAATACAGATATAAATTATTATTATATTTATTGTATTTATTAAATTTTTATGTTTTTGAAGCATTTGTTTAAAGCGATACAGTGATTCTCAGTAGTAGGATTTTTGGGTTTGTGCATTACAGTACTGGAGAAACGATGAGATATTTCACTGATTCAAATAAGTGAAGCCTTACTTTCACTGATTGCAACAGCTATTAATTCCACTGGTTCAATTAGTTGTCACAGATTTCACTGATTCAAATAGTGAAGTTTCACTGATTCAAATAGTGAAGGTTTCACTGATTCAAATAGTGAAGTTTCACTGATTCAAAAAGTGGACCCTTTTTCACTGATTCATTCAGTTCAATTCACTGATTCCCGTGGCAGATTTATAACTACCACAATCAGTGAATAGTCACTGTCAATCAGTGGTTTTTCACTGATTCAGGCTGAGAGAGTGTGGTCAAATCTCTAAGACCATCCTAGACTCCAGGCCGTGTATTAGGCCGCACTAAATTCGCAATATGGCAGCTTGAAAGATTTCCTGTCGGAATAGCCAACTTATGAAACTATAACTCTGATTAAGTCTCTCGCTTTTGTTTTGTTTTGTTTGTTGTCTCATTCACAATCCTCGCGCGGTCTCGAGTCTTGTCCACTGTTCAATAATACATGTTTCGTTTTTCGGTAGAATTAAAAAGAGATGTTCATCTATAAACGAATATTAACTCTGTGAATAATTATTAAGTTAATTAAGAATTATCTTTATCAACTATTGCGAACTTAAGAAGTGTTAAAATGTGTCAAGTGCAAATGAAAAATACAACCTCAAAAGTTATCTGCAGTCATACTTCTATGTTATTAATGCTTTTGAGATGCGTGTCAACAGTTCCTTCACGTTTCGAAGTGGTAGTAATGAGTTTTATTGAACGCAAATAAATACAATTATTGAAATTCATTAACGTGATATACATGATAGTTTTTAAGTGATCTAATGAATTGTTCCTAACAGTCCAGTTATGTCAACATCAATGCAAATGCATCCATTTAATTTCACTTCAATTATTCATTAGCTTTTAAAAGTTAAAAAAATAATGAAAATCATCATTAGTGTAACTAATGATATATGAACTTATCCATTGTATATGGACAAGTATAGATCCAGTACACATACAAGTATAGACCCAGATGTTGTTGGGCTATCCATTATTTTCCAGTTATAATTAAAATGAATTCAGAAAAAATAATAATAAATATAATATAATTAATTTAAAACAAGAAATACTAAAGGGACACTTAACAACAACAAATAATGAACTACTATAAATATTTCAATTAATTTTATTATTATTACTAAAGAAAACAATTGGAAAATAATAAATAAAACTCAAAAACGCCTAGTACTACTAAATAAATAAATTGAACGATAAAACGCAAAGAACGAAGAGCACCAAAACGCAAAATGCAAATCTTTAGCAAACTCTCGTAAACTAACACAACTTCACTTGGATGACTTTGAATGTTGGCGGAATCTACGGAAGTAGTCATTGTTTCATTGCGAACTTAAATTTTAAAAAATGTCCCTACCTCTTGAAGGTGTGTGACGGTTGGCAACAACTTTTGCCAACATAAAACGAAACGAAACTACCCTAAATCGAGTATAAATGAATGTTCTCATCTGACAGTGACATTTTTCAAAAGTTGTCCCGTTAGTTCGGCTTTTTAGCTGGCCAGCATCTTATGGTGGAACACAGGTAGCAATCGTCAGCCTTCCTGTTGCGGTGGCCAACAAATTGTTGGCTATCCGTAAAATAAGAATAGGATGGGTGTACTGCACTCTGCGTGACAAGAAGGTCCCCTGAGGTGTTACAGATGTTTGGATTTTGGACACCTCAGAAAAGCAAGTAAAAGCTCACATGACTGGTCCACGAATGTGCATGAATTGTGGTGGTGATGATTACCTTGCTAAGGCATGCATAAATGACGCAAAATGCTTGCTTTGTGAAGAAAAGGGGAAACAAGGCAGACATGCTACTGGGTGCGGCAGGTGTCTATCGTACCAAAAAGTGCAGAAAGCAATAACCGATAGAAAATGAGAATTATACAACTCAATCTCAACCATTGCCCAGTCGCCCAGGATATCCTGGCATAGGATATCATTTCCACTGTGCATTTCTGTTGGGTTTTTTTCGTCTCTGTTGTAGAAGTTGTGTGGGAAAGTCCAGGAGCATCTGTTACATCACTACAGTTACAGAAGACACCTGGCTAATGTTATTTAAAAAAATTAAATTGTCCCCTCAATAACAGATACACCATGCTCTTCAATTATTTCAAAATCATCCTGTTCATTAAAAAAAAAAAAATATATATCAGTGCTTGATTCTGGTATTGAATCTAATCCTTTAATTAAAGTCTGGGGCATTGTTGACAAAATTTTAATTCATAGAATTCATGGTATATATTCATGTTTGTGGTATATCTTTCTTATGTTGATGCTTAACATAATAGTTTCATTGGTTACTTATACTAATTTGTTCTTGCTTTTGTAGTTTTTGTGTCTATTGATCCACAAAATTATTGTTTCCACTGATATACAGGGAGGGAAAAAACACAGTTTTACGAAACACTGTAACAATAAACCTGTAATTGAAAAAGATATCAATGGTTTCACTGTAATACAAATTACCCCTATACATCTTCCAATTATTCATAATATATCACGGATTTTCAAAAATGTGTTTTGTTTCTACAAAATATTAATTATACTTGTGTGGAAGGAAATAAGTTGTACAAAAGTGAGCTGCTAACTTATCTTTTTAGCAGTTGAATTCTGTTGTTATTTCTAATTTATATAGTTTATGATAAAACGGTATATTTTCATTATACAGAAAATGTTTTCATATTTATAAATAATTAAGGATTAAATAATCTTTCTTAAAAACATTATTGCCCTTATATGTCAGATAAAATTATATATTCTGCATTCTCTCAAAAAACAAAAATGTTCTGAGAGGGTGGGATCGTCATCTCTGAGCACCTCTCTTAGAGAGAGTTGCCCAGACCAGGTCTTCGTTGACTGCCAACAAATTTCAAACAATGCAGGAGGACGTGTTCCACAGAAAGAACCGCCCTGCATGAATCACAGGAGGAGAAGGGGAAGAGATCACGGTAGGAGAAGATTCACCTCGAATGAGGAATCTATGAGAAAAGTGGCAGTATCCGATACGAAGACTGATTAAAATAACATCCTCATGCCTAGATAATTGGGATGAGGAACACCAGGAATTAACATAATCCTTTATTGCACTTAGTTTCTAGGTGGTGTTGTCCCACTCTGTTTGCCTCACTCTAAAGATGGATCGAAAAAGCTTTAACATCAGATGACGGTAGAAAAGGAATGTCAACATGAGTATTCTCTGTTGCCAATTTCGCTGCTCGGTCAGTCAGTTTGTTCCCCACGATTCCCATATGGCCTGGGACCCAACTCAGTACCATATCATAGTAGCGAGACACAAGGCAATGAATGAGATTCAGAATTGATTCCGTCAGGTAGTCTGAGGAATAATGGGAGATAGCTTGTACTGAGCTGAGAGAATCAGAACAGAGAACTGCTCAGCGCAAAGTCGCTGACTTCATGTATTGGCTTCAGGAATTGCATACATTTCAGCAGTGAAGGTACTGCACTGAGAACGTAGCTGATATAATCATATCAGCTTTGGTGACTCTGATACAATAAAAACTACATGCCACTGTTGTTGCACGATGAACCATCTATGTATAACAATACATGATCTGGATAGGCTACCCTCATTTCCTGAAAATGCATCTGGTAAACAAGACGACTAGTCGCTTGTTTGGAAAGATTGGATAGTCTGATGTGAATATTCGGGCAAGGGAGTTTCCAAAGGGGAATGGGGTGACTTGGGGGATTTCACAGGGGTGGGAAAGCCAACATCAAGGTCCCGCAAAAGATTTTGCAATCGAATACCTGCAGGCTGGGGCAGCGATGTTTGAAGAATATATGACGTTTCATATTCACGATGGATAATTATTAGGCGACACATGATTAGAGAGTCCTGATAATTTAGCACCATACAATGCTAATAAAATATCCTGCCTTCTCTTTATTTTAAGGAGGGCTCAACAGCCTCAGTTAGAAGGCACTCAACTCGGCTGGTACAGTACACACCAGTTGATAAATGGATACCAGAGTTGCGTATACTATTGATGGATTGCAAAGCAGAGGGAGTTACCGAGCCATACACTTCACTATCATAATGCAAAACTGAGCGGATGAGTGATCTATATAACTACAATAGGGTCGTACAGTCAGCACCCTATGATGTACCATTCAGTATTCGAAGAAGATTAAGGGGGAGACACATCTGGTTTGTAGTCCACAGATATGAGCACATCATGTGAGGGACTTGTCAAATGTGAGCCCTATGAACATGGCAGATTCAGCGAATGGAAACTGATTTCCTCCCAGGTAAAGGACAGGATTGCTATGCAAATGGTATATAATGGTATAGAAGATGGAAAAATCATCCACAAACAACGATACCTTCACAGGATCTCGCATAGTCGATGCTATACCATTGATGACAATGGCAGAGTGACACTCAGGACTGATCCTCGGGGGATACCATTCTCAAGAGGGTGACTGAGAAAGCCTGTCACCAACATGAACACAGAAGGATCTGTTCGAAAGGAAGTTTTGGAGGAATAGAGGAAGCTTCTCCCTAAATCCCCAAGAGTGGAAGGTTTGCAGAATCCAGTCTCCAAGAGGTGTCATAGACCTTTTCTATATCAAATAATATGGCCAGTAGATGTTGTCTTAAGATGAATGATGTACAGACAGCTGCCAGCGAAACGAGGTGGGACAAGGTTGGGGTCCAAGGTTGACAGGTTTCTTCTAAACCTGCTTTGGATTGGCGTCAACAGATTTTTATACCCCAAGGTCCAGACCAGACACTGAATCACCATGCATTCCAGCACTTTGCATACACAGCTTGTGAGAGAAATAGGTCAATAACTTGATGGTAGTGTCGATCTTTCCCTTCTTTGGGACTATGATGTTTCTCGCCAAAAGGTAGGGATGGTGTGCTCTTCCCAGATAGTTATAGAGCCGGAAAAGCGTGGCTGTTTCAGGAAGATGTTGCAGCAAGTTGTAGATTTCGTCTGGACCAGGTGTGGTTCTTTCCGCAAGCATCAGAGCAGAATGCATTTCATACATGGAGAAAGGAGTATTGTAATCCTCATGTGTTCTGCTTGAAAATCCAAAGTGCAGTTTTCGATTCTTTCTTTAAACAAAAGGAAGTTGGGAACATAGTTTGCCGAACTCAACATATTTTTAAAGTGAGTGGCAAGTTCCTCTGCAATGGTGTCATGAGCCGTGATCATTTGACCATTTTTAAGATCTGGCACTGAGTTTGGGGAAGGATATCCTTTAATTTGATGCACATTCCTCTATATCAAACGTGGTGGCATATGATTATTCAGAGAGGAGACGTATGCTCTCCATGCTGCATTTTTACTTTCTAAAATGGTTCTCCTCGCCTTTGGTCTGCACCTCTCGTAATCAATGAGGTTATCCATGGTTGGATAGGGTTTTAGACGTGCCAACGCTTTCTTACGAGCACAACAGCCCTTGAACAATCCAAGTCCCACCATGGGTCAAAAGGGTGTCGAAATTTGCTGATCGACTTGGGAATTGCAATGTCTGCAGCATGTAGTACAGCAGCTGTCATTTCTTCCACACTGACAAACTCGCCCTTCGATAGACTGACGTTCACTTGGAATGTCAGCCAGTCAGCACGTTGGACACACCATTGATGGGGGCGCACCAACCCACGAGCAAGTCCATCAATGTGGTCGATAATGGCGTAATGTTTGCTTCCGCACAGGTCATCAGGACCGTTGCAAGAGAAGGGCTGCAGAGTGCTAGTTCAATATACATGCTCGGATTTGTGGTGACAGCAAAATGAGTAGGTTCACCGGAATTCAGTTTGCTGTATCTATTACCGATTCTAATAGACTGCCTCTCGGACAAGTGCAGGAAGAGCTCCAGAGAGAACTGTGGGCATTTACATCCCCGACTACCATGAACGGAGAGGGCAGATGGTTTATCAAGTCCAGAAGTTCATGAGCAGATACACTCAGTCCTGGAGGGATGTAAATTTTGCATACAGTGAGTGTGAGGGATGGGAGGTGCATCTGCACACACACAGACACTGCTTGAATGTCTGTCTGAAGAGGTACCTCTGTAGACAGCAGCGAATCATGTACCAGTGAAGGAACTCCGCTATGAGCATGGAGACCATCATCACATCGAACCTGTAAGGGAAGAAACCACAAAGAGACAAGAGACGGGATGGGGTGAGGTGAGTTTCTTGGCGACAGATTATCAAAGGATTGTGACGGGACAACAGTTTAATACTGCTTCATCACAAGGAGAAACCGTTGATGTTTCATGACATGAGCCATGGTGTAATCAAGTGTTTTCCTTTTTCCTCCGACATTGGGAACCAGATGCGCGAGACTCCTCCCCAACAGGAGTTTCCTCCGAAGCTGAGACCTCCTAGACATTGCGGGGGCTGGATTCTCGCTCAGTGCGAGTTTCGAAAGGTGTAACTACACGTGGCTTTGATGAGCTTTTTGTG